>OY728132.1:1145212012-1145541433 GCA_963277665.1 Viscum album
AATGATGATGTACTTCTAGATGGAAATCAAAAAATAATGATGTCAATTTGAATATGCATACTACCAGAAATAAAAAGAAAAAAGAAAATTGTTGTGAAGGTTTTAGGTTAATTTCCATTAAAACCGCAGTTGAAAAGATTTTTTATGTCATCTAAAACCACTGGCATATAAAGTTTCATGCTTGGTATAATAATAACAATGAGTTCATACAACATCTAAGTGATTAAAAAGTGTGAAAGACATTCGATTCATTACATCAATATTTCTCTTCTAATTCTATAAATGTACACTTGGGATTGGTATATGATGGATTCAATCCTTTTGGGACTTTAATTAGTAATTATTAGATTTCTCCAGTTGTTTTGATCCCTTATAATCTACCACCCTAGATGTGTATTCAATAGGCTTCATTAATCATATCGATGAATATTCCTAAAAATAAAATTCTTTGAAATGGGATTGATGGCTACCTTAAACCTATTATTCAATAATTCCAAGAGTTATATAATGATAGTATATAAACATATGATGCATATACTATGAAAATGTTAAAAATGCATGATGTCCTTCTATGGACCATTAGTGACTTTCTTAGACTATGAAATTTGTTTGGTTGGAACAAACATGCTAGTTTGACTTGTGAATTTCATATCTTTGATTTTTGAGTCTCAATGGATAACTTATAGAAGAAATTTTTGTTTCATGGGTCATCATTGATTCCTTGATATATCTCATAGATTTTGGTTTAAAGAGACACATTTCAAAAGAAAAATTGATTTTAGGCTTCCACTAAAATTATTATTAGGATCACTAGTCTTGGAAAAATTATCAAATGCAAGCATAGAGTTTGGAAAATATTTTTAGTTGAATGAAAGTGGAAAAAAGTTAGTACACTGTCAGTTACAATTAGAGCATGATAATGGAATAAAAAAAAAGATATTTTTTGAACATCTATATTGGAAATTTAATTTGTTACGTCATAATATTAAAATTATGCGCATTGATAAGAATGTGTGTGATAACATGTTTTTTACATTGCTTAATGAGAAATTAAAATCAAAGGATTATTTAAATTTGTATAAGGACGTAAAAAAATCAATATCAAACATGATTTATGGCCAAATGTGTAAAGACCCACCCTATTATCCTAGAGTCAATGGTTACTTTATGATATTGGCATAATATATAAGGAATCATATCCTGAAGAACTAAATAGCTTAATAGTCCTGGTAAACTAGATACATACTTGAATTTTATATTACAAAAGAAAGGATAAAATACAACATAGTATTTTATTTGAGTACACCATTATTCCCTTTAGTATATCCCTACATATCAATCATAAAACACTTTCTGGAATTATGAGGAAATGAAATATAAAAAAGTGGTGAGCTCTAATGCTTAGTAAGGTTATGGGTATAGAGGAATATATCATGAATAAATAAGGAATAACTAATATTTAAAGGTAAATAACTAAAACACATGTCATTAAATCAATTACTTGAGCATAATATGGTAAGAATAGATGATGATCAAATAATTCCTTATAAATAATAAAATGAGATTGAAACTTAACCATGGGTATTCTAATTAATAAAATAATCACACAGAACATCAATAAATAATCTGATAATGAGGGAATGCATAATTCTGGACATCATAACCATAACTTCAAGGACTTGTGCTAATATATTTTACATAAATAGGTAAGGCCTCATCTAAAAACCCAGGCCAGTTTGTTTTATGAGATCTACCGATGCATCGAGATGTTATAGTGGGTCCTTCCCATCACTTACTATGTCTAATGCATTCCTTATATGAAAGGGGTGAAACATAATCAACATAAACATTCATATTTAAAAATTAGCATATGAAATGTCAAAAATTACACTAATTAATAAACATAATCATAAACCATTCAGAGTAATATGAATGGTATAAAAGTGAAGCATCCCCATTAAAAATTATCATAAACTATCCATAGAAATAACAAGGATGGTTTCATTAAAACATATACCTAGTGGGTAATAAGTATAATAAGGATTTTTTTTATTGATGAATATAAATTCTATAAAGAGATTATTGAAAAGATTCTTGAGGAAAATAACATTTTCAATTTGAAAATCACTTTTTAAAACTAAAAATTCACTAAGTATATTAAAAACCTTTTCTTTGAAAATATATTTTTAAACTCATAAATGAAGATTTAAAACATTGAGTTGTCATTATGGCGGGAAATTTTATACATGTCGTATAAGTTAAAAAAGATTACTTTCACATTTTGGTAAGAAAAGTCAAAAAGTGCCTTATTTAGAAAAATATAGGAATATTCCTTTTAAAAAAAAATTAAAATACAATCATGGGTCAAAATTTCTTTAATAAATCATTTATATAATGTTAAAAAAAATTAAAACAATTTTAAAAAACATGGTTTTGGAAGAAAAAGGATTTTCGACCGAAGAGATAAATAAATCCAGGTTTTCTTAAAAACATTTTCTCAATCATTTTGACTACTAAAGAGATAAAAAATGGTACTAATACTTTAAAAGTACATGAATAAATAGGGGATAAATAAATTTTTTAGTTTATTTAGAGGTAGATCATAATATTTCATCATTTTAAACATAATCATAAACAATCTCGATAAACAATGAGATTCTCACATAAATCTTTACCACTTTGGTAATTTCAGAATCATAATCCCCATGAAATAAATAACTTCAAATGAAAATTTAAATACCATAAAGATAAAGTAATTAATTATATAACATATCAAAGGTTCATTAAATACACCACATAAAATAAATAAGTGTTGAATATGGCATATATCTCATGAAAGTAAAAGTGAGATAAGAAACTCTTACCTCATATTTGATTTCTTTCATACTTTTCTATACCCACTGTATAATAAATATATATTTATTATAAATATATTACATAAATATTCTCATATATTTCATACTATATATTATTTACTTATAGTGTTTTATGACCTGTTTATTAACAATTCTTTGTTAAAATCACTATTTTAGGATGATAATTGCTTCATTTTTCATTTATGTTTTGGTTCAGTAATTTCAATCCTTTTACTTTGATCATGATTAAATCATATCCATAATTTAAAACAAAATAAAAATATCATATATATTCATTATATATGTATTTATATTAATTTTTAAAATTTAAAGATAGAAAATGCATTACACCATTCATGGAGACGGTAGGTCGTATATACGCATGAACGTTATTTCCATTTTCTCAACAAATGAAACAAAAGGAAAATAAATATTAATTCACCTTTATAAAATCATTATTATGTAATATATATCATTTATATTAATCAAATCCATCCTTATTACCATCCATGTAAAAATAAAATGAAAAACATTTCGCATCGCTATGTGGAGGCGGTAGTCCACACATACGAATGAGCAACTTTGTTATTTTTAAATGTATTATAAAGTAAGAATTTATATATGATATTATAATTCCATAAGTATTTTTAGTTTATAAATATCACATATATTCATTAACTTTATCTTTAATATCTTACATGTAAAGTGTAATCAAAAAACGAATCACATCGCTTTGCGATGTGGTAGTCCATCATACACATGAGTAACGTTATTGTATCCCCCCATAGAATAAAAAGTAAGAAGATATATGTGATATAATAATTCCAGTGGGATAATAATTTTATAAATATCATATAAATATGTTAAATCCATCACTATATTCATCCTTTAAAGGTGGTGATGGAAAATGAATTACATTGGTTCGTGAGGCAGCACACTACACCAAAATTTGTATTTAGCGGCGGTTTAAACTTCCGCTAAATCATTCTATGGCGGTTTTTAAAAACCGCTATTAAATCGTGTGTCGGGAAATAATTAGCAGCGGTTTTTTAAAATCGTCATAGAACAATTTAGCGGTAGTTTTTTAGCGACGGTTTAAACCGTCGCTAAATCTTTATTAATTTTTTTTAAAAAAATTAATTTTATTTATTTATTTCGTAATTTATTTCTTAATATATTTATTTTCATAATTTATTTATTTATTTATTTATTTTTATTATTATTTATTTACATAATTTATTTATTTCCGTAATTTATTTATTTATTTATTTATTTATTTATTTTTACCATGTTCATGCTCATCTCTATGCACAAGTCCATGTCCATGCACATGCCCATGCCATATATAGAAATTCTACGTTGGGTGAGATTTGAACCCCTTACCTCTTACTTATTCTCCAAAGACTTTACCACTTTCATGTGATCAATAAATCGAATTTAATATACTTATATATATATATATATTAATTGGAAAAACAAATAATACATAACAAATAGATACACACTAAATAATTATTAATCAATAATTATTAATCAATAATGATTAATCAATAATCACTAATTAATAATTAAAAATTAAAAATTGCAAATTACTAATTAATAAATAGAATATAAATGAATAATAAATAAAGAAATATATAATATGGAAAGAAATGGTAAATAATAAATAGTAAATAGTAAATAGTAAATAATAAATAGTAAATAGTTAGTAGTAAATAGTAAATAATAAATAATAAATAGTAACTTGTAAATAATAAATACTAAATACTAAATTTTAAATATATAATATATATAATATATAATATATAATATATAATACATAGTACATAGTACATAAAATATAATAGATAACAGATAATAAATAATATATAATATATAATATATAATACATAATATATAATATACAATATATAATATATAATATATAATATATAATACATAATATATAACATATAATATACAATACATAATACATAATATATAATATATAATCTATAATCTATAATCTATAATGTATAATATATAACATATAATATATAAGTAATGTATAAATAATAAATTAATTAAAAAATAATTTAATATATGACAAATAAATAACAAATTAATAAATAATAGATAAATAAATAAATAATGAATAATAAATAATAAATAATAAATAATAAATAACAAATAACAAATAATAAATAATAAATAATAAATAATAAGTAATAAGTAATTAATCATCAGTCATTAATCATTAATAATTAATAATTAATAATTAATAATAACTAATAATTAATAATTGATCATTAAGAATTAAGAATTAATATTTAATATTTAATAGTTAATATTTAATATTTAAAAAATTATAGATTATTAATAATTTTTTTAAGAAATTATTAATAAATAAATAATTAATAATTAATGAATATTTAATATATAATAAATAATTAATTAATAAATAAATGAATAATAAATGAATAATAAACTAATAATAAATTAACATTTAGTAAATTAAAATTGGATTAATAAATAATAAATAATAAATAATAACGAATAAAGAAGAAAGAATAAAGATAAATAAATTAATAATTAATAATTAATAATTAATAATTAATAATAACTAATAACTAATAATTAATAATTGATAATTAATAATTAATAATTATTAATCAATAATTGAAATTTAATATTTATTATTTATTATTCAATATGTAATATTTAATAAATAATTAATTATTAATTATTAATTAATTAATTAATAATGAATAAAGAATAAATAATAAATAATAAACTAATAATATATAATTAATTAATAATCAATTAATTAATTAAAAATAAATTAATAATTAATGTGTACATAATAACAAAATAATAAATAAATACATATTAAATATTAAATAAATAAATAAATTTATCAATAAATAAATAGATAAATAGATAAATAAATAAATAAATAAATAATAGATAGATAGATAAATATTAATTAATTAATTAATAATTAATTAATTAATATTAAATAAATAAATAACAAATATATATATATATATATATATCATAAAATGTTAAGAACCTCTAAAAACCTTAAAAACATGGAAATGACCATAAATTCTGATCCGGGACTCATTTTTCTATACCACAATCAGTCAAATTAAAGATCATAAAATGAGATTCGATATGATATGTGGTACATGCTGAACGGACATCTGGATCGAAGGTTATAACCGTTTGAATTTTTAAGAAATCGGGGTGTGCAACTAAAACCTATGTTTCTGAGGTCTTCTGGGTCTTTCTAGAAAAATAAAAATGGATACAATACTCAAAGAGTTGGTACCAGACCTAAATGGTGTAGAGCTCGTCACAGGCTTTGATTTCATATGTGGTAGAGCCTAAACAGACACCTGGATTAAAAGTTATGGCCGTTTGAAATTCGAGTTCGATTTTCAAATTTCGAAATTTGAATATTTTTTTCCCTTTAATTATCACATGATTAAAATCTTATTTGGTTTTAGATCATTTGATAAGTTTCGATTTAACTGGTTGTGGAGCTGAAATGGACTCTCAAATCAGAAGTTACGGTCATTTGATGCCAAAGTCTATTTTTCAACTTATTGAAGATTTGTTTTCAGTTTAAAATTATTATTAACTAATAATTGTAAATATTTACTAATTGACACATTATAAATAATAAACTATATTTTATTGTAAATAATAGTTAATAAATAATAATTAAAAAAATTAAAAAAGTCTTCAATTTTGCGGCAGTTTTGAAAAAACCACCGGTAAAAAAATCTAATTTTTTTTTTGAAGAAATTTTAAAACGTTTAGAAAAAGCATTTTAAAAACATTTAGCAGCGGTTTTGAAAACCGCCGCTAAAAAACTGTTTTCTTGTAGTGGTAGTTCGTCGTACACACGATTTATGGTTTCGTTTTCCATATTTATGGAAGTAGATATGGCTATAGATTATTCCATTTACATAATAATATATAAATATATAGAGTATATTTTTTATTATATTATCATAGTTTAAAAAGATTTTATGGAGGTGTAAGAAAAAATAAAACAAATATGCACATTTACGAATTTTACCTCTTCTTCGAAGATCCTCTTTAGGTTTATAACTAAAGCCTTCTTAGGAGAGTTTCCTAATCAAACTAATACCTCTAGGATATGGGTATGGATTTAAGTAAGATATTTTTTTAGGTATTTTTCAAACCACATGTATTTTTAAGTGTGAAGTGGGGAGGAGAGGGGTGTCCTTTTATAAGCGGGGGAGATGATGCACTTGGAATTTTTGAAAAGAATGAATTACACCCATGTTTTTCACAATACAAAAGGATCCAAAATGGACCATTCTTGAAAATTGGATGAGATAAGGTTGAAATGTGACTAAAAAATATGAATTATAAAATTTTGGGTCATTTTTAACCCTTATCTTTTTAGTTTAACCTCCTAGTAAACCTGTTTTAACCTTAACCAGAGTAATTGATTTTTATTATTTTTACTATTCATTATGAACAAAAATTATGTTCATATTATTATATAATATTTATTATGATTATCAAAAATATGTAATATTTTTTTAAAATCCATTCACATAAGTGGAAAATTTTAATTTAAAATTAAACCTACATAAGTGATGAAAAATCAGTTTTACAAAGATAAAATTTTCATAAATATAGAAAGTTTTAATATCAAAAATCAAAATTAATTCGATTAAAATAACCTAAATTGTATTAATAAATATATATTTGAACTAATTTTACTTTTAAAACCATTTAAAACAAAATTTAATGTTATTAATTCTTTAAACGGAAAGGTAGTTTTCAATAAAAACTAGTATTTTTCACTATTCTTTGAAAAAATTATCTTTTCATAAAAAACCCAAAAATTCACCCTAATATAATTTTAAAATTTTGATTCAAAAAATAAATTTATTTTTTAAAATAAATTCTCTAAAGGTTTTAAAAATTAATTTTAGTATTTTTTCACAAAAATAAATAGAAATCATTTTTTTAGAAAAAGGTATTTTCGAAGCATATGGAGAATTTACCAAAAAATAAGTACTTATTTATCAATATATTTTATTTATCCAAAACCTTAATACTTATTTTTTCAAAAACAATTATTCCTATTCATACCATCAATTCTAATGGCTAGGTTATAACATTCTTTTTTAAATAATAATATTAATAATATATCGTGGTATATTAAAACTCAATGTTGTGTGTTACGCGAGCTATCGAAGAATTTGAATTTATTTAAAAGAAATATATTATAAAGTCTCAGGGTGTTACATTATCATCTATGTTTAGTGTTTTGTGTCATATAAACTATTGAACAGAATTTTATCTTTTAAAATCCCGAGTGTTACATTCTACCCCCTTAAATAAATTATGCCCTCACAATTCTAATTTGGCCATCATAGGTATACCCTTTGTTGAAAACCCGCATCATAAAAAGGGTTAATAAAAATTCATCTTGATAATATAGAAATTAAAGTATGAAATTCATCTATAATAACACATAAATAGGTTTCAAAATAGTATAACATTGGTGGGAAGTGAAGATATGGACACAGATGAAAAGTGTAAATACACATGGAGATTGATAGAGATCATTGATCAAAAGAAAGTAAATGATCAAGAGAAAATTAAAAAATACAAATCCATAAATTTTTGATGAGTTAAAAGACCATTTTATTCCTCAGATATGAAGGTAATAGGATAACATTTTTGTTTCAAGATCTTTTTCCTAGAGTTGATGAATTCCTTTATCATTTAGAATTAAAACATAATGAAATATACTTATTTGGCATTCATAATTTCATCCATTTATCATTTACACTATTATATCATATTTTCCCTACATGATGAGTATTCAATATGATTTTTTCATACCTATATCACTAAATTTAACAAATAATGTCAAGTCATTCCTCCTATCTCTAGATATTTTAAAAAACCAAAAAGGATAGCATGAGTTGTCCGATAATCAATTTAATTTATAAAACCTCAATGATAACACCAAGGTTTAGCTTAATCCATTTCATAAATAGTTACCTTTTAAAAGCATGCCTGACCAAATTCAATGTCGAAAAATTTAAAAGTAAGGTTGCTAAATTTGCTAAATAAATTTAACATTAGATTTCCCAAACAACGTAAATTAGCTCTTAATGTCACATGCCAAATATTCAAATACCTTGATCACTATAAAACCTTATAGAAAACATGAATTCTTCATCATTCCTTAAATAAAACTAGATATTATTGAATATATTCCATAAATCCAATAATACTATAAAATTCATCAATGATAACATAAACCAATTTGTCAACAAATTAATAATCAGTTCTAATGTCATCAATACTGTCCATTTTACTTTATCCATATCAATATTTATCCAAACCAAATACCATTATCTCAACATCAAGAACATATTAAGGGTTATCCTCCCTCAATCATGTGATTTCTATTATATCACTTTTCTTTTTCATTGGTATCATTCCACATATGTTTTCAAATCCTTATAGAAAACTATTATAGTCCTTATATGTTTTATGATTATTATAATGAGAATGTCATTGATAAAATACTTATAAAACATAATTATTGAATCCAAATACATAGTCACATTAATCATTCCACTTTATTATTAAACCATTAAATAGGGTTCCTCATCTTATTCCTTAATAACTCTTTCCTTTCATGTCATTTGTAGTATCTTAATTCCTTTGAGACATTCCCTTGAGTGTTTCTCCCCACATTCTTGACATATATGAAATTGAATCTTATTTCCTCTATGGTCTCCACTACTTAAGCTCTCAATGAACTCTATTCTTATCTTCTATGGTGTGTATTAGGGTTGGTTAAGGTTCATGTTGTTAATTATATATCATGATAATTGATTAGGCATAATCACAATATCCTTTACTCTAGTAATCATCCCATTTGGTTTCTCATTAATACACTATCTATGACATTGAATGTAAACCCAGTTCTTTTTAGTTCCTTTCATTAACTAAAACCAAAAACATGGTGCGAGAAACAGCAATCATAGTGGGGAACCACATAATCATGAAAAAAATTATAGGATATCTAAATCATGATACCTTTTTTCAAGCTATAACACCTTTGTTTTAACCTAGGTTATTCATAGTTATCATCTATTCAAATCCTTTATAATGGTTTGTAAACAAAATGTTAATTAACCCAAGAATATATCCCAGGAGTGTTAAACTAGTTGCGTAGTAAGGCTCGTTGGCATGCACCAAGTGATGATCGATTCGAATCTTAATATTCCATTTTTGGAGTTATTACCCCTAGGTATAACTATACCAGAACCGTGTCTACTTATAGTATCCATATAAGGATATATTTCTAGAAAAAAACCACATAATATATTCCTCACCAAAACTTTAGGATATTCTTATATACTTATCCTCCAAGTTAGGCATAGGTTTATGTTCTATAATCTATGCTTTCCTAAATCTAGTTCTCAACGTTTCTACTAAAATTACTCTAATACCAACTGTAAAG
This sequence comes from Viscum album, assembly GCA_963277665.1. Classification (NCBI taxonomy): domain Eukaryota; kingdom Viridiplantae; phylum Streptophyta; class Magnoliopsida; order Santalales; family Viscaceae; genus Viscum; species Viscum album. Next base: position 1,145,222,387 of record OY728132.1, read on the forward strand.
ACCACAAACCTAGTATCCTAGAGTCGGAGGTTACTTTATTACATTGATATAACATACAAGGAATCACATCCTAAAGGAATTAATAGTTTCGTAGTATTGGTAAACAATATACATAATTTAATTTAATATTATAATTTAAAACATAAAATACAATATAGTATTTTGTTTAAGCACACCCCTTTATCATATCCCTACATATCAATTATAAAACAATTTCTGGAATCCTAGGGAAAAGAAACATAAGAAAGGGGTGAGATCTTGTAAAGACCCAAAAATTTCAAGGAAAATTTTTTTCTTAATTTTCTTTGGAATTTTGTGAGTCCGCAGTTTCTGACGGCACCTGATTCTGAGGCCCGGTGTGCCCGGAATAATTTTCTGAAGTTTTGTTAAGCTTAAATTAACTCGTGTAAGCAGTTTTACTGAAAAAGTGGAATAACTCCTAAACAGTTACTCGGATCAGAAATCTGAGGGCACCGTTGCGCTCAGGATAGCGGGTTTACCCTAGGCGCAACTTAAGTTTAGTCGGCGCAGATTTCCAGTGAGAAATTCCAAAAATGGAATAACCGTAAAAAAATAATTAAATAAATTATTTTATATTTCAAATGCATATAACTCACAAACTGTAGCTCGGATTAAAAATCTGAAACCACCACTGAACTCATGAGGGCAATCTTTGTTTAAGAAGATACTAACTTTAGTCGGTGCGGGCCACCAGAAAAAGTTAGTTTTTGGCCGCAAATAAAATAGAGTGACAATTATTTTATTATAAAATTCATAACTTCTCAATGGTAACTCGGATTGAAAATCCAAGAGTATCGATGGGTTCGTTGGGGCGTTTTTTACTTAGACAGAGCCTAACTTCTATCGGCGCGGGTCGAGGGTGACTGATAATAATTTTCCGAACTTTTTTTTCGGGTACGTTCAGTAAACGTACGAGCGGGTTTTTTTATCTTTTGAACCGGTACTTGGAATTAAAATCTGAGGGCACCGATGAACTCGTAGCGCCGGTAATTGCTTAAGGAGACCTTTACCACGATTTCATTTTAAGCGGGTTGAGAATTAATAATTAGGTATTTAGAATTAAATAAATAAAATTGGTGGTACACAATTTTATTTATATCCATGGTAGTTATACCCTACAAAGGGGAGTTAAGGGTGAGACCCATAACCACAAACTACCCTTGAGTGGATAAATGAGAGGTAGGGCCCACACGAGCCCCAAACTTTCATCTCCCCATAACCTCTCTTAAACCCCCCTTTAACACCCCTTCAATTTAATGTGACAACCCTTTTAATAAAGAGACAATCTCTCTCCCTCTTTATTAGTGCCAACACTTTAATTAATTAAGTGTTTTGAATTTGAAAAGGCATGACATGTTTATTAATAGGGGAAGCCTTTTTTTAATTTGGGTTGAAAAATATTTTTGAAAACCTTGTGGGAAACCTCTGGAGAAATTTAGAAGTGCTCCCTCCTTCAAACGAAGAATGCCTCTTCGACGAAGAACGCCTCCGCCGAGGAACGCGAAGTCACCGATGGCGTGCCTTCTCCTCTTCTTCCTCCAATATCAATGGAATCGGCACCGATCTTCCATGACGTTCGATCATCTCGACGCTTGCCTCCTTCTGTGTCTTGACGACATGTGACGTCTTTTCAAGGTAGGGGTTTTTGTTTATTTAAGTTTACGTGATTCTTTCCCTTGAGCATGGAAGAATATTATGTTGGGTGTTTATTTGAACTACTAACGCAGTGGGTACGGACTACGAACAAATCCGAACCCACCGCTAACTTGTTCTTGATGTGTGGCGGCATGGTGTCGGGTGCGTGTTAATGGGAGGTGGCGCGGCGAGCGGACGGCGGGGCCAAGTGATGCGGCTAGTTTGAGGCGCACCGGCGCAGGTAGCCGGGGACGGTGCAGTGGCGTGGCGGAAGGCCAGGATGGTGGTAGGCCAGAGGCAGCAGATCCGGCGTGAGAGGCAACCGTAGGAAGGCCAGGCCGGTTGGGTTTGGTGGAGAAGAAACAGTGAATGGAGAGGGAGATTGGAGAGAGAAAACGTTTAAAGGAAATAAATTAAAACTTAAAGAATGAAAGAGAATCCAATAAATGTGATGGGCACATTTAATTAGGGAATTCCATGCATGAAATGGAGGGAGGGGCACCAATTGGAGAGAGAGTGTGGTGGTGCGTGGCTTTCTGTGTTTTTGAGGTAAAATCAATTAAAAATAATAATATAATAATCATATTATTATTTTTGTTGATAAAACACTTTTACGACCGCAACTTATTCGTGCGATCTCGGTTTCAAGAACCGTCAGCGGCAGTACAACCCTGAAATCGAGATGGAATTTATGAGTCCAATATTGGATATTTATTTCGGGTTTTTGGATCGGGTACCCGAAGCGCTCGAGAAATAATAGATTTAATATTATTATTAAATCTTTGACCCGCCATAACTCATGCGTGCGACGCCCGATTGGCTTTCCGTCAGTGGAGATGTAATCCTATCATTAATACAGTCGATTCAAGTCTAATGTTGGATACTAAATTCTGGTTCGTGGCTCGGGGCCATGAAACACCGAATAATAATATTATTATTATTATTACGGGATCTTGTATCGGACATATCTCCCTCATACGGTGTCGGAATGACGTACCGTCTGCGACGTTGCGACCCTGGAATTAAGACGGATGTTTCAAGACCAATTTTGGATATTTAAGTCGAGGTCAGGGTGCGGGCCCCACCAGGCCCGGTTCGCGCGTGTTGCGGTGAAATGCAAATTTTTCACCGGCTATCCGTTTTGGACCAATGGGTAGTCCATCTCGTGTGTTTTTCTGTATGGATCACAATGGTGTGACCGGTTTGGTTAACTGGTGTCTTTTGAGCTATGGCTAGGTTGGTTCGAACCCGAAACCAACCGGGCCCTCGGAGCGGAAACGCTTATAACTTGAGCTCCGGACGTCAGATTGACGTGCCGTCGACTTTGTTGGATTCCTTTCGGTGAGACGGATCTTTTGGCATACCTCAACAGATTTTTGAACGCAGTTGGAAAATGGCCGGGTTGGATTGTACCCGAAATCCAACCGGGCCCCTGAATTGGAAAAGCCGATAACCTTCGGACCGGACGTCCGTTTGACGAGCCGTCAGCGGCATTAGTGATCTCGTTGAGAAATGGTCCCTTTGGGTATACCCTAAGTGAGTTCGGGGTATTTTTGAGAAAGGGTCGGGTTGGTTCGTACACGAAACCAACTGGGCCCCTGGGACTAAAAGGCCAATAACTCTCAGACCGGGCGTCCGATTGACGCGCTGTCAGTCGCGTTGAGTTCCTATTCACGTGATGGAACTTCGCGATACATCAACTCTGCTCTACGCGATAGTTGATGTATCGACCCCTTGGCTCGTGGAGCGGATCCTCACGGAACGAGCGTGATGTGTGTGGGAACCCTAGAGCTGGCTACGACTGCATCGACTTCTGTACTGGAATCCTCAGTGGGTTCGACAACGATGACGAATATCGGTTCTGTGTGGACCAGTGCTCAGCGATCACGTGTGGGTCAGCGCATACCAGTTCTGTGTGGACCAGCGCGGTTCTGTGTGGACCAGCGCTCACCGGTTCTGTGTGGACCAGCGCGGTTCTGTGTGGACCAGCGCTTAGCGACTCTGTGTGGGTCCAACAGCTTTGATGATCCAATGGCTACAACTGATCATCTAATCTCTCTTCTTTTGTGGCATACCTGTGTGAGCTGAGTCTTGACTTTTTTCCTCATATTCGATGAGTTGACTTGATTTTCTGTGTGGATTTCGTAGTGTCGTTCTGTGTGGATGAGGATGTACTTGATCTCGTGAGTGGAGCTAGAAGTGATGACATAGGTATATGTATGGGCATATACCTAAGTAGTGTTGGATGTTACTTCGTGATCGTTATCTTTTCTTGTGGTTATCCTTTGTGGATTCTGGGAGACCTTCGAGGGTCTTGGGGTCCCTACTGAGTAGCGTATACTCACCCCTGCACGGGCTTTGCCCGCACTACGTTGTGTTGGTTGCAGACAACGGACAGCACTGGTCGAGGTTGAGGCTTGTAGAGCGAGTCGATACCCGGAGGTGGATCTTACGACAAGACAGTACCCGGAGGTGGATCGCACGACGAGTCGGTACCTAGAGGTGGACCGCACGACGAGACGGTACCCGTAGGAGGACATCACGACGGGACGGTACGCGGTAGTGACAGACGGACGTAGAGAGCTGAGGTGGCCATCTGTACCTACCCTTTATGTAGGAACTCCGGAGGACGATCCAGGATCAGCTTGTCACTTTTCTGTTGTTTTTCTTTTCCTTGTACTCTCAGTTTGGGTTTGTATACTGGCCCATTTACTTTTCTGAACTTGTTTGTACTTTCAGTTTACTTAGTGTTTACTTCCGCTTGTACTCTATGTGTGTGGTTACGTTTTAAAGAGGCAATGCCTTCCCGGTTTAAGGAATTTATGCCCCTGGTGATAGTCTCCATCCCCTGGCCTATGGAAGGTGGGCTTGGGGTAGTTACGACATGGGCCCCAGGGGACGGGTCGTGACAAATTGGTATCAAAGGAGTTCAGTTCTACCGCAGGACTCAGGACTCTGATCTTTCTTCACTGTGAAGCAATAGTGTTGAGGGTGTTGAGTGTGGTTATCAGTCCAGGGAGTCCAGTGTTGGTGCGGCGGCCGACGTATCCATACACCAGGACCTTGACTTCTGATTTCTGACTCAGTGCACGAAAACATTGATTGCGCATGTGTTTTATGAGTCTCCTTTGTGGTCACATTGAGTCATCTCACCAGGTATAATCGTTTGACCATGGAACACCTGTTCCTTATCAAGATGTCGTTGCAAATACATCTAGCTAGGGTTCCCAAGATAGTATACACGATGATGGCCCACCGAGTGAAGAGACTCCGGTGCAGGGCCCCTTTTTCTGTGTTGGCACCTTTGGGTGGTGTACCAGTAGCACCACTACCCGTTAGGCAGTGGATGCCACCAGCCGTACTAGTTGACGGTGCACGCTGACAGAGCACGTTTCACGAGTTCCAGCAGTAGAGGCCTCCAAGGTTACGAGGCGAGACATTTTTTCCCAGGCAGCAGTGGACTAGATGGAGGTGATTGCTAGAGTTCTACGCCTAGCTTAGACACTAGTAGAGCGGATGGTGATCTTCACTACTAGAGTCTTCCAGTGAAAGACCATGAGGTTAGTCCATATAGTAAAGATGCTTCGGTACGTGGACCGATGCCTGAGATAGTACCTTCAGGTAGTGCACCAGCTATGTCACTACCTGTTGGTCAGTAGACACTACCAGTGGTACCGATAGAGGAGACTCGTAGGCTTAGTGCCTTACATATGTTTTAGCACCAGATGTACCTCATGTTCCGAGGAGAGCCTGACTCGTAGGCGGCTGAGAACTGGCTTGAGGAGGTGACTGCGAGTTTTCTAGAACTTATACAGCTTTGACAGTACGACATGTCAGAAGCAGAGCACTCAACAAGGCGTACCAATCATTCCTGGTACTCATTGGATACGATGTGATCAGTGCTTTAGACTCGAACTTCTGAACGAAGTGTGTCTGAAGGACATCCGAGCCATCACTTTTCCTCTATACATTCCTAATTATGCTAGGGTGCTAGAGAGAACCTTTGTGGTTGGGAAATCTTTGGCTGAGTGGATACAGCCAGTGAAGGTTAGCAGTGGGAAGCAGGAGGAAAGGAGCGGAACTAGTGGATGCCATTTTTTTCTTCGCGCTTCAAGTTCCATGTTGCTGATGCATTTGTGTCTTCATACTCTGAGTTGCAGTAATAAAAGACACATATCTTTGTGATGATTACTTTCCTGTCCTTTTGTTTGGATGATACTGAGAGGTCCCAGTTAAAACGGTTGGCTTGACCCTCACTTTCGAGATTTATACTAGAGGAGACCTAGTGACCTCACACTGATGCCGACAGTGTGACTCGACCCTTAGAGGCGAGAGTGACGGTTGGATCTCTTAGTAGTGACGTTGATTCCTTACGACGTCATCCGTGGCATGAATTCATTATTCATTTCAGGATTGACTGTATTAGGCAAAGAACTTGGTTCGTCCTGGGGACGAGACTGGATTTCTCTTATCAGCAAAGAAGAAATCTTAGCAGCTCTTGTAGGACCAGTGATGGTTTAGACTACGACGGAAAAAGCGCAGTTTGTTGGGGGGCGGATGAAGACTGCACAGGACAGATGAATCTGCAGAGCAGCAGACGTGGAAGCAGAGCTTGGAGAGCAGGATGTGGTGGTGTACATTTCGACATGTTACAACCACCCGCCTTTGTAGTCCCCGCCAGGCTCAGGGAGCAGGAGGGCTAGGGAAGAGAGTAGCTGCATGCGGTCAAGGAGTGTGACCCAGGATCTCTAAGAATGATTCGAGGTACGGTCTATGTCTACTACGAGCTGACTTGTCAATATACATAGATACCAATCATTCTATCCTTCCACAAATCTTGTCCCGGACCTAGAGGTTCCGGGTAAGCCGTTGTCTTGACCCTCATGTCTGGAGATACCTTTGGGAGGAGACTCGATAATCACGCTTACGCCGACGGTGTGATTTGACCTCGAGGCGAGAGTTTCGGTTGGAATCTCTTGGTGGCAGCATCGAGGCCTTACGACGTTGGTCTGGGTATGGATTGGATTCACAGTTCATACCTAGGTTGACTGTATTAGGCAAAAAGGTTGTGGTTTATCTAAAACATTGGAATGAGTTTTCCTTGGTCGACGAAAAGGAAACCTCAGGCAGCATAGAGCAAACTCATGCATAGGAGGGTGCGACCGATTACTCTTGAGTCATTCAATCTTACCCTCGTGGTAGCAGGAGTTTTGAGTTTCAGTTCTAAACAGGAAGTAAAGGCCTCTAAAGTTCGAGGATGGCAACCACGTCCTTATACGGGTCTCACCTTGATGAGGTTTACGGAGATGTGGCCGAGGTGTCAAGTTATCTTCGAGGTTCAATGGACCTTTCAGGTCCTCAGCAGGGTAGGCGAGGTGGTTTACCGCTTGACCTTACCACCTCAGTTGCACCGGGTACATGATGTCATCCACGTATCTCAACTGAGGAGATACGTGTGCGTTTCTTCACACGTCATCGACCACAGAGAGTTAGACATCGATGACAGGGTGACTTTTACGGAGGTTTCTGTGGAGATCGAGGATTGAAAGGAGCGGGTCCTACGTGGACGGATGATTCCTATGGTGTGCTTTCTTGGGTAGCAAGAGAACCTCCAGGAGAGCACTTGGGAGCGGAAGGCTCAGATGCGTGCTTAGTACTGCTTTGTTCCTCCTTAGTGTGGGTTGAAACTTTACAGGGACGTAAAGCCATGAGGTGGGAGTAATGTAAAGACCCAGAAATTTCAAGGAAAATTTTGTTCTTAATTTTCTTTGGAATTTTGTGAGTCTGTAGTTTCTGACAGCACCTGATTCTGAGGCCCGGTGTGCCCGAAATAATTTTCTGAAGTTTTGTTAAGCTTTAATTAACCCCTATAAGCAGTTTTACTGAAAAAGTGGAATAAATCCTAAACGGTTACTCAAATCAGAAATCTAAGGGCACCGTTGCTCTCAGGATGGCGAGTTTACCCTAGGCGTGAAGTTTAGTCGGCGTAGACCTCCAGTGAGAAATTCCAAAAATGGAATAACCGTAAATAACATAATTAAATAAATTATTTTATATTTCAAATGCATATAACTCACAAACGGTAGCTCGAATTAAAAATCTGAGACCACCACTGAACTCATGAGGGCATGCTTTGTTTAAGCAGATACTAACTTTGGTCGGTGCGGGCCACCAGAAAAAGTTAGTTTTTGGCCGCAAATAAAATAATTGAGTGACAATTATTTTATTATAAAATTCATAACTTCTAAAAGGTAACTCGGATTGAAAATCCGAGAGTATCGATGGGTTCATTGGGGTGTGTTTTACTTAGACAGATCCTAACCTCTATCGGTGCGGGTCGAGGGTGACTGGTAATAATTTTCCGAACTTTTTTTTCGGGTACGTTCAGTAAACGTACGAGCGGGTTTTTCTATCTTTTGAATCGGTGCTCGGAATTGAAATCTTAGGGCACCGATGAACTCGTAGCGCTGGTAATTACTTAAGGAGACCTTTACCACGGTTGCATTTTAAGCGGGTTGAGAATTAATAATTAGGGATTTAGAATTAAATAAATAAAATTGGTGGTACACAATTTTATTTATATCCATGGTAGTTATACCCTACAAAGGGGAGTTAAGGGTGAGACACATAACCACCAACTACCCTTGAGTGGATAAATGAGAGGTGGGGACCACATAAGCCCCAACCTTTCATCTCCCCATAACCTCTCTTAAACCCCCCCTTTAACACCCCTTCAATTTAATGTGACAACCCTTTTAATAAAGAGACAATCTCTCTCCCTCTTTATTGGTGCCAACACTTTAATTAATTAAGTGTTTTGAATTTGAAAAGGCATGACATGTTTATTAATAGGTGGAGCCTCTTTTTAAGTTGGGTTGACAAATATTTTGGAAAACCTTGTGGGAAACCTCTGGAGAAATTTAAAAGAGCTCCCTCCTTCAAACAAAGAATGCCTCTTCGACGAAGAACGCCTCCGCCGAGGAACGCGAAGTCACCGATGACGTGCCTTCTCCTCTTCTTCCTCTGACGTCAATGGAATCGGCACTGATCTTCCGCGACATCCGATCATCACGACGCTTGCCTCTTTCCACGGCTTGACGACGTGTGACGTCTTTGCAAGGTAGGGGTTTTTGTTTATTTAAGTTTACGTGATTCTTTCCCTCGAGCATGGAAGAATATTATGTTGGGTGTTTATTCGAACTACTAACGCAGTGGGTACGGACTATGAACAAATCTGAACCCACCGCTAACTTGTTCTTGATGTGTGGTGGCATGGTGTCGGGTGCGTGTTAATGGGAGGTGGCGCGGCGAGCGGACGGTGGGGCCAGGCGATGCGGCTAGTTTGAGGCGCACCGGCGCGGGTAGCCGGGGATGGTGCAGTGGCGCGGCGGAAGGCCAGGATAGTGGTAGGCCGGAGGCAACAGATCTGGCGTGAGAGGAAACCGCGGGAAGGCCAGGCCGGTTGGGTTTGGTGGAGAAGAAACAGTGAATGGAGAAGGAGATTGGAGAGAGAAAACGTTTAAAGGAAATAAATTAAAACTTAAAGAATGAAAGAGAATCCAATAAGTGTGATGGGCACATTTAATTATGGAATTCCATGCATGAAATGGAGGGAGGGGCACCAATTGGAGAGAAAGTGTGGTGGTGCATGGCTTTCTGTGTTTTTGAGGTAAAATCAATTAAAAATAATAATATAATAATCATATTATTATTTTTGTTGATAAAACACTTTTACGACTGCAACTTATTTGTGCGATATCGGTTTCAAGAACCATCAGTGGCAGTGAGACCCAGAAATCGAGACAGAATTTATGATTCCAATATTGGATATTTATTTCGGGTTTTTAGATCGGGTACCCGAAGCGCTCGAGAAATAATAGATTTAACATTATTATTAAATCTTTGACTTGCCATAACTCATGTGTGCGACGCCCGATTGGCTTGCCGTCAGTGGCGATGTAATCCTGTCATTAATACAGTCGATTCAAGTCTAATTTTGGATACTAAATTCTGGTTCGTGGCTTGGGGCCACGAAACACTGAATAATATTATTATTATTATTATTACGGGATCTTGTATCAGACATATCTCTCTCATACGGTGTCGGAATGACGAACCATCTGCGATGTTGTGACCCTAGAATTAAGACGTATGTTTCAAGACCAATTTTGGATATTTAAGTCGAGGTCGGGGTGCGGGCCCCACCAGGCCCGGTTCGCGCGTGTTGCGGTGAAATGCAACTTTTTCACCGGCTATCCGTTTTGGACCAATGGGTAGTCCATCTCGTGTGTTTTTCTATATGGATCTCAAAGGTGTGACCGGTTTGGTTAGCTGGTGTCTTTTGAGCTACGGCCGGGTTGGTTCGAACCCGAAACCAACCGGGCCCTCGTAGCGAAAACGCTTATAACTTGAGCTCCGGACGTCCGATTGACGTGTCGTCGACTTTGTTGGATTCCTTTCGGTGAGATGGATCTTTTGGCATACCTCACCAGATTTTTGAACGCAGTTGGAAAACGGCCGGGTTGGATTGTACCCGAAATCCAACCGGGCCCCTGAATTGGAAAAGTCGATAACCTTTGGACCGGACGTCCGTTTGACGAGCCGCCAGCGGCATTAGTGATCTCGTTGAGAAATGGTCCCTTTGGGTATACCCTATGAGAGTTCTGGGTATTGTTGAGAAAGGGTCGGGTTGGTTTGTACACGAAACCAACCAGGCCCCCAGGACTAAAAGGCCAATAACTCTCAGATCGGGCATCCGATTGACGCGCCGTCAGTCACGTTGAGTTCCTATTGACGTGACAGAACTTTGCGATACATCAACTCTGGTCTACGTGACAATTGATGTATCGACCCATTGGCTCGTGGAGCGGATCCTCCCAGAACGAGCGTGATGTGTGTGGGAACCCTAGAGCTGGCTGCGACTGCATCGACTTCTGTACTGGAATCCTCCGTGGCTTCGACAACAACGACGACTATCGGTTCTGTGTGGACCAGCGCTCAGCGATCCCATGTGGGTCAGCGCATACTGGTTCTGTGTGGACCAGCGCGGTTCTGAGTGGACCAGTGCTCACCAGTTCTATGTCGACCAGTGTGGTTCTGTGTGGACCAGCGCTTAGCGACTCTGTGTGGGTCCAACAGCTTAGATGATCCAGTGGCTACAACTGATCATCTAATCTCTCTTCTTTTGTGGCATACCTGTGTGAGCTGAGTCTTGACTTTTGTCCTCATCTTCGATGAGTTGACTTGATTTTCTGTATGGATTTCATAGTGCCCTTTTGTGTGGATGAGGATGTACTTGAGCTCGTGTGTGGAGCTAGAAGTGATGACATAGGTATATGTATGGGCATATACCTAAGTAGTGTTGGATGTTACTTTGTGATCGTTATCTTTTCTTGTGGTTATCCTTTGTGGATTCTGGGAGACCTTCAGGGGTCTTGGAGTCCCTACTGAGTAGCGTATACTCACCCCTGCATGGGCTTTGCCCGCACTACGTTGTGTTGGTTGCAGACGACGGACAGCATTGGTCGTGGTTGAGGCTTGTAGAGCGATTCGATACCCACAGGTGGATCTTACGACAAGACGGTACCAGGAGGTGGATCGTACGACGAGACGGTACCTGGAGGTGGACCGCACGACGAGACGGTACCCGTAGGAGGACATCACGACGGGACGGTACGTGGCGGTGACAGATGGACGTAGAGAGATGAGGTGGCCATCTGTACCTACCCTTCAGGTAGGAACTCCGGAGGACGATCCAGGAGCAGCTTGTCACTTTTCTGCTGTTTGTCTTTTCCTTGTACTCTCAGTTTGGGTTTGTATACTGGCCCATTTACTTTTCCGCACTTGTTTGTACTTTCAGTTTACTTAGGGTTTACTTCAACTTGTACTCTATGTGTGTGGTTACGTTTTAAAGAGGCAATGCCTTCCCTGTTTAAGGGATTTACGCCTCTGGTGCTAGTCGCATGCCCCTGGCCTATGGAAGGCGGGCTTCGGGTAGTTACGACACGGGCCCCGGGGGACGGGTCGTGATAGCTCTAATGCTCATTAAGGGTATGTGTACAGTGGAATCTATCATGATTAAACAGAGAATAATAAATATGGAAAGATAAATAATTGAAACACATGTCATTCAATCAATTACTTGAGCATAATATGGTAGGAATAAATGATGATATAATAATACCATATAAATAACCACATGAGCTTGAAACTTAACCATGGATATTCTAAATAATTTAATAATCACATGGAATATTAATAACTAATATCATAATAATGGAACACATAATTTCAAATATCATAACTAAATCATCAAGGACTCATTACAGTACATCTTACATAAAAGGGTAAGGGATTATCCAAAAACCCAAGCTACTTTGTCTCATGAGATCTATGGATGCATAAAGGGTCTATAGAGGGAATCACCCATCACTTAATAAGTCCAATTAATTTCTCATATGAAAGGGGTGAAACAAAATCAACATAAACATTCATATTAAAAAACTATCATATGGAATTTTAACAATTACCCCAACCAATAAACATAATCATAAATCATTAAAAGTAATATGAATGGTATCAAAGTGGTAAATATCCATTAAAACTAATCATAAATCATCCAAAGAAATAATAAGTATAGTATCAGTACAACATATCCATTGTGTGGAATAACTATAATAAGGGTTTTTATCATTGATGAATATAAATTCCATAAAGATGTCATTAAAAAAACATTTTTGAGAAAAATAACCTTTCCACTTTGAAAATCACTATTTAAAACTAAAAAATCACAAATTATTCTAAAAATAAATATTTAAAAATAACCTTTTAAAATTATAAAGTAATATTTAAAATATTTAGTGGTTATGATGGTGTTAAATTCTATACATGTTGTATTAGTTAAGAAATATTCCTTTCACATTTTGGTAAGAAAAGTCCAAAAGTACCTTGTTTGGAAAATGATAGGAAGATTCATTTTTAAAAAAAAATTATGAAAAGCCAATAATTGGTCAAATTTTATTTAATAAACCATTTTTATAATGTTAAAACATTTCTTGAAAAAAAAATTAAAAAATATGGTTTTGGAATAAAGAGGATTTTCGACCAAAGAGAGAAATAAATTCATATTTTTTAAAAAACATTTTCTCAATCGATTTAAGGACCAAAGAGATAAAAAATGGTACTAATACTTGAAAAGTTCATGAATAACTATATTATAAGAAAATTCAAGAGTTTCTTGAGAGATATATCATAATATTTCATCATTGTAAACTTAATCATAAACAATCCTGATAAACAATGATATTGTAACATAAATCATTACCACTTTGGTAATTTATGAATCATAATACCCATGAAAGAAATAACTTAAAATAAAACTTTAAATAAAATTAATATAAATTAATTCATTATATGACACATAAAAATATCATTATATACACCATGCAAAATAAATAAGTGTTGAATATGACATATGTCTCACGGAAGTAAAAGTGAGATGAGAAACCCTTACCTTAGATATGATTTCATTCATACGTGTATGTACCTTCTGTATAATAAATATATACTTATTATAAATCTATTAAAAAAACATAATCATATATTTCATACCATATATAATTTACTTATAGTCTTTTATGGCCCATTTATTAACAATTCTTTTTTAAAATCACTATTTCGAGATGATATTTGCTTTATTTTTCATGTATGTTTTGGTTCGGTAATGTAGGTCCTTTTACTTTGATCATTGTTAAATAATATAAAAAATGTAAAAAATGATATAAATATCATATATATTCATTATATATTTATTTATATTAATCCATAAAATTTAAATATATAAAATACATTACACCGTTCATGGAGACGGTAGACTGTACGTACGCATGAACACTATTTTCATTTTCTCAACAGATGGAATGAAAGGAAAATAAATATTAATTCACCTTTAAATAATAATTATTATGTTATATATATATATATTATTTTAATCAAATCCATCTATATTACCATACATTTAAAAATAAAATGAAAAATATTTCACATTGCTACGTAGAGGCGATAGCCCGTACATACGCAAGAGCGACATTATTATTTTACAATGCATTAGAATGTAAGAAGTTAGATGTGATATTATATTTACAGAATTATGGTTAGTTCATTAATATCACATATATCATTAACTTTATCCTTACTACCTTCCATTTAAATTGTAAATGAAAAACAAATCACATTTCTTAGCAAGGTGGTAATCCACCGTACACACGAGTGGCATTGTCGTATCCCTCAACAGAATGGAAAGTAAGAAGTTATATGTGATTTAATAATTACAGAAGTATAATAATTTCATAAATATAATATAAAAATGTTAAATCCATTATTATATTTATCCTTTAAATTTGGTGATGGAAAATGAATTATATTGGTTCCCAAGGTGGTAGTCCGTCGTACACACAATTAGCGATTTCGTTTTCTATTTGATGGAATTGGAGATGGATATATGTTATTACATTAACATAATAACATATCAGTATATATTATATACAATTTTTATTATATTATCATAGTTTAATAATATTTAAAGAGGTGTAATAAGAAATAAAACAAATACGCACATTTAATAATTTTACCTCTTCTCTGGGGAACCTCTTTAGGTTTATACCTAAAGACTTCTTAGGAGGGTTTCATAATAAAAATAAGGTCTATAGGATGTTTTTAGGGATTTAAGGAATATATTTGGGTAGTTATTGGCTGAAAAAATGGATTTGGAAGTGTGAAGATGGGAGGAGAGGGGGTGGCCTTTTATAAGTGGGGGAGAGGACGCACTTGGAATTTTAGAAAAGAATGAATCACACCCACCTTTTTCACAAGAAAAATGATCTAAAATGGCCCATTATTGAACCTTGGATTATATAAGGTTTAAATATTACCATAAAATAATAATTATACAAGTTTTGGTTCCTTTTTAACCCATATCTTTTTAGTTTAACCCCTAGTGAACCTGTTTTAACCTTAATCAGGGTAATTAATTTTTTATATTTTTACTATTCATTATGACCAAAAATTAATTTTACCTTATTATATAATATTAATTATTCTAATTAAAAATATTTAATTGATTTTTCCAAATTCCATTCAAATAAGTGTCAAATTTTAATTTAAAATTAAACCCACAGATGTGGTGAAAAAAGTTGTTTTCCAAAGAGAAAATTTTCATAAGTATAAAAAGTTTTAATATAAAAAATAAAAAACAAATTAATTAAAATATAATAAATTGGATTAATAAATATATATTTGAACTAATTTTACTTTTAAAACCATTTAAAACCAAATTTAACCTTATAAATTCTTCAAATGAAAAAGGTATCTTTCAATAAAAAGCAGTATTTTTCACTATTCATTGAAAAATTAATCTTTTCATAAAAATATAAAAAATTAAAACTAAGCTAATTTTTACATGTTTATTCCAAAAAATATTTTTTTTCAATTAAATTTTCTAAAAGTTTCAAAAATCAGTTTTATTATTTGTTCACAAAAAGTAATAAAAATCATGTTTTTGAGAAAAAAAAGTATTTTTGAAGCATATAAAGACTTCCAAAAATTAAGTAATTATTTATAAATATATTTTATTTATCAAAAACATTCATACTTATTTTTTTTTTTGAAAATTTGTGTATTCATATTCATACCACCAATTTTAATGGCAAGGTTATAACGGATTTTTTTAAATAATAATATTAATAGTATATCACAATTTGTTAAAACTTGGTGTTGTGTGTTATGAAACATATTAATGAAATTGAATTTATTTAAAAATAAATATATATTAAAGTCACATGGTGTTACATTCTTTTCTAATTTTGGTGTTTTGTGATGTATATGCTATTAAACAAAATGTTGTTCTTTTAAAATCTCACGACATTGCAAAATGTGAATGGGAAGTATCCAACGGTTACTTTCACAATAGAAAATCATCATAAAGATGTTTTCCATCAAAGATTAAAAAGTGTGAAAGTAACTAAAGGATATTATGATAATATTTCAAGATGTTTTTATTTGAATCATTATAAGGTACATGGATTGAAAATTCATGACTCCCATGTTTTGATGGAACACTTTCTACCTATGTCAATGCATAATTTTCTATCTAAAAAAATAACCATCATTATAATAGACTGTTGAAAATTTTTTAGAAGGATATAAGAAGACATTAAACCCTAATTAATTGGATAAAATTTAAGAAATAATTTTACATTCACTATGTCATTTTGAGATATTCTTTCCCCCATTATTTTCCTCTGTGATGATTCATCTGATGGTGAATTTTTTTAAAGAGGATAAAATTGGAGGGCCTATACATTAGAAATGGATGTATCCCATATAGTGGTATTTTATTTTAATATTTTTTTCATTAAAAATTTATAATTTTCTTAGTCCATATTTAAAAACTTTATTTATTAATTTCTTACCTTTTATCATTAGGTATCTTGGTCATTTGAAGTCTTATGTGAAAAATAATACTCATCTAGAATGTTATATTTTGGAAGGTTATCATGTGGAAGAGTTTCTAACTTTCATTTCAAGGTATTTGGATTCAATGGAGACAATGTTCAATCGAGTTAGACATGTTGATGATAATTCAAGTCAATTTTGGGCTAATAATGGGTCATCAATGTTTCCAACTTCAGGTCGATAAGTTAGAAAAGTCTCTTAATTTTCATTGATAGATATGAAGTTAAGAAAAGAACATAGATATTTTCTAATCAATACTGATATTGTTGATTCCTATGTCAAATAATTAAGGACACAAACAAAAATATTCTTTATGAGTTTAACTTATAATGAGACAATGATAATAAAAGTTGTTACCAAATAAATTATTGAATACTTTACACTTCATGTAATTTATTAATCTAATACATAGTTTGAATATATTAAAAAATATCTAAATTATGTAACAATTTTTTATATCAACTTTTATATATAATGGGTGATGATAATTGAGCTGAACTATCTAAAGATTTGAAGTTTTTGGCTTTCGGTCCTTTGAATCATGCTAGGAGATTCAATGCTTTCAATATTGGTGGTTTCAAGTTTCATACTATTGATCAAGAGAAAGGTTTGAAAATAAAAAATAGTGGTATATTCATAATTTTATATCAACGTTACTATGGAAAGTTGGTTGATATTATCGAGTTAAATTATCATGTAAAATTTATAGTTGTATTATTTAAATGTAACTAGGTCAATATTAATAGGGGTATAAAGAAAGATTCATTATAATTTTCTTATGTCAATTTCTCTTAGTTGATCTATACTAGTGATCAGGAAGAACATGATCTATATATTATGGATTCTTAAGAAAAATAGGTATATTTTGTTGATAATATAGTGGATGACGGGTGGAGTGTTGTTGTTCACATAAAACTAAGAGACATGCATGATATGGGTGATGAAGGTAAAGTAATTTGTGATAGTTAAACCCATAAACAAAAACAAAATGAATTTTTTTTAACAGATGATATTGAAATTTTCATTCTCATGAGGGAGAGTGAATAAGAAGAAGAAGAATGAAAATAAGAAGAACAAGTAATATTAATAACAGAACATGATAAAAACATAACCATCCAAGAATAGAATTTGTAAGTTGTTTTTTTATACGAGTAAATACAAGGAATGTTTTTTATATTGATAAATACAAAGACTGTTTTTTTTAAATTAATAGATGCACGTAGTGTTTTTTCAGGTATGTTGCACATGAATAGGTTTAGTGATTATACCTACTCTATGTTATAATATTCTCATTCTCCCTCTGTGACACAAGGTATAATTCATCACATACCTTGAACACTTTTTTTATATCATTTTATATTATCCTAATATTCTTTCATCCATAGGTATTACTTCTACTAATGATGTAGAGCAATCGTATATGACACCTATGATGAATCTGTTTGGTAATTCTGCTGATAGTCAAGTGTCATCGAGAGGTTATTAGTGGGTCACAATCATCAGTATATAATTCAATGTGACAACATTACTTTATTAAATATTGATACTAATTGTTTGATTTATTCACTCTTGAAGCTCACTCTGGTGGCCCAATTTGGAAAGAAATGTCCATCCGTAGATGCTTTCGATGGGTTTGTGCACTCCTCTTGGAATCAGCAGGACCGTGTGATTGTTAGTCTTCTAGATGTGAAGCATATTCAAATTTGTTTATTGATCGAAGATTACATGGTTTGTTCTTTGGATTCTGCTTCATGATGTATGCAGGGTTTCCATTTTTCCCTCTTCTGGTGGTCCTTCGACTTCCACCTAATGTGAGACTCTCTGGTCTCTGTGCTCTGGATTTCTCTCCCCAGACTCCCTTTACCGTTCCAGAATTAGGAAATTCTTCAGTTGATTGGCAACATGGTAGGGAACTACCTCTTATTTGATTCTCGTACCAATGTTGCATGCCATACAGTTGCTCTGAGGATCTGTGTTGAAGTTGATGTGTCGAAGGGCCCTATGGACTACATTATCATCGAGATTGAAGGTGAACTCCTCTGGAACCAGAAGGTATGATGTGAAACCTAGACCGATTATTCTGGTCTCTATGGTCATCTTGGGCATTTGTATTAAATATTCCAGTGAGGGTGTAGTTTCATCCAAGTACAACCCTCAAATGAGGAGGTGGTTTTGATGATGGCAAGGTGCAGTTGTGCCACTCTGGGGAGCATAACCTTGTAGCCTTAATGTAGGATACTATTCCTCCCTCTAATTGTCACTTGATGACTGATGCTACCAAGAACACCCTTTGCGAGGAAAGGAAGAGGGGGTCCAACCTAACAGTTGTGGACATCTTTGGGTGCCTAAAGCAAGACCTGGGTGTCCCAAATGGGATGTAGAATGCTTTAGGGCCTAATACAGTATGTATTTTAGGATTCCAGAATGCTTCAGTAGGTGATTCACTTGTTGAGATAGATAATGTTAGTGTTATTGAGCTAACTGAAAACAGAATACAGGAGGGGCATGTGCGAGATGTGTCAGCTCAGATGGGACAAGGCTCATGAGGTTTTAAAGAGGTGAGAGTCTTAGGTCCACTATACCCAAAAACTTTTATTTCAAAAGACTCATCCTATTCAAAATCTATGTGTTCCGGTATGAAGGATTGCCTTGAGGTAGGTCTCAAAGGGATTAGCTCCAATAATCAGTTTGCAGCTTTGGGTAAGGGGGGTAGTAATGCACCTGAAGATTGGACTGAAGTGGAGGTATCTCAAGATGAGGTCCCTCCTATGGTTATAGAGCACTAAGAAGAGGACAGTGATTCTACCTTGGAGTTGGTAGAGTCAAGGAAGTGAAAATTGCGGAAGATTATTTGAGTTACTCCTCCAAGAAAGGAAAGAACACTATCATAGACTCAGATGGATTTATCCAACACTCCCAAAGGATGAGAAGATGTAAGGACTATTCTAATCTACCTATACCCTTATTAAAATATCTTCCAGTAAATTCAAATTTCCTCTAGCACATGGGGACAATAACCTCAAGAGAAATCATAAAGGCCCTAACAAGCATATAGAGTCAAGGACTCACAAGGAGCAACAAGCTCAAGCAGGCGATGCATCAGTTACGGATCGGGTGTATCCAGAGAAGGAGATTGTCAGGTTAGATGTCTCCCCAAGTATTAATGAACTATTATAGTGTGATAATTGGGATCTTATTATCATTTTTAATGAAGAAACCTTGGAGTAGGAGTTAGAGGCCAACACATCATAGGAGGAGCTGGGTAACTACGGAAAGAAGATCTCTGTGGAGGAGTTTATTCAAACCTGGGAGAAGGTGGATGGTAATATTGAAGAACTCCTCCAAGAAGACCCGAATGCAAAGTCCAACGATCTAAAATGGAGTCTCTATAGAGATAAGGTTTCTAAAAGACTTAAAATGCAGTTCAAAGAGTCTTCCATTACTTATGATGTTAGTTAATTCCCTGTTTATGAACCTGGATGGTTTCCCACTTTTTCCCTAAAAGTGCTTTAATAAAAATATTATATGTTGGTGGTGTTTGATTTATATATTAAACATATGAAAATAATAATATAAGTGAGAAAAACATAAATAGTCAAAATGTTTTGAATTTCACTAATGTAAAGTTAATTGTTCCTTTCGATGAATATGGGGTACCCACTTAGGATTCAGAAGGAATATTTGGAAAGTTCCTAGGGAATTTACCATGTGAAGTGGAATCCCTCTCTATTCATTATTTATATTGGAGAAAAATAACATTATCCTAGAAAAATGAGTTGTTTGATTCTCAAATAAAGTTACCATCATTATTATGTATTCATATATGATTAAATTAAATATTATTACTTGATGTCTTAATAATTTGATGCATGTTATGTATTTATTTGTAGATGATGTTCTATTTTGATGTTGTTTATTCCATTTCATGTCTTTGGACCTTAAAAAATTTGGAAAAAAATGGAAAGATTTCAAGTGGTGATTATAGAATGAATTCAATGAAAAATATCTATCACTGTCATAGATGTATGAGAAGGTCCCCAAAGGTATGAATATGATCTAATGGAAAAAATTCATTAACCATAATCATGTTAGATCTCACAAGTAATTTTATTAAATGAAATTATATTAATAACAATGTTTTAATAAAATTTTAGTTTTTATTGATATATAATTTCTTCAGTTGATTAGTATGAGAAATTATGTTAATTGAGAGAAGCAACCAATTCCTCACACTTATGGATTGATAAGTTTCGTGAGAAAATAACATGGAAAGTTTCCATTAAATTTATTAAAATATATATCTATAAAACTTCAAGTAATTTAGTTTTTCAAAATATTAGTTATGTACTTTTTTGAAGCAGGTGAAGAAGGTAGGTCATTTTGTTGGAAGGAAAGAATTGTAGTTTGATGTCCACAAAAAAATGGTAGTTATGTCTACAAACCTACATAAAACATAGGGGTAAAAAAATTTAATTATTAATTAGCATTACTAAATTACTTTATAATATAATATTATTAAATTTATAGCATAAGCTCAAAGAATCATGGGACACTAACCTTACCTTGTAAGTTTCAATATCCTTAAAGGATTTAATGACTCAAGTTCATAGAAAAAAGAATTTTAGTTATGTTAGGGGGATGGGTTGTGGGACATCTACATTGAAGGTGTTTGGTAGGGTACATACATCTTCATTGATGATGTCTAAAGGAGGGGTGGTTGTGTGTTTTGGTGATCTTGGTGCACAAAAAGAAATTAATGCACTGAAGAATACTATTAAAGATCATGAATAACTTATTAATACGCAGAATGACTAGGACTCTACATTAGAGAGTGGTTTGTTTATTATATTTCAGAATATGAGCAGAAGTATTTCTAAATAAATAAAAACATTCATCGGGGATGCAGGAGCTATAAATTTCATAAATTTACACTTATAATCTTTATTTTAGTAGTTATTTTTTTCTATTAGATATTAAAAAGGATTATTAATTTAGAACTCTAATGTCCAAAAAAATAGGTTTTTAAAGGTTTGGTCAAATCCTTTATTATTTAAAATTTAATATTTAATTATGGACTTAAAATAAGAATATAGAAATTTAATTTCATTATATATATTCATGTATATAAATATAGCTCATTCTTTTCCCAATATGATGGAAGTTCACCATGGGATGGTGAAATTCTCCCATTTGGATTTCAAAGTCTCTCATTCAGAGGATATCATGGTAAGGATGGTCCTATTTATGGTTGAGTTTGTTTTTAGTGTTTAAATATTTAGTATGAGATAAACTAATTCAAGATCCAACTATTAGAGCCTTGTGATGGGTTAAATTGAGTAGTGAGTCTCATGCATCATATAGTGGCTCGTCAGATTTTTTGGGCATGTGCATGGCTATTAATTATTAATTATTGTACTATTACTTAAACTATATTTATATAAAATCATATATCATTTTAATTTTACTTAATTTATCATTCATTAAATTTTCTCATTACTTATGTGTGGTTAACTACTTTAAATGTGGGCACCAGAGGCGGGAAGTGGGGAAGTAGGTGATGGGTAGTATCATGATCGAGTAATGTAGGGCGAGGGGCATGCATCTCAGTATAGTATCCAAGACTCATGTGTTTGTT
The DNA here is from genome assembly GCA_963277665.1 of Viscum album. Classification (NCBI taxonomy): domain Eukaryota; kingdom Viridiplantae; phylum Streptophyta; class Magnoliopsida; order Santalales; family Viscaceae; genus Viscum; species Viscum album. The sequence continues at coordinate 1,145,244,189 of OY728132.1, forward strand.
GACATTTTGTGAAACATGAAATTTTTTACACTATGATGTAATTTAATATTATATTATATGTAATGTTATGTTTTTTGATGTATAGAAGTTATTGTTTTTGTTACACTGTATTAGTTGGGAGATTTTTTAATAAATTTATTATGTATTGATTTTGGTGGATCAAGTAGCCATTAATCTTATACTTTATGAAACTGTATTATTAGCAGTATTTTTAACCGCTCATAGTAAATTAATGACAGTTTTAATAGTTGTAAATAAAATAGTGGTAGTTAAAACCACCACAAAATATGGTTTATATTTAGTGGTGGTTTAAACCACCGCTATATTTTTCACCATAAAAAACCAAAACTAATTAAAAAATCAATACTAAATATTAATTTTATTAGAAAACAATGAATCCATCATGAAAAAAAATAAAAATGTCATTAAATATTCAACAACACGCTATTTGGTGGTGGTTTTAAAAAAATAACATGAAACCTTTTAGAGGTGGTTTTAACGGCCTCTAAACCCAAAAAAACACCACTATATGATTTTTTTTCCTATAGTGTAACTTATCACCTTCTTGACTTATGTAATATAATCTAAGGGCACCCAACTTCAACATGACCTGCCCAGTTTTATGATCAGGGTCTTTAAAAGTGTTGTTTTGTAAGGAATCTCACAATTAATATTTATAGGGTTTTTTTAAAAGCCTCACCGAATTAATATACATTGTATACATATTAACTTCATAACTATATAATCATATAAAATATTTTTATCCTCATTTTTATTCTTTTATGTATTCATTATTCTAATTATTTTGTTTTGTAATCCCTATTTCATCAACCAGATTAAAGTGTTTACTCTATGTTAATATGTAACCTTTTACACAACCCATATATTTGTGTTAGTTACCCAAAAACAGATTCTAGGTATATTCATACATATCTGAATACATAACATGCATAAGGTACATGAACTTTTCATGTAAATACATATAGTTATATGAGATTGAAAATCTCCACATGAGTAAGCTCAGAGTAATAGATAATTAACCCCTGCACCTTTCTTACAAGGCTTAAGCCTCTAGGTTAATGAGTAGTATGAACCCAAGTCCTTGTCTCCAAGGAGTCTTTACTCAAGATATAATTCAATTCATGATATATCTAACACCTAATATGTTCAAACTATATTAAAAAACTATTCTAAAGATCATAACTCTAAAAAATCTAAGGTCATAGTAGATAAAAAACTAAATTTTATGGAGTCGTACCTAGCATGTAATGCAAGGCTCTATCTCCTAGAAATGATTTATCACATAAATTAAGCATGCATGTTATTCATATTCTATAAATAGTTTATATACATGAATAAAGTAGAGAATTAATATTAAATAAATGATCATTTCATAAATTTAAACATGAGATAATAATTTATGAACTATTCATAAATCAAAAGCTTACTATAAACATTCTATAATTAATCTTGACATTATGAATATTCCATAATCTTGGATAGAACACTTTATATCTAAATTAAATATAAACTATTTTATATTATTCAATATATAACATTTCACTTTAAATATATGATATTATTTTGAATTATAAACATCTAATAATCTAATTTATATTATTTAATTTATTTACATAATCTAAATATCACATACCTAAACATTATTTAAATCCTAAACAAATCTATCATCAAAACACTTTTGATGTGGGTAAATAATATCTAACTAAGGGACCTTTTACTTTAAAAATTTTCAAATTAATTAATTATGAATAATTCATAATTTTAAATATGAATAACTTTATATTTTTTCCTTATTTATGTAATTTATTAATTCTCTATAAATTACCCTCATGATTTTTAAATAATAACTTTATTTCAAGATTACAAGTTGCATGATATAAATTGGTAAAAATTAAAAAAAAATACTATGATTTATAATCATTTTATAAACCATATAAATTTGAAAAATATATTCTTAATATTAACTCTTTAATATTAATGGAATAAATATAATAGTTGTTTCGAAAACATTTAATCAATTAACCATAAATATTTTATAGTTAATTGATTTATAAAACATTTTTATAAATTTTATAAATATTCTAAAATATTTTGTCAATTCATTATTAAATTTATTTAATAAATAAATTATTTATCATGAGAAATTAATATGAACCTTTAATATTTTATTTAGGATTATAAAAAACCTATTTTAAATTAAACCTAACACTTTTCATTTATAAACAATTCAAAAATTATAATTATAATCAATTTTCCAAATAAATAAACTATTTTTATAGAATAAAATAAAAACGCTTTATTTTATTAGACCAAAAACATTGCTAGCTCTTAGTTGGCCCATCCGAGTAGTTTCCCACCTCTAGGATATCCATCCAAGGTCAACGATGGGATGGTCAAGGGTGGTGAAGGGTGAGCGATCCTACATGGGTTGATGAAAGCATAAGGGAGCATAGGGAATCACTAAGGTAGTGGGGTGAAGATAAGCGTAGGGAGTAGGGGCGTCACTGTACGGGGTGAAATAGAACTTAATTAAGTTATTTGTTGCACATATTGAGTAATAAGGTAGTGCCCAACTAAGGAAAAATTTGATATGGGATTCGATCAATACGGTAATTTTTCATCCCTTATCATGTGTGATTCATGTTTCATATACCATGCTTACTTCTCACAATACATGTAATCCATGAACACTTCACTTGATATGTTCATGCTACACTGATTTTTTTATGCATGATCTCACATTTTTCAAGCTACACTCGGCATGTGTATATCATGCATGAGCACCCGTTCTAAATATTTCACCCAACATATGTATGTCACATTTGAACATATGCATGTTTCACTTGAAATTATCCTATATTTCTTGATATTACATTGTATAACATCGTAGTATCAAGCCTAATCCTGACATGGCATTAACATCAATGTTACCACTATACAGAGAAAACATGATGACCTATTTTACATAGCTTGTAATACTAGCCACATTATCCAATAAAATTGTTTTGTTTCACCCTTTGAATCCCATTAATAACTCAATGTGATTCTATTGATGGATTAAAAAATTCCATCACAATTTCATCATATAATGCAATGCCAAATGAATCCAATCTAGGAGAATTTCAAAATCATGTTCTTAATTTTACAATGAAATAATCATATTGATTTGATGGGTATGTAGGCTCTGATACTACTTATGAGATTTGTGGGATTATCTGATAATCCTAGGTAGTAGAAAAAATCATAAACATAGGCCTAATATACCTTGACAGAATCATACATGCATGGAAATAAAAAACATGGAAAAATAGAGAATACATGAATTGTGTATGTGTGGCTTCCACCTTCACTTTATATGAAGTATGGTTTGATACAAATCACGGGATAAATATACAATTATCCTACCTATGAATGGGAAACACAGACCAGTGGATCCTGATTCAAAATCAACAGATTCTCATACACCTAAAGGGGTGATAATGCATTCATTAGGGGTGATGAATGGTATATGGGAAGGAAGGAGCTTCAATGAACATTGCATTAAACTAATGATCACCAATAACTTCAAATGGATGAATGAACAATCAATCAACCCACACACACAACAACAATAGAACTACCTAAATACATATAACACACTAAACCCAGTTTTTTCATTTGATTTTATTTATTTAATTATTTTTAATCTTTTCCTTGAATTTCAGGTCAAACTAGTTTAAATTTTTGAAATTTTATATTTTTAGTACATGCGTACAGTTAACTCACGGTTAGTAGAAACCATATGAAAACCTTGAATTTTGGGTCTGTAATTTTCATAAGTGCTTTGCATGGTTGGTGCATTATTTGTCTAACCATGTGATCCAACTGTTTGGGTGTCCTAGTATACCTAGTTAAGGGTGCATAGTTGGTGCATAATTTGGTAAATCGTGTGACATTCATGCAATATTCTCAGATTTTAATTTTTCAGAATTCTGATTTTTCCCTTAATGAAAAAAAATTAAAAACCTTATTTCTCCCTCTCCTCGCATCAAACATGGAAGCCTCAGGTAGACTCCCCTCACACGATGACCTTACCTCCTACCTCTCCCTCTGAGATTAATGTTCTCCTATTATTTTGCATGTGATCAGTCCATGTTAGGTTTTCCTCTTCTCTGTTTCCCCCTTCTCTTTTTTTCCTGTCTCTCCCTTACTGTGTTTCATTCTAGGTCAAACCCTTGGTGGGTTTTAGTATTAATCCTTTTGTTTTCTTATGGTTTTGATTAATAGGGTGTATAATCTTCTCTTGGGACCTTCCTCTCTTTGTTTTTGAAGGTCTCGCATCATTGGCATGTGGTTCCATATAGGTTAACCCATGTATTGGGTCTTTAAATTCAAGAACCATAATTTATTATTTTTTAAATTAATGTTTTGGATTCTTAATGGTATTATTAAATATGTTTAAAGAGTATTTAAAAGTAAAATCAAGTTTTACTTGATTTTTATTTCAATTCAAAAGGTTTCTCAAATTGGAAGTATAGGAAAACTCTACTTTATAAAATCCTACACCTCTGGTGTTTCATAAACTACCCAAATGATTTTTTTAAGTGGATTTGAATTATTTAAGTGGGTTTTACCCAACTTTTCTCACCTTTTATTCTGATAAAAAGCTCAAATGTCCTTTGTAAATGATTTATGTAATTTAAAAAGGTTTTCTGGTTCTTCAAAAATAAATTTTCAAATGGACCTTTTGTTTTAATTTTCATTTCAAGTAATTACTTGTAATTATAAGTATTGATGAAATATTTAAAAAGATATTTTAAATAAAACTATTAGGTTTTTAAATTCTTTTTTAAGTATTTATTGGTTATAAACATATATATAAGTGTATATACATACATACATACATATGTGTGTGTTTGTATTTGTATAGATTCACATGAGAATATGTGAATTTGTGCAATGAGAGGAATATATATATATATATATATGAAAATTTATATGAGACTGACAATAAATTAAAACCTTATTAATTTAAATTTGATACTCAAGCTCTATTTTTAATCAAGTTTTTAAGTAGATTTCTAAAATATATTTTAAAGGCTTGGTTGGCATAGTTTACCTCTCTTTTTGTGTTTTATAAATAATTTTTTAATAAATTAAAGCTAGTACTTGGCATTTATGATGATTTATTTTATATATCTTGGGTATTTTAAATTTTTTTCACCTCAATTTGAGAAATTAAATGGGTTTAAAGAGGCATGTGTACTTTTATGAGTGAAATAAATTATGATGGGTTGATAAAAGGACCTCCTTTAAATTAAATGTGAAACTTTTTAGATGGGTAAAGCACATGGGAAGTTGGGTATCTAAGAGAGGAAGGTTATTTTAATTATATTTTTGTATTATTCCACTTTACTTACTAAAAAATAGATAAAGTTTGTGGTGTCATGGAGAGGCAACACCACACCACTATGTCAAGACATGTAATCCATAACATATGACTAGATGTGGTGATGTGGTTGGGAAGCACTACCCTGCTAGACCAAAGGCATGTTATCCTTAGTGGTTATATGTCACATTGTATTTTAACTAAATTAGATCACAATTTTGATATGAGTAACTAGATTTCACACTAACTATAGATGGCCTAGGTCTTTAACCCATAGTGCATGTCTATGAAATGGTTATTCTTATGCCATCTATTTTCTTTTATAAAATTGTTAAAGAGTGGAACCTATTCTATTTTCAAAATATCTAAAGCATGTTGTTTTCTTTCTTACCTATTTAAAAGGTTTAAAATGGTTTTTTGAAATATTTGTTTATAATGAATTTTGAAATGGTTTACAAATGGGTTTTTCAATGATGGAAACATAGGATGATAAAATGTTTTCTAATTAATTAGTTTTATTAAAATAAAATAATAAATAAAATTATATAAGATGATATTAGATTTTATATACTTATTAATATAAAACCTATTTAAAATATTGTGTTTAAAACTAGCATGAAATTTTTCTTTTATTTAAAACAATGCATGGGGTTTGGTTTCCTTTGGCTTACCTATTGAGAATTTTTATACTCATACCTATTTTATCATTCCAGTTTTCAGTTATGTTTCTTTCTTTACTAATCATGGAGAATTGAAGTTTTAGTGCTAGATAGTGACTTATAAAGTCACATGGAGGCGTGTGTGTGTGTGTGTGGATGTCTGTGTGCTTATTCTTAGATTTCTTTATCATGCCAGCCAAGTTGACATTTATAGATTTCAGTTATGGTTATTGGTGACACACTATATCTATAGAGGTCACAATGGGACTCATATTTGGATATAATAGAGGTAATTATAGGTGAGAAAGAGATTTATTAGTTTAAAATTAGTTCAGTACTTTGATATCGTGATGATTTTTTTTATTTACAACCCATTTGATTTAGCATGGAGGTCTGACTTATGGATGGTACATGCTGAAATTTTAATTAATTTTCACTATTTTTTTCTTCATTTTAATGGTGAAATAATTTCCACTTGATTATATCAGATTTCATTAAAACTTTATACTAGCCCGTAGCAATTTAGATTGCACCTCATGTATGTAACAGGTCGGCTTGGGTGTCTGATAGAGGGATATCCTAAGTTGGTTCATGAAAAAATGGTATTAGGGTCTAGGTTCTTTATAGGAACTAGTCTTAAAAACACCATTTTTAATTTAGGGAGTGATGGTAGACTGGATATAGTAATGTTAGAACTCGAGAGGTAAGAGTGGGAAGAGTATCATGAGCTCTTACTCATTCTGAACCTTGAGTTTCCACAAGATGTTGGGTTGTGAGTTTTGGTTTTTGAGTTTTTATTTATTTATTTATGGTATGTTTTAAGGATTGTGTGTTTGATGGATGGAAATGGGAATGAAATGGTAGTATGTAGAGAGATAGTAGGGCCTAGAAAGCCATGTGGATCCAATGTACATGGTTCGATGTGACTCCTAGTTCTAGTTGTGTAGTTGGAAAATGGTCCACCAATCCATGTGGTAAAGTTGCACACAGACATTGGTCCTATTTTAAAATGATAGTTTGGGCTTCCATTGATTTTAATTCGTTTTTTATTATGTTATGTCATGTTATTTGGGTCAAGCATAAGTTTTAACTTTAGAATTTTGGTTTTAAAATAGTGATTTTTTTATTTTAAAACCAATAAATAAGTTTTCCTAAATTAATTAAAGGCTAGACTTAATTTTTGGATTTCTACTAAATGTGTTTAATGTGAAAGGGGGGGTTTATTGGTAATTGACTTCAGTTGGTTTGAAAAATATGGGAGTTATTTTTTAAAAGGTTATTCCTAAATAAACGATTTATTGGTTTTAAATGGGTGAAATTTGGTTCTTAAACCCACAAAGTGAAGTTTTAATAATGTTTTAATGTGTTTTGATGGGATTTTATAAGTGTTCTTAAACATAATCATGGTTTTAAGATTAAATCACAAGTTTTGAAAATAAAAAGTGGATTTCCAAATGTTCTGAAATCACTACTAAAAAACAAACCATTAACACCACAAAAATTAGTCTTTTTCAGCGCTAAAAAAGCACTGACTACCGGAGTATAATTAAAATATATAGGCTTTTATCAGTGCTAAAAAAGCACTGACAAAGGGACACTTCATCAGCACTTATAGAATCACTAATAAAGGGTTTCATTATCATCACTTTTAGAAGCGAAGATAAAGGACTTCATTTATCAGTGCTTTTATTTAGTACTAATAAAGGACCCCTTTATCAGAACTTTTAGAATAAATGATAAAGGGACACTTCATCAGCACTTTTAGAAGTGCTGATAAAGGTTTATATTGCAGTGTGCTACTAAATTTACAACACACTGCAGCACCATAAATAGCACAGGTACAATACAGATAGCACCAGAAACAGTAGACAGGTACAATATATGTTATAAATGAAATAAAATTTACAACACAAATACAATAAAAAGCACTATTATAGATATTTTAAACATTGGTTTATAAAATTACATGAGTAAGTACAAATTGTCATAAACATTAAAAAATATCAATATTCCTTTGTCTTTATCCCCTAACCCCCACTCATGCTATTATCGAACAAACCATCCCAACTCAACAAAAATAATACACTTTTATAAGAAAACAATTATAATATTAGTAATACTATAAAGAAATAAATTAAATAGAAAATGTTAATTTTAAACTAAACTTTGAGTCATGCCAGGAATATTGTATATCAGATTAAGTTGTGGTTTATTCTTGCACGTCACCCCATTTCTTGTTCATCTTTAAGCATTATCTATGTGAAAATTAACTAAATAAGTATAAGACAAAAATGATAAGGAAATTAATTAAGTAAGAGTAGATAAAATGATGATAAAATAATCTGAGCTCATTTTTTCGGTTTTGGCAATGTGATGTGCCTTCTAAACTAAATTACACTTATATATTGAAAACACACACTTCAAGTCATATCGGTCACAACATGTGTTGGATTGAGGTGTGGATTATTCATAAACATCCAAATGAATTATGGATTGTTTTCCTAAAGTATAAAAATAATTTGAATGTGTTTTCTCAGTTTTGAGTATGCCATTTGTGTTTTTTACTAAAATGTCATTTTAAACTAGAAACATGTACTTTGAGTCATATCGGTCACATCGTGAGTCGTCTTGATGTGAAAATGATTCATACACATCACAAATTACTTATGATTCATTTTCCTAAATTATCAACACAATTTGAGTGTGTTTGATTGGTTTTTAGTGAGTGACACTTTTTGAACTAAATGTTAATTTTAAACTGATAACGGACACTTCGATTCATACTGGGCACATCATGTATCACATTGAGGTGGGGATGATTATTAAATGTAAAAAATGACTTATGGATCATTTTACTAAACTATAAAAACAATATGAATTTGTTTTCTTAGATTTGAGTATGTCATTTTTCTTTTTTACTAAAATTAATGTCAATTTTAAATAAAAAGACACACATGGAGTCATACCGGTCACACCGTGCGTAAGATTGATGTGAGGATGATTCCAAAAAATCCCAAATGACTTATGAATAATTTTAATAAATTATAAAAACAATATTGATGTGTTTTCTCAGTTTTGAGTATTTCACTTATTTTTTTACTAAAATGTCATTTTAAAATGAAAACATGCATTTTAAGTCATACTGGTCACATCATGTGTTGGTTTTACATGAGACTAATTCTTGAAAGTCAAAAATTACTTATGAATAGTTATTATAAATTATCAAGATAATATAATTAGGTTTTCTTAGTTTTCAATGAGTGATACTTTTTGAACTAAAATGTTAATTTTAAACTGATAACAGACACTTTGAGTCATATCGGGCACATCGTGTATCGGATTGAAGTGAGGATAATTCATACACATCACAAATAACTAATGAATAATTTTAGTAAATTATAAAAACAATACTAATGAGTTTTCATGATTTTGAGTATGGTAGTTGTCTTTTTTACTAAAATAAATGTCAATTTTAAATAAAAATACACACTTAGCATCATACTGGTCACATCGTGCATCGTATTGAGGTGAGGATGATTCATACACATCCAAAATGACTTATGTATTATTTTAATAAAGTATAAAAACAATATAAATGTGTTTTATTAGTTTTGAGTATGTCACTTATGTTTTTTTACTAAAAAGTCATTTTAAACTAGAAACCTACACTTTGAGTCATAACGGTCACATCGTGTGTTGTATTGCTGTGATACTGATTCCTATATGTCAAAAATGACTTATGAATCATTTTTATAAATTATCAAGACAACTCAATCATGTTTTATTGGTTTTTAGTAAGTGGAACTTTTTAAACTAAAATGTTAATTTTAAACTGATAATGGACACTTTGAGTCATACCGAGCACATTGTGTATTATATTGAAGTGAAGATGATTCCTACAAATAAAAAATGACTTATGGATCATTTTCCTAAAGTATAAAAATAATATTAATGAATTTTCTTACTTTTGAGTATGTTAGATGTCTTTTTTACAAAAAAATCAATGTCAATTTTAAATAAAAAGACACACTTGGAGTCATACCGGACACACCGTGTGTTAGATTGAGGTGAGGATAATTCATACATGTCCCAAATGACTTATGTATCATTTTACTAATGTATAAAAACAATAATAATTCATTTTCTTGGTTTTGAGTATGTCACTTATGTTTTTTACTAAAATGTTATTTTATACTTGAAACACGCACTTTGAGTCATACTGGTCACATCGTGTGTCAGTTTTATGTGATACTGATACCTAAATGTAAAAAATGACTTATTAATCATTTTAATGAATTATCAAGAAAATGTTATCATGTTTTCTTATTTTTTAGTAACACTTTTTGAACTAAAATGTAAATTTTAAAGTGATAACTGACACTTTGAGTCATATCGGGCACATCCTACATCGGATTGAGGTGATGATGATTCATACATGTCAAAAAATGGCTTATTTATATTTTTAATAAAGTAAAAAAATAATCCAAAAGAATTTTCTCAATTTTGAGTATGTTAGTTGTCTATTTTACTAAAATTAATATCAATTTTAAACAAAAACACACTTAGTGTTAGACCAGTCACACCATGCATCAGATTGAGGTTTGGATGATTACTACACATCACAAATTAATTATGTATTGTTTTTATAAAGTATCAAAATAATCCAAATGTTTTTTCTTTATTTTCAGTTTGTCACTTGTTCTTTACTTAAATTAATGTCAATTTTAAATAAAAACACACACTTGAAGACATATCAGTCACACCATGCATCGAGTTGAGGAGAGGATGATTAATACACATCAAAAATTAATTATGTGTTGTTTTTATAAAGTATAAAAACAATATGAATGCATTATATTGGTTTTGAGTATGTCACTTATCTTTTTTACTTAATTGTCATTTTAAACTGGAAACACACACTTTGAGTCATATTGGTCACATCATGTGTCGATTTGACATGAGACTGATTCCTACATTTCAAAAATGACTTATGAATCGTTTTGGTAAATTATCAAGACAATTTGAGTGTGTTTTCTTGGTTTTCAGTGAGTGACACTTTTTGAACTAAAATGTCAATTTTAAACTAATAATGGACACTTTGATTCATATCGGGCACATCGTGTATCATATTGAGGTTTGGTTGATTAATACAAATCAAAAATGACTTATAAATCATTTTCCAAAATTATCAAAACAATCTGAATTAGTTTTCTTGGTTTTGATTGTGTTAGTGGTTTTTTTAATAAAATTAATGTCAATTTTAAATAAAAAGGCACACTTAGAATCATAATGGTCACACCATGCATCATATTGATGTGAGGATGATTCCTACATGTCAAAAATGACTTATGGATCATTTTATTAAAGTATAAAAGCAATCCTAATGTTTTTTATCAGTTTTGAGTATGTCACTTGTCTTTTTTACTAAAATTAATGTCAGTTTTAAATAAAAACAAGCACTTTGAGTCATACCGATCACACCATGCATTAGATTGAGGTGAGTCTAATTACTACACATTAAAAATGACTTATGGATCATTTTACTAAATTATAAAAAAAAAATGAATTTTTTTTATTGGTTTTGAGTATGTCACTTGTCTTTTTTACTAAAATTGATGTCAATTTTAAATAAAAAGACACACTTTAAGTCATACCAGTCACATCGTGCATCATATTTATATGAGGAAAATTCCTATATGTCTTAAATAATTTATGGATTATTTTACTAAAGTATCAAAAAAAATGAATTTTTTTTCTTGTTTTTGATTATGTCACTTGTGTTTTTTACTAAAATGTCATTTTAAACTGGAAACAATAATTTTGAGTCATACATGTCACATCGTGTGTCAGTTTGATGTGAGATTAATTCCTAAACATAAAAAATGACTTATGAATCATTTTTTTAAATCATCAAGACAATTAAAGTTTGTTTTCTTATTTTTCAAAGAGTGACACATGTTTTGAACTAAAATGTCAATTTTAAATCGATAATGGACACTTTGAGTCATACCGAGCACACTGTGTATTGGATTGAGGTGTGGTTGGTTCCTACACATCACAAATGACTTATGGATAATTTTTCTAAAACATCAAAACAATTTGAATGTGTTTTATTGATTTTGAGTATGTTAGTTGTCTTTTTTACTAAAATTAATGTCAATTTCAAAATAAAAAGATGCACTTAGAATCATATCAGCCACACCATGCATTGGATTGATGTGCGGTTGATTCCTACATGTCACGAATTACTTATGGATGTTTTTCCTAAAGTATAAAAACAATATTAATGAATTTTATCAGTTTTGAGTATGTGATTTTTGTTTTGAACTAAAATGAAAATTATAAACTAAAAACATACAGTCTAAGTCATACCAAGAACATTGTGTATCGAATTAAGGTGAAAATGATTGAGTATGCGATAAGTGTTTTACTTTCAAATATCTATAAAAATCTATAAAAGTGATAATATGTTTCATTTTTATGAAAGAGGAAACCTCATTATCATAGGACTTGTCCTTCTCTAAGCTCTTGTGTGAAGCCTTGAAGGCCCAAGGGAGTGTTCTGTAATACTCTAGAGAAGTATGGAATATTCTAAAACCTAGTAGATTTGAAGATATTTCTAGAGAATTATAGAGAACCTCATCACTATACATACCCTACATGTGGTGGGGTGTGAAATCATGTTGCCTCAAATACTTCACATTTCAGGCATCATGGGGTTTCTTCCTCTATCAAAAAGGAACATGTTCTTCCAATATCACATGAGCACAAACAACTTCAAAAAAACCACCCCAACTCGAACAAAATAATCCACTTGTATAAGAAAACAATTCTTATGTTATTAATACTATAAAGAAATAAATTTAATATAAATATAAAATAATGCATTCCTATCCACATTGTTTTAAACAGTGATTCCAAAATATAACATTTTTGATTCACCCACTGTGGATACATATGGGATATTAAAGAATCTCAAACTCAACAACATAATATATTTAACCACTTTACAATAACATAACATTTAATTATTGCATAAAATTACCATAAAAACTTTTATTATTTTGGTTAGTGTAAAACTCATATATAAACATTTCACTTTTTATTTGCTACAAAAAAAACTATCATAACACGTTATATATTACTAGATTATACTAAGAATTAGTGTATCACTTTATTTATTCCTATAAAACATTAACCATTAGTGTAAAGATATTTGCGTTCATTGATTAAACTAAAATAAATATTTACATTTGAGTTTTTATGGAAAATGATAAAATCTATCTTTCTCTTTCACCATTATAGAGAGTAAAAACTCCATGATAAACCATTTACCTTATTTGATGGAAAAACATCAGTGTAACCCATTTTGTATTTTAAAAAGACACTAAACTCCATTATAAATTTTTTACCCCTTTTGATAGTATTAAACATCACTATAGCCCTATATAGAATCCAAATGGAACTAAAATCTAGCGCATCAATTAAGTATTCTAGGATTGTGCTATAGATTAGTATATCCTTTTCAATATTCTAGGTGATAATAAATTCTAACATAAAATCATCATTATTTTTTCATCAAAATGGGACATCCCTATTCTCATTTATTTTTTATTGAGAATGATGATGAGTTTTTTATTAATGATCTTATGAACATGGATCAATTTACATAATAAATGTGCACATGTATATTAGTGATCAACTATTGGACACATTTTTTGGTGGTGATATGGTGAAAAAGTATCTATATACATAATAAGGATAGGTTAAACACCTCTACTCATGTAATGATTGTGATATTCTTTGTGATATAATGGTGGGGTGATTTAATTTCACGCCATGTGGATTCAAAAGAATCGGTTTTAGTCAATCCATTTCACTAATGTAAACTTGAGGTGTTTCTTGTATATATTTCACAAGCATTTATTATATTATATCATACATCTAATTGGTGATCGAATAGCCTAAATAATTCCACCACCCACCAAAGTGAAACCACTATATTGTTATTTTATTCTATCATTTACTACCAACCATGATAGAACCCTATAGAGGGAATTGGTATAATTTTATTCTAAAAATGATAAGGAAATTAATTAAAAAAGTAGATAAAATTATGAGAAAATTAACTAAATAATTAGTAGGAAGTAACCTCTTTATGATGCCTGTATAAATTCTGAGAAAATTTTCTCTACTCATTTCTAAACAAATTGATCTCATCCATTATACTTCTACTTGAGAAATAGATCAAAAATAATATATAAGAATTATGGTACTAATCCCTCACACCAAAAATATATTTCTAAGGTCATAGCCCATACTTGATCATAAACATAGTAGGTAATCACCTAAATTTGTTTTCAAAAACATTCTGACACAAAGTACATTGTCCACTCATCTATAAACAAATTTAATTCTTCTTTTGAGTATGAAGGTTATTGGAAATCTTGGTAGTACTGAGAAAATATAGACAAAAAATGATTAAAAAATATTTTTAATGAAATTGTAATTACCTTTAGAAATTACCTATTCAGGTATGGTGGTTTTTTCATGGTTTATGATCTCTCTCATAAATTTTCAAACATAATATCAACAATCCTTGTCATTATATTGTTTCATACACTATAGAAACATTAAAAAAAATTGTTTTGAAATATGTTTTGACAGTTAAATCTTTCTATATATACCTTAATATGTTTCCATTTTAAGTAATCCATAGGCTTTTTATATTCAATCACCGACCTCAAATCCTGATTTATCCTATATTTATCAATTACTCTATTATAACAAAATTCTTGTTAAAACGCATAATAAAACATATAATTCAAAGTTTATCTATAAAATTTTGATTTTAGTGTATTAAAAATACACAATACACATCATGTGTGGTTGTTTTGTTGTATATCCATGTATTGGATCCAAAAAATAAATATTTAGGGTATCCAGATTGAGTGTGATCAGTATTCAATGCTTCCTAAAAAAATAACAACAAATAATTAATGAAAAAATAAAAATATATTTTATGTGGTTAGATTTTATAGTTTTACACTTGAATTATAGGCATCAAAAAGAGTTTTTCGGCTGTTATTTTTTTCTCAAACTCATCGTATAGTTCATCTTTCTTCTTATCAATTTCTTCCTTATATAAAAAAAGTTTTGTTCATAGAAATGATATAGTAATTAATGAATCTAAATCTTGATTTGCATGGTTTTCCCTATATATAGTAGTAATATAAATGCTTGTAGAAAATATGAATAGTTATTAAATTTAATTAACATATTATATCACTATTTGGAGAGAAGTATTATGAAAATTTACCTTA
Organism: Viscum album; assembly: GCA_963277665.1. Lineage (NCBI taxonomy): Eukaryota > Viridiplantae > Streptophyta > Magnoliopsida > Santalales > Viscaceae > Viscum > Viscum album. The sequence continues at coordinate 1,145,259,560 of OY728132.1, forward strand.
TGTATGTATTCGCAACTGAGGCACCCAACCATTCAAACTTCAGAATCTCATTTATACTCTCAAGACCAACTATGTATATACCTAAAGTTCCAGATATTTCTTCCTCATATGGAATGTAAGACATATTTTCATCTTTAAATTTGGTCTCTGCATGAAGTTTCAATGATAATAAATGTTGATGTGGAACTGGAAGGAATAAGGTACTTTTAGAAGGTCCTTTTGATTTCTTGGTCAATTCACTAGATTGTCTTGATCTGACCTTATGTTTCCCCATAATTTTATCTCTATGTAATACCATACCTCACTTCAGACCTTTTTTATCAACTGTTATAGGTTTTTCATAAGAAAAAATTTGTTAAAAACATACCTCATGTATCTTTATAAGATTAGACAATCATGCTATGAAATTTATGATATCATCATTGATCATTGTAATATCTAGATAATCAAGTGGAACAGGTAACTCAGCAGTCATCTCTTGAGTTGCCTCAATCCCTACTCTCATGTGATCTTTTGGGAGTTATTTATTATATATCTTATCTCTCGATATATTATACATTTACCCCTTGCAACAAGGTGGTTCATGGGTATTGGTAGATATAAATCACATACAACTTTACCCTACATAATTTTAGTAATATTAAGTTATCAGAAGTTATTTAATTCACATTTAAAAGAAAATGTAATTAAAAAATGGATTACCTCAAGTAAGGTATGCTGTTGAGGGGAATGACCAACCTCAAAACTAGTGGGTTCATTTAGTTCTTCATGTGTAGATCTTTGTTCCACTACCAGTTTTATTTGATCCATTCTCATATATTGGTCTACCAAACTAGATCAGATAATAATATCTTACAAAGTATTTATTTATACCTTCAATCCTTTCATCATATTATATTTATCTTATTGTGGTTTTATCTCTTGAAATATGTTTTAGGAGACACTCCAAAACCTACTCCTATAACGTGACCATATTGTTCCAGCCACTTAAAAGATACTAAAAGTAGTTTTTCTTCTAGTATGATCACTACTGATTCTTGTGTTTGAACCGTATAAAAAACATATGAACATAAATATATATTTTTATGTAATATTATTATAAGGCATAATGAATTGCTATTATTTCATAATTACACATGTTTCCCATACTACTTTTATGTTTTAATCAACTAGTTTACCCTCTTTATTTATGTGAGCCTCTTTCTATAGCACATGACGTGGGATGAAAGTGGATTTGGATTTTTATTCATCAATTTACATATAAATAAATGAACATATTTTGTTTCATATCACATAAAAATTTTATCCTTGATTTAAAATATATACCAATTTCTTCTCTAGTGAAGTGTGTCTCATCCTTGATTTGCGATAGGGGCATATTGGTTTTGATGCATGCTCTTTATTTTCATAACTCTTTTTCTATTTCATAAATTAACAATTTAGAATCAAATTAGATTAAATAAATAATGTAAAATAATATATTATCATCTATAATTCACCCTAAATGATTTCTCATCATGAAGAAAAAATGAAATTATTTCATGTTTCCTACTTTATAATGTGTACATAAATAACTAGTGGGTAGGGATTTACTTTCCCCTCAACATCCCTAAGATGTAACCTGGTAAGAAGAGCTTGAAAGCCTCTATGGGATTTTTCAACAGCCATTAAGACATATTTCTTATGGAAATATTCTAAAATAAATGAACTCTACAAGGAATAATAAAAATTAAATAAACATTTCATTATATAATTTTTCAGTAAAATTGAGAAAGTATATCGTTACATTACCTTTATATATTTATAAAGGGTTTCCTTCATTATAGGTTAGACGTGGCGTAATGAATCTATATCAATTGGCACATTCATCCTCATTATGACCCCAACATAACTATTGGGCATTGACTTATTGGGTTTAATAGGTAGGCCACGTTAATTTCAGCCAACCTCAAATTTTATACCCCTACTTCTTGCCTTGATAATTTTATTCAACACTGTGATGTTGGTCCATTCTTGTTTTTTCATCAATATATTGTTGATCCCCTAATAATTATGCATTTTCAGTATCAATTGTCTATTCTTCCCCAAGATTAGTAATATCATCATGTGCAGAACACATTATCTACATGAGTAGTCAAATATTTAATTTAGATTATGTTAACATAGTAGAGAAAAAATAAAAATATAAGGAAAATTATAGTATATTAAAAAACAATTTAAACTTATCATTGAACTTTATTTTATTTTTTTAAAGGTTAAAGGGATTTATATCCTCTATCAAGAATTCAAATCCCCTCTTTGTGGTCCCCTCTAAAATAAAAGACATTGTCTACATTGGGACCATCATGAACTGATTTTGATCTCCTAATGAAAGGGTCATACTTGATTGAATTTTCATCTGACCCTACAGTTATTTTAGTCTCCAGTAGGACAATCGACCAATTCTTTTTTTCTGGATATGAGACATAAAATACTTTCACTACTTGTGATTCCATTATGAATGACTCGTCTTTTCCCCCTTCTACACTGAAATTCACCTTCACGAAGGCCATTTCATCAACTTTCACTATAATCTTATTATTAAATCATTTTAAATAGAAAATCAGCACTTGAAATAATATAACTCTTATATCAGTTTGATAATGTCTAAATATGATATATTCATATAAATTGTATTTCTATCCTTAATACTAGATATGTGCATTGTTTCTGCCACAAGTGTAACTCAACTATTTTTCATCATACTCCATTCATTGTGATATTTTGTATAGAACCATTGATTAAAAAACCAGTATAAGTTATAACATTTTCATTTGGTGCCCTAGATAGCCATCAAAGTCATTCAGTAATCGAATTATGATTTTTGGATAACTCCTTATAAATTTAATCTCTAAATCATCCTATAAACCATTTATTATGTGTATTTGATATCTATCTTTCAGCCCTTTATGGATTCAAATATCTAAGAATTTATTTATGGGATTCAAATTATGGATCAACATCTTTACTATTATGTAAAATGTAAAGGTGTACTTTCTCCCACTCTGTGATAGTAATTGTAACAATATCTCTTCCAGAAATCCCTTCGCTCATAATGCATCTACTATTATCAGACTTTGGGAGAACAATGTTGTCAACATCTGATAGGTAATAGGCACATAATTCAATAACTTCTTCAACAATATATCATTATACAATACAATCTTCTGGCCGACTTTGATTATTTACATACCCTTTCAAAATATTTATATTCCATTAAATGGGGTACATCCATCTGTAATGGATAGAACCGCATAGTTAAACCTCTCCAATCAAGTAAACCATTAGGTGGACCATTATATCAAAGAATGGTGGTGGGAAGAACATCTATAATTCACATAATATGACTGTAACCTCCTTATTCATGATTGGAAACTTCATCGGTTCAATAACTTTATTGCGTATGGATTTGAAAAAGAAGCAGAGTCTGGTTAATGTATATCGTACATTTTTTGGCAAAATGCAACATAAAAAAACAAGCATCAAAATATAACAGTCATTTTATTTTAGTACTTATAAATTTAAATTATTCATTGACACGATATTCTTGATATTTTATTAATACCCCTATAGAACTTTTACACCATTAAGGAAAATGAAAAATTGTATTTTTTTTCCTGTCTGGATAGAGTGTAAGATGCTGGAGGAGGTAAATTCCACCCTTTACCCTTCACTGGTTCTAACTCTTCCATTATCCTCATATCAATCATGTACAACCTATCCTTGATGATATTTTTTGCCAAGAACATTTAGTAATGTTCCAATAACACTATAAAATACATTTTTTCTACATGTATGACATCAAGAAAATGTCTGACCTACAAACAATTCCAATACGGTAATTCAAAGAAAATTGATCTCTTTTTCTAACCTAATTTCGTAAGGTTTTTCAAATATGGTTTACTGAAAATAGTTTCAATATATTTTACTTTATCAAATAGTTGATCACCCATTAGTGGAGATGATGTTTTACCTTGTTTCGTATTCTCATTGAATGTTGTCATCCAGGATCGATATTTATATCATCGAGGTAAAAATTTCTAATGTCTTAAAAACATAGTCTTTGAGGAATGTTTCAACTAAACTGAATGTGTACATTCATCGCAAATGGGACACCCCAACATTCCTTTAATTATATAGACTTGCAAAATTCCATAAGCATAAAATTCATTTATCATCTCATACAACATGGCCCTTAATGTGAATTATTCATTTTTATGAGCATCATAAATTATAACAGTTGTATCCCACATCAATTTCAGTTCTTCGATCAATGGAGCCAAATAGAAATCAATATCATTACTGAGGTGATTTGGTCTAGATATAAGTAAAGACAACATAATGTATTTCTGCTTCATGCATAACCATGGTGGTAAGATAAAATTTACCAACATGATGGGCCATGTACTATGAATACTAATCTATAGACCAAAAAGATTTATTATATCTATAGATAATGAAAGATGAAAGTTTCTCAGATCATTTCCAAATTCATGATACTCATAATCAATTTTCTTCCACTGAGGAGAATCGATTGGATAACAAATGTTACCATATTTAATTCTTGTATCTTCATGCCATGTCAATTGTATCATGGTTTCCTGACATCCATATAGTCTTCTAAACTATGGAATGATAGGAATGTACCATGCAGCTTTCAAAGGACTTGATTCATTATTTCTTGTATTAATCTGAACCACACTTAGGGCATTTTATGAGTGATTCATAGTCCTTAAGAAACAATATGAAATAATTTAGACAAGCATGTATTTTTTTAGAGATCATTCCCATTGAACGTATAATTTGTTTAGCATCATATGTTTGACATGGAAGTTAATTTTCTTCTGGTAACATGTCATTCATAAGACCAAGTAGTTCTATAAATATGGTGTCTCTCCATCCATTTCCAGCTTTCAAATTATATAACTTCAATACATCTAACAATGTTGTGTATTTAGTACAACCAGTATACAATGGTCTCTTATCATAGTTATTTAACTTCTCAAACAACTTTGGAAAATCATAAAAGTCGTCTTCAATTGACATTTTCATTTATTCCATGCAATATCCATCATCATTTACACTAGTATTCATATAAAATGATCCATAAACCACAGGATCATCCCAATCGGCATGCACGTTCATTTTTTCCCCATGTTTAGTCCAATATTTATATCCCTGGTCTATTTTTTGATAAATCAAATGTTCTTCCAACTCTTTCGGACTAAGTTTTCTTAAATAACAACAATGTAAACATGGAAAAAGGATTTGAGAAGGGTCGTATGCATGCCATATTGAAAATTTGATGAACTCTTTAACTCCATATTTATATTCTTTTGTCATACGATTAGCGTGCATCTATTTTTGATTCATAACCATCTTATTAAGTTAATAAAATATTCATTTTGTATAAAAAATAAATAAATACAAATAATATATTCATTATCAAAGGTGAAAGTTATAGATAATTCTAATAAGGGGAACCCAACATTTGATTGTTTCAAATAATTTTAGTATGCTTTAAAGGAAATGGGTAATTGAGTTTAAGAAAAGAATTACTCCACTATGGTAGGTGTTATCCTCTGAATTAATCCAAAATGATCACCGGTACCCGGTATGGTATGAATACTACTTAGATTAGTTCAAGCAACATAGGTGCATGTCCATAAGAGATGGGGGATGACTCTCAAGTACCAAAATTCAATAATAACTGTTCGGGAGATGAATATGATGAGGATGAAAAATTTTCTCATTCAAAATTTTAGAATTACCGCATATTAATTTAAAATTTCAAATATCATCTCAAAACCACTTTCAAAATTCAAAAGGATTATTTTTGAATTTAAAAAAAACCACTTTAAATCTATTTTTTTAATTCCACATTAAAATTGACTAATTTTTTCAAAACACTTAATGGGATCTTAACCCCCTTTTTTATAAAAACTATTAGTATCAAGTGAAAAATTTTAAAATCATATTAAAAAACCATTAATAATAAATTAAAATTTTTAAATTGTTTCCATGGAAAGATATATAATTTGAAATTTTTAAAACTTTATAGGTTCACTTTGAAATCTCTTCATGAGTTTCAAAACACTAAATCCATTTTAGTTCATTTTAAGGGAAAACCTCGTTTTTTCATTTCAAACCCTGCTTTAACATTTAAAATAAAGTTTCCATTTTCAAAACTGAAATTTAAAATAGGTATGACCATAAAAATGATAAGTAGTCCACCACCTAGTCTGAAGAATATCATGATTATTAAACATTTCATAAACATTTTATAAAGATGACATAAATAAAACATTTTTCAGAAGTCAGTAGTAAATTAACAATTTAAATCCTAACATGATTTTCCTAGACTACCCTCCTAAATATTGAGGTTCACATGGTATTTTTTCAAAATTCAATCAAGGCGCTATTCATTTATCAAAAACCAGTTTCATAAAATATCACACAATAAGACACAAATCCAAGCTTTCACATTCCATAAAATTTATTCAAGAATCAACATCAATAAGGTTTTCTAAATATTCATGACATTGAAAACTATTTTCCAAAATATCATGAGGTGTTAGATAAAGTTTGTGTGTGATATCAGGCTTAGGTTTTATTTGGATTTATCTGAGTGTGAGTCAAATTGGAGGTTCTCTAGTACCCAGGGTGAGAGAACAATAACGGATTTTTTTTATTTGGAAAAGAAACAACCATAAAGTTACACCAAGTTTTGATTTTGTACATTGTTGTGGGTGTTTATAAGATCATGGGATGATTTTGGTTGTTTAAAAATTATGACAGAGCAATGAGATAGTGCATCGATGAGTGAAACTAATCATTTTCAGTGAAAATTTATCCAGAGGAGGACTGAATAATGTTTTCCCATGAGATTGGGTGTGGTGAGATGGAAACCACATCACATGTGTTGTTCAAATTATATATTTATTCTTTCTTTATTGTGTAAAATCTGTTAAACATGTTTACTTGTTTTAAAATTATTTATTATATGAAATTAAATTTTGGACTTGTGTTCTTTAATTATTTACATTCTTCCATTTATATAAGTTCATGCTTATAAATTCTATAAGTTCCAAATAATTTTAAGATCTATAAAGTAATGTAGCTATAATATGTTTGGGTTATGTTACCTCACTTTATTTTGATGAAGTAACCTAAATATTCACATGTCTTATTCCTATTTTCAAGAAAGGAAATTACTTTTTGGTACATATTTATGTTCTGATATCTTGAGTACTTTTATTAAACATGAATTTAGTTTTAAATCATGAGTTTAAATTGTATAAATATACTTAGTTAATTATTCCATTTTATACCTTGAGATAATAACCTTATATGGGTGAAAATATTCTTAAAAAACCATCCTTATTATAAACTAAGGATACCATTTTTCAATTACCAAGAAAGATAGTTTAAAATACATATAGAGAATATAATTTATTCTTTTAAGAAAATCCAACCATGATCTTTTCCTAATGTCGATCTTTAAAAATTAATAATATTTTAAACAAGCATTTAGAAACCTTTATTAAACTATTTATTTTTTCCTTTTAAATGAAAAGAATCACTTGAAAATAATTTTCCTTGGACCAGTCCTTATTTATTAAAAACACACATTTAGAAATCCCTTTTGGTTTTTCTTTTAAAGAAATGGAACTAATAAGGAAAACACAGTATAACGAAATGTAACTAAAATGAAACAAATAAATAAAACAAATCCAAATAAGAAACTAAAGTGTAAAATACGTAAGCGATAAAATTAAATAAGGAAGATGACGATAACCTTCCATAAAAGTGAAAGTGGATACCAAACAATATATATAATATCAAAAGTATAAGCCACAACACATGGGGAGAAGCTTTGACCTATATATTATAAAGGTAACTGACTCACTCATAGAATACTAGTCGTATATGTGACTAAAACAAGTAATGAAACTTGAGCCTCTCAAGGAAACAGAATATAACCCCTAGATAATACCTCAATTAAGCTAGAGCAGCACCCATGTAAGATCTCGGCCTTTTCTGGAGTCATCTCAGGTGCGTTTTCAGGTACTTCTTGATGTTTTTAAGTACATTTGATTTGGATTAGTGTCTTAGGGTGCGTTTGGGTGAATCTTTTAAAGAAAACTAATGGATAGTGGGTTGTACATGGTTTGCGCACAGTTTTCACATGGTTTGATAAACTGTGCGACCAAACCATTCCAAGCATGCAGAACTGGATAGAGGAGTCTGCACGGTTTGTCCACGGTTTGAAAAACCGTGCAGTCAAACCATACCAACCATGAAAACCTAGATAGAGAGGTCCACACGGTTGGCGCACGGTTTTACTGACCATGCGCCACTACCTAGAAACCATGTGCGCGATTTTTAATATCTGAAAATATTTTTTTAAAACCACCCGAACCCCCGAGACTTCCATATTTCAACCTTGGCTCAGGCTTGACAAATTCTAGGTGTTCCAAAAGCCTTCCGAAGAGATTCCAAGGGGATCTGAACGTCGTTCTTCGATATTGGAGGCCCGGATTAAAGATCTGCTCTCCTCCTGGTATGTAGATTTCATCTCGTTACTTCTCTAGTTCTTTCCTCCATCTTTCCATGATCTTTTTATGGTGGATCTACACTATTTCCATGGATCTAAACCTATGAATTGAGATCTGGATCTAGGATTGTGGATCTAGATATATAATTAAAAGATCTTGATGCCTTTGACCTTAATTTTGGTTTTAGGGATTTAGATCCAGAGCTTGATCGACGACGTTGTGTCGCCCGAATTTTGCATTTTTCCATTGGGATAACTTCCATAAATAAACCGAGGTAGGTGGTTTGTGCCTTTCTGTAGATATTCTTTGAATTTTATGTGAAAAAGTGACAATACCCCGTTCAAGGTATTGCGTGTTTAGGGTTTTTGACCCGGTTATTTCCTACTATACTTAGAATGACTGAGTGGAGGTTAATTATTGCTAATATGGTTGTTTTCTATGCTATGGATGTCTTGCCCATGCCTGTTATGTTTATGATCATTTGTTCTTGCTCATCTTGTTAGGCTGTTGTGTTTTCCATGCCTAGTGCTGATAGGATGGAGTTGTTTAATTATCTTACATGATATGATATGTTATATATTTTTCATCCAAGTAGTTATTAAGGTTTAATTTGGCTGTTGAATCTCACTATGAACGATTGACTTACACAGGGTTGTGAGAACCTAGTGTAGTAGACCATAGGGGGAATGGACTCTGAGGTCTTCCTGAGAGTGTCTGTTTACTTTTACATTGCGAGACAAAAGGGGGATGGACTTTGTGCTCCCTCAGAGTGTCTGTAGCTCCTTGATACGGGCCATAGTGGGAATTAGATGTTGAGTGCTTCCCTAGAGAGCCTTTTAGTTACCGATGCGAGGCTATAGGGGGAATTGACGGTGAGTGCTTCCTCAGAGAGTCTGTTTAAATCTTAACCAGAGGGGTTAGCCTGTAAGTACTTTCCCATAGGGTTGCTTGTGTTTTCTTGGTTAAACCATAGGGGTTAGGTTGTGTGCACTTCCCAGAGGGTTACCTATGATTGTTGGTTGCTGAACTAATAAATGAAAATGATTGTAATTGAAATAGTAGGATTGTTTACTTTTGAGTACTTCCTTGTTTATTGCTTCATTTTGTATATTGCCTGCCATATATATTCACTGACTGTTAGGTAGAGATCTTTAGGTGGTTGCCGACTGGGATTCGTCTCACACCCTGTTTGGGTCATGCTTTTGGGCCCAAACAGCTTATATTGTTGCAGGTATAGATAAGGGAAAACGCCCTTCTACTTTAGGCACCTGAGCTGTAGAGCTGGAGAGCATGGGACCAAGCTAAGGCTTGCGATGCTGAGGAAGTGTTTACTATTTTATTGTACTTTGGTTTAGTACTGTTTTCTAGCATTGTGACTTATTTGGATTCTTTCCTAGATACTTTTTATATGCATAATTATTGTTATATATGCTGTAGTTGTTTATTTACTTTCAGTCTTCTACTGTTTACTATTGTATGGTATTATTACTGCTTCTGCTGTTGTTTATCTGTTTACTTCCGCTGCTACCAATGAGGGAATAGTTTCCCCACTATCACACCCAAGTCCCTTGCTACTATTCGGTAGCCTCTAGAGTTTGTGGAAATGCGCTTGAGGCCATGTGACCAACCAGGTATGGGGCATCTCTGGATGGCACCCGAAACTGGGACGTTACAACCCATCTATTTACCATCCTATCTACGGTCTCCCATGTGAAAACCACAAAAAAATTCACATAAAAATCATCCATTACATTAACAATAACAACCCACAATTGTGAACAAAATTGAAACCATGACTCCTTTTGAAAACCCATTTGAAAGCTCGCTAGAAAAGAAATCATTTTTCGTCAGGCCATTTAAAAAAATGGTAAGTTCAAAATAGTTTTTAAATGAAAAAAAACCATTTAAACCCCTATTTAAAAACATATATAAGAAAATCAAATTTAATCAACATATTTAAATTTTAAAACTTCTCTTTAAATGTTATAAACATATGCAATTACACACATAATATCCAAATAGATCTCAATATAAATATTCACATATTTTCATGTGAATATGTGCATGTGTCTAATACACACACACACACATACACACCAATACATATGTGTATAAGCATAAAACATGAAAAGAGGAATCCATAATATTGGACATAAATAAATAAAATAAGAACAAAATAAAATATAAGAAAACTTCTAAAATAAGAAAACCCCAATTAATCAATGTTATGAACTCATGTATTACCAAAATAGATTTCATAAACAACCTAAAATAATTTTAAAAAACTAAATTACTTTATGAAAACCATCATAAATATTTTATTGTCCAAAAATATAATTTATACTTTGAATGCAGATAAAAAGAAAGGCTAAATCCACAAGAACCCAATTAGAAATCAGTTATAATCCCTTAAAAATCTTGAGCAATAAGCATATTTAAATCCAATTAAACCCAAATAACAATTATAATTTTAGAGAAACCAATTTCAAACACCTAAGAACATGAAACAAATTAGGTAATAAAGAAATCATAAATACACCTACTTAAGGATATCGTAGATGATACAAAACATTTAGCAACAGCAAGTGGAAGGCTTGAAGAAGAAGCGAAAGTAGTAATGAAACCATAGTAGAAAAAATGTGATAAATAATGAGAGAGAATGAACAAAAGAACACAAAAAGAAACAAAAATATAAAAAACTCCTAAATTGACCGGTTGAGGGAAAATATATAGCCAAAATTACCTTACACAGAACCCAAACAAGCAATCAATGAGTGAGGAGGAGGAGAAAATAACATACCTTGGATTCATTCTTTGATTAATCTAAGAGAAAGTAAAGATATCATGAAATCTTGGATTCGTTCAACCCTTGGATTCGTTTGAGTCATGGATTCAAACCTTGGATTCGTTAGAGAGTTGATTCAAGCCTTGATTAAAGCCTTGGATTCGAGGAGGACGAGTGCTGGCAGTAGGGGGAGTTCCACAAAATCTTTAGATATCGTGGCTGAATCATTCGTGATTAGGGTTCTTTAAATAGATCAGGAAGACTTTTATCAGTGCTAAAGCTTTAGCACTGATAAGAGATTTATAATTGTAAATATAAATTAAAAAATTGTAAATATATTTATATAAATATATATTCATTTATAATTATATAAATACTTTTTTTAAATCTATATTTTATTTATAATTATAAATATAAAATTTTATAAATATAGTAAATATACATTTATAAATATATTTATATTTATAATTATTTATTTATAATTATAAATATATTTATATCATTATATAGATTTATATATATATATATATATTTAATAAATATATATAAATATAAATATAGTAAATATATTCATTATTTAAATATATATATATATATAATTATGTATATATTTAATAAATATATATAAATATAAATATAAATATAGTAAATATATTCATTATTTAAATATATTTATTATAATTTTATAATTATAAATATATTTATACCATTATATATATTTATATAATTATATATACAATAAGTATATATATAAATATAAATATAAATATAGTAAATATATTCATTATTTAAATATATTTATTATAATTTTATAATTATTTAAATAAATAATTATTTATTTATAATTATATAAATACTTTTAAAAAAAATAATATTTATATATTTATATATTTATATATATTTATATATTTATATATATTTATATATTTATATATATATTTAATAAATATAAATAAAAATATAAATATAAATATAAATATATTAAATATACTTATTATTTAAATAAATTTATTATAATTTTATAATTATTTAAATATATATAAGTATTTATTTATAAGTATATAAATACATTTTTTTAAAATAATATTTATTTATTTATAATTTAAATATATAAATTTATAAATATAATAAATATACATTTATAAATAAATATATTTATAAATATTTATTTAAAAATATATTTTTAATATTATTTATGAATATATAATCTTAGATACATGCATGTTAAAAATGAGTGAAATTGAATAATTAAAAATGATCACACTTTAAAAATATTGAAAAAATGGATAAGTTTTATTAATTAAATATAAATTATTATACAAAATATGAATATATATTGAAATAAATATTAATACATACTGAAAATATTAAAACATAGTAACTAAATATATATAAATAAATAATCGATAATGATTAAATTCAAAATAAAAAATAAAAAATAAAAAATAAAAAATATTAAAAATGAATAAATAATACCTCACCATAATAATATTAATAATAAATAAATAAAATTTATTGATTAAAAACATAATATATTAAATGCAGCATGTAATAATGAAATTATAAAATAAACACTAAAATTTTAATAAATTATATAAATATTAGGTGTATATGCTTTTATATAAGATTTCACATAATGGGCCTTGGGCCAAAATTTTGGGCCTACGAACCATGTAATGATCTACATGCCCACTGGGCCTTCGGCCTAAATATATATAATGTCATAAAGCGGGTGGTTGGGTGGGTTATCCTTTGGGGGGCTATGACCTGCCTTTCAACCCTATATGTATGCGGTGTGTGTGTGTGTTTGATGTAATTGTACCTCCAAGAATCTAATATGTGTGTGTGTGTGTGTGTTAAATTGAAAAATCAATAAACTGCTAAATATATTACTTATTTCATGTAAGCATAAATATTTTGTATTATATAAATCATATTTTAGGAAATATTATATACATTGATATATATATATATGTGAATATATTTTTATATTAAACATATTAATAAATAATTATGTATAAAAACCAATAAAAATAAATAAGATATTAATATGTTTTTAATTATTACATTTTATTCATTTTCTATATTATATTTAATATATATTATTTATTACTATTTATAATTAATATATATATATATAACTTATTCATTTTTATTAATAATTATTTCATTAATATTTTTTTATAATTTTGTAAATTATTCATTTCTAATTTTTTTGTTTAACTATTACAATTTATTCATTTTTAATTTTTTTATTTAATTATTATAATTTATTCATTTTATATATCTATATTTAATATATACTATTTATTAATATTTATAATCTATATATATGTATATCAAATTTATTCATTTTATCAATAATTATTTAATTAATAAAATGTTTAATATTTTTCTTAATTTAATCATTTTTTATTTTTATTTTTTTAATTATTTCATTTTATTCATTTTATATATCTATATGTTTAATATAATCTATTTATTAATATTTATAATATATATATATATATGAATATTAAATTTATTCATTTTTATCAATAATTATTTAATTAATAAAAAAAATATTTTCTTTAATTTACTCATTTTTAATTTTTATTTGTTTAATTATTTCATTTTGTTCGAAACCTTATATATGCTAAAAACACTGATCAAATCTATCCTTTATTAGTGCTAAAAATAAAAGGCAGATAAAGGGTGCCCTTTATCAGTGCTAAAAATAAAGCGCTAATAAATGACACCTTTTATCAATGCTAAATAAAAGGACTCATAAAGGTTATCCTTTATCAGTGTTAAAAAAACGTAGATAAAGGGTATCTTTTATCAGTTATTTTTTTAGCACTGATAAAAGGTACCCTTTATCGGTGCTTTTTTTAAGCCTGATAAAAGGAACCTTTATTGGTGCTTTTTCTAGCATTGATAAAGGCCAATTTTGTTAAAGACATGTTTTGTAGTAGTGAATGAGGATGAAATTTTGAATTTTATTGATGATTTCAATAAAAGGGTTTGTGAAATGAATTTTTCATTGGTTTTCTAAATGGTACAAGTGGTTTTTGAAGGTTGGGTTGTTCCTCAAGAAGGGGTAATCTTCCTAGTAGTATAATTGTTTTTATGAAACAAGTTTTAAGTTCTTGATTTTAAATTGGTGGTTTTGAAAGGAAAAAAGGGTACTTTTTGAAAGTGTTGTAATTTGGTGACTTGTGTTTTTAGGTGTGCCTTTTTGGTTTTATTTGAATTTGTTCATCTTAGGTTGTGAAGTATGGATTGTTTGGGTATATGTTCATGTCATTTTAATGGTGCCTCTCATGAAGGTATAAATGAAATGGATGAGTTTTCCCCTTGTATGGTGTTTCCTTCTATTGTCTAAGTGTATTCCAGATTTAGAATAGTGATGGTTCTCTCTTTATAACTTGTTTTCATCGAGCCTAAAGTAGATGAATTATCTCAAGTGATTATCGAGTGATGTGCCTCTGTGGGTTCTTCCTTGATTTCCTTAATGGATTGTTAATCATTTTGGATATGTTCTTGTTTCAATGGTTGGTTGTACTTTGGGGATTTGGTGTGATGTCAACCTCATTGTGTTATCTTGATTTTGAGGGGGTAGGAATTGGAAGTCTTTGGTGTATTCATGGGTAACTGGAATAAGTGATACCCCTAATGTAGGTCATGCCTTGGTGGATGCCTTGTTTATATAGGTGGGTTCACCGGTATTTGGTTCTCTACGGGTGATTCCACACATTGTTTCCTTTTCCAGCTTAGTTCTAAGGCTAGCATTACTTATTCATATTCAGGCACATCTTATTTAAGGTAATCCCAACTATGTTTCATCTTCTCACATCTAACGCGCCCAATTTTTCCTTGCTTGAGATGAGAGTTTTTTTTACTCTTGTAAATGGTTTCTTATTATGATAATTCTAGATTTTGTTGTATCTCTTGGAGATCCTCCTTCCCTTCTAGAGTTTTGGTCTTGTATGCTTCCAAGATTAAGTGGTTATCTTGTAGAGTTCATGAGACATAGTAATTATAATATAGTGGGGAGACCATCATAGGTGGTCCTTTTACGGAAATTATTTGTTTATTGAGTTTTGGTTTTCTTTAACTGTGTGTATGCCATTCGTCTTGTGAACAAGTGTGGTGCTTGGTTGGGGAACCATTTTATGATTCTTTCCCAACCATCCCCACCCAAAGGAAAAGTGTTGATATTTTATCTTTACATGTTCCTTGAGATATCTCTTTATCACCGATGATTGAGTCACTTTTGGTTATTTCCATCATTCCCCTTTTTAGTTATGGTGTTCCTTAGTTTGTCATTATTTTAATTATAGTCTTTTTTTAGTTTATCTTAGAGTGTGTTATGGTTGTTTTTATGATGGAATTAGAAAATTATGGTGTTTCCTAATTTTATATTGATGATGATGATGTCAGTCATTAGTACAAATTCTAGTTGCTCATCGTGTTCCATGAATTGTGTCTTTGGTGAGGGAATTAGACCTCATTCCTTCTTGAGTTAACCATTTCATCCAAGGATTTTTGGGGAAAAGTGTTATGGTGGGGAGTGTTATCACAACCTAACCCTAGTTTTTCGTTTTATTTTATTTATTTTATTATTTTTAATATTTTCCTCAAATTTTGGGCCAAACCGGTTTAAATTTTTGAAATGTCATATTTTCATCACATTCTCATGGTTGGCACATGGTTTTTACAAACAATGCATAAACCTTGCATTTTGAGTCAACAATTTATAGAGGAATTTTTCACAGTTTCACATGATTTGTTTAACTGTGTGAGTCAAGCATGTGGGTACCCTGGTATACCAATTGAATTTCACATGGTTGACGCCCGATTTGGTAAACCACGTGGTAGTCGTGTGATATGCCCAAATTTTAATTATTCAAAATTTAGATTTTTTCCTTAATGAAAAAAAATTAAAAACCCTCATCTCTCCTTCCCTCCCACCTCACGTCGAACCAAGCATCCCCTAGGAGAGACCCCTCATGTGACACCATACCCTACTCCCTCTCCCTCTAATCTCTAGAATTCTCCTCTGATTTCTTGTGTGATCAGTCCAGGTTAGGTTTTACTCTTCTTCATTGCCATCTTCTCTCTCATTTTTCCTCTCTCTCTCTTATTATATTGTGACTTAGGCCAAACCCTATTTGGGTTTTTGGTTTCAATGTGTCTAATTTCTTAAATTTTTGATTCTCATGGTGTGTGATCTTCTCTTGGGACCTTCCTATCTCGGTTTTTGAAGGTCTTGAACAGTATTTGCTTAGTTTTAGGTAGGTTTCCCATTGTATTGGGTATTTAAATTCAATAACCATAATTTATTTTGTTTTAAATTAATTTTTTGGATGTATAATGGTATTTTAAATATTTTTAAGGGGTATTTAAAATGAAAATAAAGTTTCACATGATTTTCATTTCAATGTATGAGGTTTCTCAAATTGTAAGTATAAGAAAACTATTATTTATAAAATCATACACCTCTAGTGTTTCATAAACTACCCAGATGATTTTAATAAATTATATTTGAATTATCTAAGTGGGTTTTACCCAACTATACTCACCTTTTATTCTAATAAAAAGATTGAATGGCCTTTGTAAATGATTTATGCAATTTATAAAGGTGTTTTGGGTATTAAAAATAGATTTCCAAATGGTTCTTTTGTTTTAATTGTAATTTCAAGTAATTACTTAAAATTCCATGCAACAACCTAAGACTTTGCAATATATATTTTTTATAATAAATTTTATTTCATCGATAGCTTGCAATGCATGCAACATCGGGTTTAAACAAAACTCGGTTTAGTCATGCTTTGCACACTTAATTTAAAATTAAATTTTAACAATTTAGAAAATTTATTTGAAAAATTAAACTTCATTTTTGAGATAATAATACCAAAATTATCTTATGGTTAATTTTTGGGATTCTTCTTAAAGTTTTTTTTATTAATAGTGAAAAATACTGAATTTTAATTGAAAATTACCTTTTTCTTTAAATAATTTATAATGTTAAGTTATATTTTGAATTGGTTTTAAAGTAAAATTAGTTCAATTTTATATTTATTAGTCTAATTTAGGTAATTTGAATCATTTTAATATTGAATTTGGATATAAAAACTTTGTAAACTTTTGAATATTTTCACTATAAAAACATGCTCTCTCGTCGCATCTGCGGGATTAATTTTAAATTATTTTGTGTCACTTGTGTGTATTTAATTTGGAAAAATGAATTAAATATTTTAAATCATAATGATTTATAATTTATAATAAGTTTAACTTAATTTTTTACCCTAATGATTACTGAAAATAGTTAAAATTAATTACAGTGATTAAGGTAAAAACAAGTTTACTTAGTGGTTAAAATTAGAATATAAGGTATAAGAATGACACAAAACTTGTCCAAAACCCATTTTATGGAAATATTTTGAACCTTGTGATTTTTTAATCTATTTTTATGAGTTCTAGGGACACTTTTCCATGAAATTTACCTATATAATAAGTTAAGCAAAGAAAAATACAAAAAAAGAAACTTTCCGTACTTTTAATATCTATAAAGATTTTGGATTGGGAAAAACAACACTAGTTCAGTTATATATGTTATTTTTAAATATAAATTAGTTTTTTTATCATAATAATTTATATTTATTTTTTATATATGAATTATTTACTTAAAATTCTTAAGAAATGTCAAAGTAGTAATTATTTAGTTAATAATTAAATAAAATAGATGATACTAAAAATATTAAAAGTGAGGAAAATTGAATTAATTATTATGTTACCTTATTTTATTATATTAATATGTAATTTTACACATCTATTAACTTAAAATATTCAAATTCTATTATTGTATTTATATTTTTAAATTAAAATTAAATGAGTAATGTCAAAATTGACATTAATGTTATTTTATAATAAATGATGTTTTATTAAATGATTTAAAATTACTAAAAACCTATATTTTGTTAATTTATTTATAAATATTATAAAATATCAAATATTTTCCATTAATGGACCAATTTTTCTATTATAATGACTATATTGACCGTTAAATAGTAAAAAAACTTGGTTAGCACGGTTACGGTTAAAGCGGTATTTTTACACGTTACTTATGCTTGTGTTAAAATTAATTTACATCACATATAGGATTTATAGTTTATAAATTAAATATAATATTTAGAATAATTTTTTAAAAATTATCTAGTAAATATCATTTTATTCTAGTCTTAAATTATAAATTACTTAGGTTAGAAAACTAGTTTCGATAATGAAAAATCGAAATGGACAAATATGGAAACTTAGGAGTTAAGGAACAAAATGTTTAAAACATGTGTTCTATTATGTGGTTGTGATTTGGATAGACCATATCATACCTACTACCCATTAATTATAAATCTTGGATCCATTTTAGGTAATATTTACCTCCCAATAGTGAATACTTTTGAGTATTTACATGAATGTCACTCCTCCTCAACTATAAAAGGGTGCTCACTCCCTTCAATTATTCACACCTATAAAGTAATTTGGATCATCAAAAACCTACCCAAATCAATTCAAAACTTCTATAACCTAATCCTAAAAGACTTATTTTTATAATAAATAAAACCTTTCAAGGTTTTAGTGATAACCTAAGGAGGATACCTGAAGAAGAGGTAATGTTCTTCTAAAAGTGTTTTTATATTATTTCCTTCTCCAACTCCTTAAATTTTTATTATACCATGATTATATAATAACATCACTATATTCCATATAATTAGATTTTTTATGTTAATGGTATTACCTACAACTGCACACACTTTTATCGAATGGGTTACTAAATCATTATTCGTGTGTACAGCCGACTACTGCCTCACGAACCAATATCATTCGTTTTTCCACTACCGCCATTCAAGGTTGGGAATAATGACGGATTTATAGTTTATATATAATATATATTATGTTTATTATGTTATTATGCTTCTTTAATTATTATATTACACATACCTTCATTCTTTCCATTTTGTGGGAATATGATAACACCGCTCGTGTGTACGACAGACTACCACCTCGTGAAGCGATGTGATACGTTCACGCTTTACATAGAATGTATTAAGAATGGGTTTAATAAACATATATGATATATATGACATAAAAATGATACTAAAATGATAATATATATATATCATTTAATTTTATTTATTTCAATACAACAATAAAATGGAAACAACACTCATGTGTACGTACGACTTACCATCTCCATGAATGGTGTATTTCATTTCCCATCACCAAATTTTTGGGATTACTATAAATACATATATAATTAATATATATGATATTTATATCATGTCTTAAATTCTGAATATTATTAAATCATTATTGAAGTAATAGAAACAAAAAAATAACATGTCAAAACATACATGAAAAACAAAGCAGTTGTTACCCAAAACAATGAAAGTAATGAGAAATTATCAACGAACGGGTGATAAATGTTATAAAAGAATCATATATGATATTATGAATATGAGTATGGTTTTGTTATTAGTTAATAACATTCTTAAAATCATTATATAATAGGTTAAAGAGCATTTAACAAAAATAAAGCATAAGGTAATGGATTTCATCTTAATTTACATTCCATTGAGACTTATTTGTCATTATGCACCAATTCACTTTTGTGTGGTGTATATAATGTCCCTTTGACATTTAATATTATGACTAATTCATAATTCATGGTATTTTAAGTTTAAATTTTAATTATTTCATCCAAGGGGATGTGACTTGAAAATTACCAAGTGGTAGAAGTTATTGAACAATCTCACTTTATATTGTGATTGTTAACTTTCTCTTAAAACAATCACTTTATTATATTAATTTTTCATTAGTTTTTACATTTGTCTTAGATATACATATTATTTAATTATGGATATTATTATTTCCTAAACCATATACCAATATTTATATACAGTGTTTACTTTGAAAATTATTTGATTAACTGGGGAAATATTGAAATATATATATTTTTACTTGATACAAATATTTGATAATAAGGCATATTGATTCATGAATTAAATTGATTATTATATATATGAGGAATGATTTGGACCTAAAGTAAAGAGTGGGTACTGGTATAATATAGCCCCTTGATGCATCGATAGGTCTCATGAGACAAATTAAGTTGGCCAAATTAAACAGGTTTCTACCTGTAGTATTTAAACTATCTTATGAAAGGTCTTGATAGTAGAGGTACCATGATGCTTGAGATCATGATATATAATAATTAATAATTTACTTCATTCAAGATTTAGTTATTATTATCCATGAAATTTTCACTATTATATTATATATGGATTTATTTCATTCCCATTTTATTGATAAAATGGCATGTTTTTTTAGTTATTTACCTTACCATATTTATTATGACTCATCTATTAAATCAGTAAAGTTATTTAAATAGAATATGTGTTCAGTTATTTACCTTTACATATTGAATATTCTTATTGAGTCATGATTTCTTATGTGATACTTAACCCTTACTGAGCATTTGACCTCACCCTTATTTTGTTTCCTTTCCTCGGGTTATGAAGAAGAGATCTTTGAATGAGTTTTCAAGGATGCAGTTTATTTTATTTTTTTATGTATTATTTTTTATTTTCTATTCCCAATGTAAAATGGTGTATTTATTTATTTCTCCAAAACTACTAAATTGATCGATCCTTCCAGATTTTATTCCTTGTAATCATGTCAATGTAATAAAGTAATGCACCAGCTCCGAGCTACTAGGGTTGAGGTCGCTACAATTGGTATCAGAGGAAGTTTATTAGAAAACTTAGGAACTATATTTAGGAAGACATAGATTACGAAACATAACTCTATGATAGACTTTGAGGATAAATATAGAAGAACATCCTAAAATTTTGGTAAGGAAGATATTATGTGGGTCTTCTAAGTAATACATCTTTGTATGGATACTATAAGTGGATGTGGTTCTAGCACAGAGATACCTAGTGGTAATAACTCTAAAAAAGGCATGTTAGGCTTGAATCAAGAATTGCCTGATACCTAACAAAAGGCCTTAATGTGCATCTAGTTTGACACTCTTGGAGTATATACTTAGGATAATTCACATTTTTATTACAAACCATTATGAAGGGTTTAAAAACAAAGATATCCCCAAAGGAAGCAAGTTTAGGATTCAGAAATTAATAATGTGTAAATTTTAATTTATGTTAAGTGTTACACCATATTTTAAATTATACATTATGATTTAAAATTAATAATATTATAAACTAATCTAGTATATACCATTGTTTATAAATGGAACCTGGAAGGAAGAAGGGATTCAATGCTCGTGGTCAATGTAGATATTACCCTGCAGAGGAATCCAATATAGATGGTATTGGAACTAAGAAAGTTATGGATATATTAGGATAGCTTAATCAGGTTATGACTAATAACCATACTTGAAGGGAGAAAAATGTTCCACAGCAAGATTCTCCTATGTTGGATCGCTTTATGTGATAGATGCCCCTATCATTTAGTGGGGATACTGATCCAATAAAAGTTAAACAATGGATTAAATCTATGGAGAAGATATTTATGAAATTAGGATGTGGTTAAAAGGAAAAGGTTACATTTTTAGTGTATTATCTCAAATGTGATGTTGATAAATAATGGTCATTGATCCAAAATACTAGGTAATAAGAGGAAATAAAACTCATGGAATGGAAATCTTTTAAGGAGACATTTTTAAACAAATATTTCCCTCATGAGAAAAAAAATGAGATGAAGAGAAAGTTATTGAGCTTAAAAAATAAAGAAGAATGTGTTGTAGAGTATAAATATACCTTTACAAGGTTATCTAGGTATATTATGGATTACATATGCAACATGGAGTGCAATATTGACTATTTATTTGAAGGGATTAAGCCAAGTCTCTTAAGGGATCTGGTATCTCAAAATTTTTATTCATATGATGAAATAGTTTTATGTGCTATCAAGATATAGAAATAATTCTCCAAGTCTTATGGATTTAAATGGGAGAAAGAGTATAAGAGGACGACAAAGAAAATCACGGATAAATGAAAGAAGGGAAAGAAGGATTTTTTCACATGTGACAACTATGGAAAGAATCTCCATAAGAAATTCTAGAAAGGATTGGGAGTTTGTTATAAGTATAGAGAAAAGGACCACAAATCTTGTGATTTCAAGGTAAAAAATAAATTTTCAATGTTCAATGCTTCAACTATAAGGATATAGGGCACTACACAAATGAATGTCTCAAGTGTTAAGGAAATATACCTTAGAAGAAGTTAAGTGATAAAGGTCAAGATTATATTATTGATGTAACAGAAGTGGAATAATTAATGTGATTGTATATTTGGAACCAAGAAATATGTTTTAAAAGTATCTTATTGATGATATTATTATCATAACAATTTTGAAATATATAAGGATTATATTGTAGTACTATTTCATTAAGTATTTGAGAGAATATGTTGAATGGTACCAAGATAAGTGATTCAGTAGAAAGTTTAACTTTTCGGAAAAAACATGTTTGAGGTAAATATAACCATTAATATGTTTCTAATATTGAGATAATGATGATTTATATGGATAAAGTAAATTGGATACTTCTAACTACCTTTGTCACGACTCGTCCTAGTGGGGCCCGAGCCGCAACTCCCCAAGCCCGCATCCAATAGGCCAAGGGCTAATGACTAGAACTGAGTAGGCATGTTAATAACATGAGAGGCATTGCCTATAAACCTATACACACGTACACACCTCTCCAAGCCCACAAAGCTAAAAAAGTAAAAACTGCTAAAAATGGAAAGGCATGCATACACTAAAATCCCAACCAACAGAGTATGATAGGAAAGTAAAGTACAGTAATGTAAAACCCTGGGCCAAAAGTACAAGCCCACTAAAAGAGAGTCTGCAAAAAATTCTAACCTCTTAAGAAAGGTATTGGGGCTGCAATTTGTAGCTGTAGGAACACACCTCGGCCTGCCTGATCTCACTGAGCACCATCCGGTCCTGGTCCACCTAGAATCCTGTCAAAGGCTCGCTCGTCTGTACAAAACACGACACATGCGGTCAAAGCCCATGCAGGGGTGAGTATAACAATACCTAGTAGGACACCCACTATTGGAAATTCAGGTTATAGCCACGGTTTAAAAATGTGGATATAGGTCCTCAAAAAGTGGCTATAGGTAATAGCCACAGTTTGAGAAACTGTGGATAATTTTGGTGTGGCTATAGGCCTAGACTTATAGCCACAGTTCCAAACTGTGGCTATAGGTCTACAGCCACGGTTCAAATCGTGGCTATAGGTATATTTCCATGGTTCAAACCGTGGTAATACCTCTATAACCATGGTTTAGAATCGTGGTTATACTAGAGGAGGGATACATTTTATTACCACAGTTATAAATAGTGGTATTAGACCTTTAGCTACGGTTTGTAATCGTGGAAATAGACCTATATCCACGGTTAAAAACCATGGCTATAGGGTCTGGAAAACCATAAAAAAATAGCCCCCCACCCCCCTACACACCCCCCCTGCAGTAGCCCACCCTCTCCAGACCCCTCCCTCATGGACACTGGACACACCCACCCTACATAACCCCCCCTGGACAGCCCCCCCTGCAAATCCCCCCTCCTGCACAGACCCTAGACACCCCCCCCAGACAAACCCTAGACACCTCCCCCGAGACCCTGGACACCCCCTAGACAGACCCTGGACACCCCCCGGACAGACCCCGGACACCCCCCGGACACACCCTGGACACCCCCCTAGACACACCCTGGACACCCCCCCCCCTCCCCAAACATACCCTGGACACCTCCCCAGATAGACCCAGGACCCCCCCCCCCCCCCCACCCCCAGACCCTAGACACCCCATGGACAGATCCTGGACACCCCCCAGATATACCCAGGACACCCCCCCCATACCCTGGACACCCCCCAGACCCTAGACAGATCCCCCTGGATAGCCCAGACCTCCACTCCCCTAGACTGCCACCCCCACCCTTCTGGACAGACCCTGGAACCCCCCCCCCCCCAGAACTTGGACACCCCCCAGACCCCCGCACTCCCCTAGATAGACCCCCCCCCCCCTCCCACCCTCCTGGACAGGCCCTGAACCCCCCCCCCCCCCCCAAACCTGGACACCCCCCAGACCCTAGACAGATCCCCTTGGACACCCCCTAGAACCTGGACACCCCACCCCTTGCACCCCCCCTACCAGTTACCCCCCTCCCCCTACCAGTCCCCCCTACCAGTCCCCTCCCCCCTACTAATTCCCCCCCTGCCAATCCCCCCCCCTGCCAGTCCTGCCCCCCCCCAAACCTGGACACCCCCCAGACCCCCTGGACAGACCCCCCCCCCCACCAGATAGACCCCCCAGGACAGACCCCCCCCCAGACCCTGGACACCCCCCAGAACCTGGACACCCCCCCCCCCCAGAACCTAGACACCCCACCCCTTGCACCCCACTTGCGAGTTACCCCCTCCCCCCTACCAGTCCCCCTACTAGTTTCCCCCCCTCCCCCTGCTAGTTCCCCCTTCCAGTCCTGCCCCCCCCCCCCCCCCCAAAAGAAAACCTAGACACCCCCCAGACCCCCTGGACAAACCTCCCAGATAGACCCTGGACAGACCCCCCAGACCCTGGACACCCCCCCCAGAACCTGAACCCCCCCCCAGACCCTGGACAGATCCCCCTGGACCACCCCCCCCCCCCCCAGAACCTGGACACCCCACCCCTTGCACCCCCTTCCAGTTACCCCCTCCCCCATATCAGTCCTTCGAGAGACCAACCCAACAGAAAAGCATATTTATGCATTGAAAAACCAACAGCAGCCCTTAATGACATCAAGGAAAATAGAAACTCTGTTAACAGTAGACCCAACCAGTCCCCTCCCTTTTGTGAACTTTGTAAAATAATTGGACATACAATCTCCAGTTGTGGGGTGGTTATAAAACAAGTAAATCACCCAACTGAAAATGACTGGCAAGAAATAAGGAGAAACAAAAAAGAAAAAACTCAGACAGTGGACATACCTGAATCCTCCAAAAAGAAACCTGAAATCTGGGTAAAAAAATCACACAGCCTGACACACATAGGGGATGATTCGGGTAAAACCTGGGCAGACTTAGTTGAAGAGGAAGAAAACTCCACGAAGGAAAAAACTCTTACAGAAGAGACTCAGAATCTAGTTCTAGAAACTGTTAGACTATAAGATAATGAGAATGAGAAAGAAAAACTCAGTACTTGTCTATCCAAGCAGGTACCCAACTCTAACCTCACCAAAAATGTTGAACCCACATTGGGTAGGAGGGATACAATATCTACACCTATTCACATAAAAGGCAATGATTACAGCTTAAGCACTGCAACTAAGCACAATGTTGATCATTTTCTACAAGTTGTGGTTGAACCCAGCTGCTCAGATATGATTTATGGACAGAACCAAAAACCCTCCCTACTGACTTCTACTACTACTCAAGATATAATAAATGGGACCAGAAATTAGACAAATGGCTTAGGTTCCCTTCCCTCTGTTCAAACAATGACACAATCAAATATCACCAAGGTTAATTTTGGTACTAAAACCTTAGAATCTTTTAAATCTGTAAATGAGAACACACCTACGGTGCAGCTTTCTCTACAAATTTAGGATAACAATGACTCTGGTGATCAGAAACAGTGTCCCACAGATGCTTTGGACACTGTCCAGGCACCCTATGTAACAGCTGCTTCTGCTATGGAAGTGATTCCAGGTACGCTGCTTCCCACTTTTCCTCATTCAGCTACTCAAGATGTAGGAAAAGACTATACTGATCCCTTGATTCCATATAATTTGACCTCTATGGAATCAACTTTAAATACTTCTCACCCTAATCACATTAAATCTATCAACATTCCTAATGAGATGGAGACCACTGGTTTTCCTATAAATTCTGGGAGTCCTAATATTAGTCCAAAGTCTGTTCAGGCTAAGACACAAACAAAACATACTAACACTGATAAATAAGATTCCATAAACACCAGAACCTGTAAAACATACAAAAGCACTCCCTCAGTACAGGACCCCTTGCTTATGCAGGCACTTCCTGAATCCACCGGGCAGAGGCACCTTACATCAGTTCTGGACGATGTCAAACAGTAGGATATAGATGCTTTAAAGGACCCAGGTACTCCTACTCCTCATTCTATTAATTTACCTTTTGATGGTGTTCAATATGTAGATAATAAGAACTATTCTGAACAACCTGGTATTCTATTAAATAACCAAAACACCACTTCTTTGATGCTATGTAATACAAACAAAATAGGCTCAATTATTAATGCTTCAAGAAATGAAACTACAAAGAAGAACCCGGTCACTACAAACAACGAACAGGAACAGACCACTAACAATAACAATGCTCAAAACATTAGAAGGTCTTCTAGAAATAAAGGCTCTTGAAAGAAGAAAAAAGGGAGTTCTAACTCCAAAAACAGGTTTAAATGAAGATTCTTTTTTGGAATTGTTAGAATATTGCCAACTCTGACACGTTCAATGTTCTAAAAATAATTGTTAACACTCACCATCCCATGTTATTTGCTATTTCTGAACCAAAAATTACTTATTATCCTAAATATTCTCACTTGTTTCAACACAATTATATCTTTACTGGCGCAATCTCAAATACCTACATTGTTGAATCTCTATGGATTTTTTTGCACTCTTACAAAATTTTAACACCTTTAATGTCTCTGATCAAATCTTTACTTACAATTTTAATACTGATGGCATACACCTCTTATACTCTTTTGTCTATGCAAAAAATAGATACCAAGAAAGGATAACTCTTTGGAATGACCTTTCTTACCTAAGCACTAATATTAATGACCCTTGGTTTATTCTTGGAGACTCCAATGCCATTCTCAGCTCAAGTGAGAAAATTGGACCTTCTCATGCCTCTATTTCCATGAGAGAATTTTAAGCCACGATTGAAGAAAATAATCTCATTGAAATTAATCTCACTGGTGTGAAATACACTTGGTACAGAAAACAGTACAATAGAGTGGTCACTTCCAAATTAGATAGAGCCTTCACGAATGTACATTCTTTAGAAAGAGGTTAAGAGTGCCCTTTTTTCTCTAAATCTTGAGAGTGTGGCTGGTCCTGATGGGTTCACAAATTAATTCTTTATGTTCTAATAGGACATAGTTCATGATGAGATTCTTAATGCTATGAGGGAGTTCTTTAACCATGCCTCAATGCCCTATGGAATCAACTCCAATTTTATTGCCCTGATCCCAAAGAAGGAAAATGTTGTGGATGTAAAGGATTTCAGACCTATTGCTATTGGGAATACCTTTCCAAAAATCATTAGCAAAATTATTGTAGGTGGGGATGTTTTTCAGGTGGAAGAGGGCTGGAACTGGTGGCTGGGGCTGTTTTGTAGGTGACAGAGGGCTGGCATGAGTGTTTTGCAGGAGGCTGGGGAGTGGTGGCTGGTGTGGTGGGTGGTGCGGGATGGATTGCAGGTGGATGGGGGATGGTGCGGGCTCGAATGCAGGTGGAAGGGGGATGGAGCAGGTCCAAATCATGGCGTGACTGTGGCATGACCGCAGTGTGACTGCGGCGTGACCGCGACATGTTGGCCCGGT
The DNA here is from genome assembly GCA_963277665.1 of Viscum album. Lineage (NCBI taxonomy): Eukaryota > Viridiplantae > Streptophyta > Magnoliopsida > Santalales > Viscaceae > Viscum > Viscum album. The sequence continues at coordinate 1,145,287,579 of OY728132.1, forward strand.
CCAATGACATTCGTAGGGTAGCATCTTCCGGCCAGGAGAGAAGGGAGAGAGAGGAGGCGGGGAGACATTCCGGTCATCGCCCCACTGGCAGAAATTGTGATTAGTCAGTCTCAACATTGATCACAAGACTCATGGAATACTATCACTGCGAACCGCTGCAGGGTGTCATCCTGGAGCAGGGTCAAATCACGGCGTGACTGCGGCGTGACCGCGGTGTGACCGCGGCCTAACCACAGCTTGACCGCGGCCTGACCTCGGCCTAACCACAGCCTGACCGCGGCGTGTTGGCCCGGTCCAGTGACATTTGCGGGGAAACATCTTCCGGCCAAGAGCTAAGGGAGTGGGAGGAGGCGGGGAAACATTCCGGTCGTCACCCCGCCGGCAGAAATTGTGATTAGTTAGTCTCAACATTGATCACAAGACTAATGGAATATTATCACTGTGAACTGCCACGGGGTGTCATCCTGGAGTAGGGCCAAATCACAGCGTGACCGCGGCGTGACTGCTGTGTGACCGCGGCGTGACCGCGGCGTGACCGCGGCGTGACCGCGGCGTGTTGGCTCGGTCCAGCGACATCCGTGGGGCAGCATCTTCCGGCCAGGAGCGAAGGGAGCGAGAGGAGGTGGGGAAACATTCCGGTCGTCGCCCCACTGGCAGAAATTTTGATTAGTCAGTCTCAACATTGATCACAAGACTCATGGAATACTATCATTGTGAACCGTTGCAGGGTGTCATCCTGGAGTAGGGCCAAATCACGGTGTGATTGTGGCGTGACTGCGGCGTGTTGGCCCGGTCCAGCGACATCTGTGGGGAAGCATCTTCCGGCCAGGAGTGAAGGGAGCTGGAGGAGGTGGGGAAAATAAAATCTAGATGTTTCTTAGATAGGTCAAGCTCTACAAACAAAAAAATGAATGAGATGTTTCCCTTTAATCATCTTTTGATCGACCTAAAATATTTCCAAGAATGTTGTTGCAAATAGTAATAAAAGAAGGATTTTAAAAAGGAAGATGCAATCTGATAATCTAAATCCATTGAGATGAAAATCGAGAGTCTCTCCTAGAGTGAACAATTAGGTTCCACTAGTAGAGGAAACATGATTAATAGTTGAAAGAACATGAATATTTGGACAAAGACAAAGCCAGATCCACCACTTCATGCAACCTGAGAAAGAATTAATGAGAACTTAGTTCAGTACACCTATGGTGGATCAATTCTTCTGATAGGAAAGTAAAGAATTAGCAAATTTGAGGGAATAATGTTCGACTGCTGGAAAAAATTTGAAAAATACTGAAACATTCTGGTTAACCTGAATACTAGTGATCGATCTTGAAAGAAGTGATTTCAAAATTGATGAATGTCGAACCCCATGAAAAAAGACATAGAAGATTAAAGTAAATGAGACTTCAAGGTACTGAATAATAGATAAGGTGAAGGATGGAAAACTATGAAGAGAAGGAGTAGGCCCGAAGGCAGCTCTAAACCCCTGAAACCTCAAGTCACCAGTGATGCTTAGTAATGTTTCTCATGGATGAGAAATCGTATAGTGGATAGTTTGTAATGACTATGGATTTATTTTTGGGGTTCTTAAAATTTAATTTTGGTGATTTCTAATTAAAATGATTAAGTTTTAATTGAAATTTTATGTTTCGGGTGGATGGATTTAGTAAAGGGGGGAAGAAGTATGTGGTGTTCCTAAAAAGCAGTAGATGGGGCCACCAGTTAGCTATTATAAAGCACCATAAACATATTAATAGTGATAGTGGGGGAGGGTTGGATCTAGACTAACTACTGGATGGTTGATGGTTGGAACCAAAAAGGTTGTGGCCATTGGTCAGTTGGTGGTTTTCCACAGGGTAATCAGTGCCTTCCTTGACCTTGTTTTTCATAAGGGAAATTTATGTCATTTTTATCATGGATTTTGGAGGTGGATTAGAATGGAATTGGATTATCTGTTCCACTTAGTTTCAAATAGGATGATATGGTTGTCATGAGAGGATGTTTTCTCAGAAGATTTAAAGAAATGAATGTTAATCTGTGATGAATAGAGGATTGGATGACCCCTGATATACCTAATTCGGTGAGGTTTGGAGATCTAGAAATGTGTAGGAATACCTAGAGGAATACTCCATGGGATTAGGAAAATCACAGGTTACATAACATGTAATCTGACATTACTAGTACTGTGGGACCCCTGGGCTGTGGAACTAGGATTTTGGTTGGATTTAAATATCACATGCCATGTGACATGGTCACACAACATGGGACCCATATTAAAAGTCTAACGGTACTTAAAGAGTGTCTTGGTTCAAACAAATGTTTTAATAAAAAGATGGAAACTCCATACAGGGATATAAAAAGGGTCAAGTAATATGTGTGCTTTATGACTAACAATGACATCAAGTATAAGGAAAACATCAATGAAATAATGTTAAGCAAGGTATACCACTGTGAGTTTTCGCAGACAGCGCACCTCCATTGGAGGGGTTTTATTACAAAACCATGACTTATTTATCAAACGAAACAATTATCTTAACTAACACTTATTCAAGAATTGAAATTTAATATAAACATGCAGAATTAAGAAGGAAACTAAATGCAATTTAAAACATTCTTGAATTAAAGAGTCCAGGAGAGGGACCCTACCTCAACCTCAAGGCGCATTTGCTTTTGACAATGAAAACTCGAATCTTCCTTTTTTCTACTTGCACGCATATGAAATTTCACATATATATAAGGACACCTAGCCCCTATGTACATATTTTCATGGCCAAATACTCACAAGGGGGTCCTTATATATATATTTATACTTGCATATACCCCTTTACACTTACACATGTATGCATTTTTCATATCTATATATAAGCACACCTAGCCCCAATATATATATATATATATTCATACTTCCATGAGTGAATATATATAAATGGGAAACTTATATATGTATATGCCTACCTATGCATACACATGTAAGCCTTCATCAATGGCGACTCGAATCCACCTCAACGAAATCCAAAACGCACTACAAAAATATAAGGAACCCAAAAATCATAAATGCCCTAATTAAAATTGGGCCAAAGAATAAAAATAGAATAAACCTTACCCTAATCCAATATTGAACTCATTGTCATCGATGGTGGTGGATAGAACCGACCTCATCATAAGAAACCACCTATAAGAAAATAGTGGGGGGGGGAAGAGTTATAACGACTTCTTATATATATGTGATTAGTGTGTCTGCTGTACATGATGAATGATACATGAATCCATAACCAACAATGAACAAATAATATTCAGATTGATATGTACATCCCAATACTAAATAACATGATCATTAATAAACCTATTTATTTTTCAAACATAACCTTCAATTGCCTATTCAAAAATCAAAAATCACCAAAATATGGGAATAAAGTAAACTTCCATCAACACTTAAATGCGAAAAATAGAGATTAGACATTTTTCTTAAACTAGAAAATCCATTCCTTGAACAAGAGTTCGTTGTTTTGATTTTCAACAATAATACAATAAACCTTTTGTATATTTATTTCACAATATAATTATTACAAAAGAACATTCAATATAAAGGTAGTTTAAAATACTTTTATATTTATGGCTATTATAATCCCCTAGAGTGATAGTATTGGGAAATGAGAAGCATGGTAATCCTTTGGTGATAACAGTGGAATGATTCAACTATTTAACTCCTAATTTCTTAAAAATAAAAAACAGGTCTTCTATTTTCATCAAAATCCCTTATTGTTACAGTAACCTATAAATGACGCAAAATACACGCTCTCATAAATACTTGTCCAACCAAGGAAGCTCCTTTCATTCACTAAGCTTACATCTGCACCAATCACCCCTTTTAATACTTTTTTAGAAAATAATTTCAATACACAATTAAAAATACAATTACTCACCCAATTCTCAAGGGTGCATCCCACCCCAGAAACGCTTCTCCATTGCCAGCACACATGCATGATACGCTCACCACTAACTGCATTAAATTAACAAAAATCACAACATGCTTGTTAGTGAGATGTTTTAATCAAAAACAAAAATTGTCTAAAATTCATATCATAATTCATTATGTAAAAATTTCTCAACCAAACTTTTCAAGTTCAATAACTTCACCTTTTCGAATGCAGTCTCCCCCATTCCTATTTTGTAAAGATCACACACCATTGCCGTCAAAAATATTCTACCGAATTGGCAGCAGTTTTTCATTACCTACATTAAAATCAAAACAACCGACAAGCAATTAGGAAAACGTATAACGAACCATTATCATAAGTGATCAGTGTTTTAAGAATTTTCAAAAGATGTTTTCAAATGAAGCCTAAATTATGTACATTCAAAACAAACAAAAAATGGACAGACTTGTCAAAAAGAAAAGTAACTTGAATATAGGGTGCCTAGAACATTTCTTTTATAGCAGATTCAACCTCTCCCATTCTCACAAAGGATTTTCCTGAGTAGAAAACATAAAGCAGATCCATTTAAAAATGATTTGCATTATAGGATGATTGATCGTGCCATGATGTCGTTCCATTACTGCTAAAAATGTTCTTTCATTAGTGTACTGATCTGACATGCAAAAGCATGATGGTAGGTGATCTTTAACTAGGTTAAGTACAAAAAAGAAAGATAAACTCTCAGAAGAACTAAAATTTTTAGGAGATTGCAATTGGAATAAAAAACAACAAGTTTGGCTATTTAAAATAAGGTATTCTACTAACACGTTCAATGTCAGCAACAGTGCTAAAAGATTGAGAGAGCGATAGTTTTAACTGTTGGTAAAAAGGGACACTAAAAGGTTTCAATACTTTAACAACATAAGAATACAGGTAAAGCATGTTATTATTAATAGTAAACACATGCATCAAATTTACTCCAGTTAAAGCCATGTTGCAGCATGAATGTATCAAATTTATTATACCACTATCATGAAGCTTGTTTTAAGCCTTTGATTGGTTTATTAAGTAGGAAGACTTGATTTGATTTAAATTTATTAGCAATGAGGAGGCTTCATGTACATTTTCTCATTAAAATCACCATGTAAAAAAGCAGTTCGAACATCAAGTTCTTCAATATGAAATTCATGGTAAGCAATAAAAGCAAGCAATAACCAAATGAATGAGTGTTTAACTACTGGAGAAAAAATTTCAGAATACTCAACTCCTTCACATTGAAGGAAACCCTTGGAAACTAGCCTAACTTTATACTCAAGTAGACTATCGTGGTGGTGGCATTCTTACCCTAATGATTTGGTCAGACCCAAGTATGCATGCATGCTTTGGACCCGCTCAAGAATGTGAAGATAATTATAGATTTTGGATTAGATGTAACAAACAATTTTGAACTCCAGCCTTATGGACATATCATTAAAAACAAAACATCAATATAAATTTGGAAAACTAACCTAATGATAGCCTTCAATAAACTTTGGCATGGAATGGTGAATCACAAATCGAACATCAGGTTTATTGATACCTAAAATAATATTGTGATCACATGATTGTTAACTACAAACAGGTAATAAAATCATTGTCAATAGCACCCATTCCAAATGAAATTGTTGCGCATATTATATTAATCTCATCTTTGCTCCACTATTTCTGAACAAATGCCCTTCGAGCAGGATCCATGATACCATGGTAAAATGTTGTTTTGTGACCACATTCCTGAAATTTTAATATAATGTCTTAGCATCAAAAGGAAATTATTTGGATTGTGATGTTATTAGGAGAGATACATTGACTGAGGAGGTTATGGTTAGACCGCCATGAGGTAGATGGGGTCTAAGTTGTAATGTAACATGGGGAAGGAATATGGGAATGTCTTGAGTGAGATAGTGGGTTCTAGATACTTTCAGGGATTGGATTTTTGGATAATCCCCCTTGAGTGATGTGGTATATCCTCAAGTGATCAGATGATACCAGATCCTAGACATAAGGTTCTACCCAGAAACATTGGATATTGTTCAGGTCTTCAAAAATATAATAACCATTTTTTTATTAATTAGATGGTGTATATGGAACATGGGGATAAGATACTATAATGGAACTAATGTAGGTATGGTCAGACATAATGGTTTTCTAGGTATCAAATTGACGTTTAACTAGTGCATGAAACATGTCGAATGTTGTGATTTTTGGGTTATAGAATTATGATCTAGTGATAATGTTTATTTACATTAATTTTTTTCCTCATGCATACACATTAATATTTCAGTGTATATTAGAGGTGAGTAGTGAGACCCTACAAATTAATACATTTACACCTTACACAAGAACCTCAGTGTGAATGTAGATGTTTTGTTATATTTAAGGTTTATCAGAGGATGTACAGTGGATAGGGATTGTTTCGGTCGACGTGGTTTTTGGAGAACGGGATGGGATGAGCCAAGACCATGGATTTAGATATAATTCTTTATTTTTATTCCTTTTTAAATTTGAAATATGTTATTATTCCTTCATGTGATTAGTTCTGTTGTTTGGTTATATGTTGTATCCCATTTTATATGGAATTTTTATAGATTTATTATGAATATGATGATATTAATGATTTTGTTGGATGTGTTTATTTTTTATGTGGTTTTACTTAAATAATATTGAATATTCTCCCCAATGAATGTTTTAGGACCTCACTTCTAGTTGAAAGTCATTGACATAAGGAGAGGTGTGCCCGAGGTCAAGAATCTCTGAATCAAAAATATAAAATCATGACATTTGGGAATTTCACCTAAGTTTTTACCTTCTAAACTGAAAGGATTTATATAAAAAAAATCTATAATAACACTTACTAAGAAATCATCAACAAATATTCTAATCATTGAATATTAAATCACTAGAAATTTCAGAGGTAGAACCAAATCCCCAAAATGAAAACTCCCACCATTTATTGTATTGACAATTAGGAATAAATCCTCACAGTAATTCATCAAACTCAGTCAAAATATATGGATATATTCACTCAATCATAGTAAGAATTTAACATGAAATAAATGAATGTAATGGAATCACAAGGAAATTTTTTTTCTAGACATTTCATCCCATGTACATGGGAGAAAAATGCTTCATTTGTATTTTTTTATATGATACATGAAGATTACAATAACTATAAATAGTCACCTATGTAGATCACTAATCTTAAGTAATTATGAGACACTAATGAAACTGTTTGCATGCCTCTATTGTTCTGTAGTTAAGCCAGTCACCTAATTTCACTAATCTTATGTAGTATTCCATGGATTGAACCAACCTCAAGTGGATTTAACCCTTAGGAAATGTTTTCCATCATCTTCCAAGCCCATAAAATCCAAAACAATCACTATTAACTATACTCTTACTACATGAGACCCTAAGACAATCAACATCTATGCAAGTTATTTATAAAATAGTTATAATCAAGGAGGATAATCACCGGGAGGGGGTTGTCGCATCGAAGGCACACCGGAGAGGAGGTGGGGAGGCCACCTAGAAGCAGCATCGGCCGGGGGAGGTGAAATGTCCTGCATTCAGTGGAAGCGTCGGACCATCGGGGAAGAAGGGTCGTGCGGGTATCATCGGGGGAGAAAGAAGGGTCGCACAGGTATTGTCGGGGAAGAAGAGTTGTGTGGGCACCTTCAGGGGAGGATCGGGGAGAGAAGAGAGGGCGTCGTCCGGAAGAAGGGTCACGCGAAGAGGGGACCATGGAGATTTGAGGAAACCAATTAATATAACCTAATTCTATGGGTTTTATTTGAAGTTTGGCTATAAATTAACTTATAGCCATGGACTTTTATAAGTGTGGCTATAAATATGTGGCTATAAGTCAATTTTCTAGTAGTGACCCTAAGACCACAAAGGAATACAACAAGGGAAATACCACAAAGGAAAGATACAGTCATCTCTACATGGTATATGTTTACAGAACATATAACAAGAATATCCAGATATACTCATACTTGATCGACTATCGCGAAACCACCACTAGGATCCAGCTCGAAGATTTCACTAAGCACATAACAGGGATAACATACTTCTAAGTCTGAAGAGAGAGACACGAAGCACTAGTTATGGTATAACTCACTCCACAAGTGCTTAAGAATACAATGTTCATATGAGGATCACAACCAATAGCTATGGGGTGATTCCAACAACTCATTCTGAACTAATCCACTAAGTAGAGGATCGGCGCCTGAGTAAAGTTGGTCACGTTGATACCAAGAACTCTACCTAGGGTACCAGGAAGGAATAGAGGATCTGGATCCAAGTCTCAGAGAGGGTATTCCAACAACTCTATTCAGGAAGTCCTGTTGAAGGGATCATACTCCTGTACATAGGAAATGATACTAGAAACCTTCAGGGGAAAGACCAAGGGTACGAACCCTAAGAAATCTAGTCCAAGTCACAGAAGACAAATGGCTCAAGCCATGTAAAACAGGTTACACGGCATGTAGTAGGGTTACACGTCGTGTTCCTTGACTTTGGGTACTACCCATGTAAACAGCCCGTGTCATCCATCCAAGCTATATAAAATTCAACTACACGGCATGTAGAAGGATCACACGCCGTGTTCCTTGACTTCGGGTACTTCCCGTGTAAACGGACCGTTTCATTAGGCTTGTCATATAAAAAGTAAATACACGGAGTTTAGAAGGATTACACACCATGTCCGAGTCTCTGGGGTTCGCTCCGTGTACGCTGGCCATGTGCTCCTACACAACCTCAACCTGTGTCGCCTTGCTCGTGTACCAGTACACGGGGTATCCTAGGTATCTGGCCGGGTCTGGTCGGTGAAGGGTATATACGTCGTGTCCTTGTCCGTGTACCCAACCCGTGTCTGTGTACTCCTGGAGTACATTCCAGGTGGTCCACCGATGAACACACATTGTGTAGCCCATACTACACATCGTGTAGTCAGGATTTATCCAGAACCTTCGTCTTATTCCTCGCACCTCGGCCGAACCTTCGGATTCACGTTCCTTCATCCGTTTTCTGCAAAACTCGAGATCTTGGGTTGCCTCGTTGTCATGATGCCGAATCCGTGGGTTTTGGGCCTTCGATCGGCTCTGAAATCCGATTCTGGTCACCCATGCGGAAATTGTTCGAAGAATGATATCTTCCGATCATCTTCGATCCGTCCATCAACACCGCAGTCACACCTCCATGGAGTTTTCCCGATGCCAGACCTTCAATTTGGGATCGTTGCATTACACAACGAATGTAAAACAATCCATTGTTCATATCTCCGTGAAGAACGCATAGAACGAACAAGAATAACGCGAGAAATTGGGGAAGAAAGGCACAAAAAATCAAGAGGAATGAACCTCGATCGATGTTCGTGTTGATCTTGGTTTGTCACCGTTAGAAGGCTAAACAAAACCTAAATAAATTTCAAGAATCAAATCCCCAAAATCCCCTCAAAATCCTATCCCGCAAACACGATCAATCCATGGGCTAATCTATTCGTGGATTAGTCCGCATTCATCATAGGAATCAAGAACGGGGAAGAAATCACAAATAGATCAAACGCCCTACCTGGATTCACAGTGTTCGTTGGAAAAGATCTGATCGTCGTGTCGTCGTCGCCGGCGAAACTCGTCAAGAACATCATCGTCGCGTTGGGAGGTTTCCTCCAGAGCCTCCAAGGGTTTCAGAGTTATAAGGTCTACAACCCTGGACCCATTCACAAATCTCTATTTAAAAAGATAAAATACATTTGCTGCCACAAGATTTAATAAAATATTTTTATTAAATATTTTATTACGGTTACATCCCAAAAACTAGATTTCACCACCGACCAGTGTCAGCCGATGTTAGGCCTCACCTAAGGTAAATTCGCTGCTCTGAACGCAACGGTTGCCTCGAATTTCTGATCTGAGCACCCGTTCAGGAGTTATTCCACTTTTTCAAGAAAACCACACGCGCGTGTTATTTAATTATTTAATTAAATTCAAACATTTGTTCTGGGCTCACCAGGCCCTGGAACTGCACACCGTCACAACATATGGTCTCAAAATAATTCCCATATAATATTAAAATAAAATACTGATAAATCTGAGACATTACATCATACCCATCTTAGGGCTTTATGACCCCGAAAATCCAAAACAAGGCTACTTAAAAAGATGTGGGTACTACACACGAATTTGAGACTCCCTCTCTCACGTGCTCTCCTGGAGATTCCCGTGCTTCCACCGGACAGGCACCAAGGGAATAGCTCTCCCACAAAGGATCTTCTCCTGTCGATCCTTGATCTCCACTGGGTACTCAGCAAAGGTCGCTCCATCATCGATGTCCAGCTCACCCTAGTTGATAACGTTTGATGGATCATGCACGTACTTCTGTAGCTGCAACACATGGAAGATGTTGTGTACCTGGTCCATCTGAGGAGGTAGAGCTAAGTGGTACACCACCTTGCTAACTCTACTCAGAATCTGAAAAGGGCTGATGAACCTCAGAGATAGCTTACCGCCTCGGCCAAATCTTCGTAGTCCCTGTCGAGGTGAGACCCGAAAGAACACATGGTCTCCCTCCTAGAACTCCAAGGGCCTCCGTCTCCTATCGACATAAGACTTCTGCTAACTCTGTGTAGTCTTCATCCACTCCTGGATGACCTGCACCTTCTCTGTAGTATCTCACACCATCTCTAGTTCCATGAGTAGACTCTCCTGGGTCAGTACAGGAAAGTGGTGACCTGCAAGGTTACCCGTACAAAGCCTCTAATGGTGCCATACCAATAGTGGAATGATAACTGTTATTATAAGAAAATTCCACTAGTGGTAGGTGATCCTCCCAACTATGACCGAAGTCAAGTATGCAAGCTCGTAGCATATCCTCCATAACCTGGATGGTCCGCTCTATCTAACCATCAGTCTGAGGATGAAATGTTGTGATCAAGTGTAATTGAGTCCCAAAAGCTTCCTACAATCCCTTCCACAAATGGGATGTGAAATGAGTATCACGATCTGAGACGATCACTGATGGAACTCTATAAAGCCAAACTATCTTCTGCATGTAGAGGCGTCCCAAGATCTCTACTGAACTCAGCTCCTGTATGGCTAGGAAGTGGTACGACTTGGTGAGTCGGTCAACGATCACCCAAATGGAATTGTGTCCCCTGGACATACATGGTAAACCCGTCACAAAGTCCATGGATATCTCATCCCACTTCCACTCTGGCACCTTAAGGGGCTGAGTCAAACCTGCTGGAACCTGGTGCTCAGCCTTTACTTGCTGACAAGTAAGGCACCGAGAAACATACTCTGCCACACTCTTCTTCATTCATGGAAACCAGAACTGATGTCGGAGGTCTTGATACATCTTTTCCACACCTGGATGCGCCACCAAAGGAGATGTATGGAACTCCCTCAAAACCTCCTCCCGCAACATCACTGGTACTATTGTGCGCCCTCTGAAAAGAACAACGTGTTCCCCACCTCTTGAATATCCGTCGGCAACATCACCTACGGATATCTGAGCATGTAGTGTCTCACAGCTAGCATCCTCAAGTTGTACTTCCCTGACTCGTTGTAAGAGTAGAGGGGTAACAACCATAGATTGAAGGTAAGCTCCCTTATCTCTATCCACGAAGGATAAATGTAAAGAGGCCAACTGCCTCATCGCCTCATCCAGCAACTGCGAACTGGATTTCCTACTGAGAGAATCTACCACAATGTTCCCCTTCCCAGGCGTATAAACAATCTCAAAGTCATAATCCTTGAGGAACTCAAGCCACTGCCTCTGCCTCAAATCCATATCCTTCTGAGAAAAGATATATCTAACACTCTTGTGATTAGATTGGATGATAAACCGCTTGGCCATCAGGTAGTGCTGCCACATCTTCAATGCGAAGACTACCGCTGCCAACTCAAGATCATGGGTCACGTAGTTCTGCTCGTGTGACCTCAACTGGCATGAGCCATAGGCAATCACCTCTTGCCTCTGCATCAGGACACAACCAAGCTCGGTTCCTGATGCATCACAGAATACTACGTACTCGACACCCTCTTATGGTAGTCTCAAGATCGAGGTGCTCCTCACACTCTATATCAACTATTGAAAAGCCTGATGGCATCTCTCGATCCACATGAAAGGCTTCCCCTTTCAGGTCAAAGCTGTCATGGGTGCTGAAATCCTGGAGAAATCAAGAATGAATCTCTAATAGTAGCCTGCCAACCCAAGGAAACTTTTAACCTCTGTTATGCTCTGGGGTGGCTCCCATGCTAACACTACCTCTACCTTGGCTGGGTCCACTGCTACACCATATGTTGAGATAATGTGTCCCAGAAAGTGGACCTCCTGTATCCAGAATTGACACTTTGAGAGTTTCCCGAACAATTGGTGCTCTCGTAGTGTGTCCAGAACCATCCTCAGGTGCCTCGCGTGCTCCTCCTTGGACGCAGAGTACACAAGGATATCATCGATGAAGACCACTACAAACCGATCTAGATAGGGCTGAAAGATCTGGTTCATGAATCCCATAAACACTGTTGGGGCGTTCATCACATCGAAGGGAATCACCAAGTACTCATAGTGACCGTAGAGACATCTGAAAGCTGTCTTCGGTATATCCTCGTCCCGTACTCCCAACAGGTGATAGCCTGATCATAGATCAACCTTCGAGAACCATTGTGCCCCTCTTAACTGGTTGAAGAGGTCATCGATCCTTGGTAGTGGATACCGGTTCTTCACAGTCACCTGATTCAAGCGCCGGTAATCCACACATAGTCTCAAGCTCCCGTCTGCCTTCTTGGAAAACAACACTGGAGACACCCAGGGTGAAACACTGGGTCTCACAAAGCCCTTCCTCTGTAAGTCTTTCAGTTGTACTCTTAGCTCACAAAGCTCTGTAGGAGCCATCCGATATGCTTATGCTGATATCGGTACCATCCTAGGGTACATTTCAATGTAGAAGTCCACCTCTCTATGAGGAGGTAGTCCTGGAACATCGTTAGGTAAAACATCTGAGTATTGGTCCACCACTACAGGATAAGTCGGACTCTCCACATCAACTACTCCAAGGGTAAGGAAAGGCAACTGGTGAGTGATCGGATGCACCCTCCTCCAAGTAAGTCCATCCTGCACTGAAAAGGTTCCCTTCTCGCCAGTGAAGGTGAAACTGGTCCCAAATGTGCGGACACACTGCACTTTTCACCTAATACATTCAATCTAAGCATGGACTGTAGATAACTAGTCCATACCCAAGATGACGTCGTAAGGCCTCGACGCCACTACGAGGAGATCCCAGCCAAAGCTCTCACCTCCTAGAGTAAGATCACACTGCCAGAACTAGTGCGTAATCATCGAGTCTGCTCCCGTAGGAGTCTCTAGCCATAAGGATCGAGCCAACGGCTCCGTCGGAATCTCCGAGCTCTAAACGAGGGTAGTGGATATGAAAGAGTGACTAGCACCTGTGTCTATAAGAACTATAGATAAGGTGGAGTAGACATAGATCATACCTCGAATCATCTCTAGAGCGCCGTGATCATAGGCCTCATCTGCTTGAATTTGTGCTCTGCCCTATCCACCCACTCCCTGTGGTTGGGGTGGACCTCCTAGTGGTGGTGGTGGAAACACCTCAAAGCGCCGTCCACCACCAGCTGCACGGCCAGCTCCTCTGCCAAGTTTGCCTGAGGGTCAGGCTCAACTTGAAACCTGAGGGGTCTCTATCTCTGAAAATCGTGGAGTGCGCCCAGCCTGTGCTCCTCCTCTACTAGTACAGCAGGCACTAAACACTACTCCACAGGTGGTGGAATAACCGACACACCACCCGAAGGTAAAACTGGGGGATTTGGTCCTTATATCGAAGCTTCATCACTGAGGGGGTCATCCTTGTGATCGAGCTGCTGGATCCTAGCGGGTGCGCGTCGCGGTGGAATCTTGTAAAGGAACAAGATGTATCACAGTCAGTGAGTATATCTGGAGAGATGACTCGAGAAGGACATGGAAACCACAACCCATTCCTATATGATGCATGTACCATTATTTTCCCTTGTAACTAGTGTTCTCATGTTCCGAGTCAAAAAGCAAGTTATCAGAGTCCTAGTGTATGGATACGTCGGCCGCCCATACCAACATCGGGGTCCCTGGCCAAAAATTAGAACTCAAAACACTTAACATTGTTGCCCCAAACCAACTCACAGACTCTCGGTCCTAAGGTAGAACCGACCACCTTTGATACCACTCTATCACGACCCATCCCAGTGGGGCTCTAGCCAAAACTTCCCAAGCTTGCCTCCAATAGGCCATGGGCTGGTGACTAGCACCGAGTAGGCATGTTACTAACATGGGAGGCATTGCCTATAAACCTATACACACGCACACACCTCTCCAAGCCCATAAAGATGAAAAAGTAAAAACTGCTAAAAATGGAAATGCATGCATACACTAAAATCCCAACCAACAGAGTACGACAGGAAAGTAAAGTACAGTAATGTAAAACCCTAGGCCAAAAGTATAATCCCACCAAAAGAGAGTTTGCAACAAAGTCCAACCTGTAAAGAAAATTATTGGGGCTGCAATCCGTAGCCGTAGGAACACACCTCGGCCTGCCTGATCTCACTAAGCACCATCTGGTCCTGGTCTGCCTAGATTCCTATCAAAGGCTCGCTCTTCTGCACAAGACACGAAACATGTGGGAAAAGCCCGTTAAGGGGTGAGTATAACAATACCCAGTAGGACACCCCAAAACCACAAAGTAATACAAAAAGGGAAATACCACAAAGGAAAGATACAGTCAGCTCTACACAGTATATGTTTACAGAACATATAACAAGAATATCCAGATATACTCATACTTGATTTACTATCGCGAAACCACAACTAGGATCCAGCTCGAAGATTTTACTAAGCACATAACCAGGAGAACATACTCCTAAGTCTGAAGAGAGAGACACAAATCACTTGTTTCAGGAGAACTCACTCCACAAGTGATTAAGAATACGATGTTCAGATGGGGATCACAACCAATAGCTATGGGGTGATTCCAACAACTCAGTATGAACTAATCTGTTAAGCAGGGGATTAGCGCCTGGGTAAAGTTGGTCACGTCGATACCAAGAACTCTACCTAGGGTACTAGGAAGGAATAGAGGGTCCGGCTCCAAGTCTCATAGAGGGGATTCCAAAAACTCTATTTAGGAAGTCCTGCTGAAGGGATCATACTCCTGTACATAGGAAATGATACTAGAAACATTCAAGGGAAAGACCAAGGGTACAAACCCTAAGAAAGATAGTCCAAGTCACATAAGACAAATGTCTCAAGCCATGTAAAACAGGTTACACAGCGTGTAGTAGGGTTACACACTGTGTTCCTTGACTCTAGGTACTACCTGTGTAAATGGCATGTGTCATCCGTCCAAGCTGTGTAAAACTCAACTACACGGCGTGTAGAAGGATCACACGTCATGTTCCTTGACTCCGGGTACTGCCTGTGTAAACGACCTGTGTCATTAGGCTTGTTATATAAAAAGTAACTACATGGTATGTAGAAGGATTACACATCGTGTCCGAGTATCTAGGGTTTGCTCTGTGTACGCTGGCCATGTGCCCATACATGGCCTCACCCGTGTCGCCTTTCCTGTGTACCAGTACATGGGGTATCCCGTGTATCTGGACGGGTCTGGCCGGGGAAGGGTATATACGTCGTGTCCTTGGCCGTGTACCCAAATCGTGTCTGTGTACTCCCAGAGTACACGCCAGGTGGTCTGCCGACAAACACAAGCCGTGTAGACCATACTACACGCCGTGTAGTTAGGATTTCTCCAGAACCGTCGTCTTCTTCCTCGCACCTTGGCTGAACCTCTGGATTCGTGTTCTTTCATCCTTTTTCCATGAAACTCGAGATCTCGGGTTGCCTCATCGTTGTGATGTTGAATCTGTGGGTTTCGGGCCTTCGATCAGCTTCGAAATCTGATTCCGGTCACCCATGTGGAAATCATTCGAAGAATGATATCTTCTGATATGCTTTGATCCGTCCGTCGACACCGCAGTCACACCTCCGTGGAGTTGTCCCGATTCCTGATCTTCAATTTGAGATCGTTTCATCGCACAACGGATGTACAATGATCCATCGTTCATATCTACGTGAAGAACGCGTAGAACGCACACAAAGAACGTGAGAAATTGGGGAAGAAAGGAACAACAAATTGAGGGGGACAAACCTCGATCAATGTTTGTGTTGATCTTGGTTTGTTTCTGTTAGAAGGCTAAACGAAACCAAAATAACTTTCAAGAATCAAATCCCCAAAATCCCCACAAAATCCCATCCCGAAAACACAATTGATCTACGGGATAATTTGTTCATGGATTAGTCCGTGTTCATCGTAGGAATCAAGAACAGGGAAGAAATCACAAAGAGATCAAACGCCCTACCTGGATTCGTGGTGTTTGTTGGCGAAGATCCGGTCGTCGCGTCATCGTTGCCGGCGAAACTCATAAATAACATTGTCGCCGTGTTGGGAGGTTTCTTTCAGAGCCTCCAAGGGTTTCAGGGTTACGAGGTTTATAACCCTGGACCCCTGCGCAAATCTCTATTTAAAAAGATAAAAGATATTAGCCGCCACAAGATTTAATAAAATATTTTTATTAAATATTTTATTACAGTTACATCCCAAAAACTAGATTTCATCATCGACCTGTGCCAGCCGATGTTAGGCCTCACCTAAGGTAAACTCACTACTCTAAACACAACGGTGCCCTCGGATTTCTGATCTGAGCATCCATTCAGGAGTTATTCCAATTTTTCAAGAAAACCACACGCGCGTGTTATTTAATTATTTAATTAAATTCAAACATTCATTTCTGGCTCACCGGGCCCCAAAACTACACGCCATCACAACGTCTGGTCTCGAAAGAATTCCCATATAATATTAAAATAAAATACTGATAAATCTAAGACATTACAACCTTGGAACTAATTAACGATAAGATCATTTTATAAATCTAGTGACCTTCTTTCTAAAGTTTTGGATCATAATATTTTTTAAGGGTCATAAGTTTAACCATTTATGAAATGGTTTAATTTTAAATTTTGATGAGGTTTTAGAGATAAATGTATTACTTCACCATATAAATATTTATGCATATTGGGTAACCTCTTCTTATGAAATGGAATGAAATCAAGTAAGTGCGTCTTCCCATAAAGGTTCATCAACTTTATGAAAATGATCTTGAAGCAAAAAAATTATCCTATTTCCATAATTTTTGATGATATCAATGACCTTGTTCACATATATTTGGTTTGTGGTTTTTTGGTATATAACCTTCTCTAGATCACCAAATTTCTTATGATCAATTATCTTTATCACTCTCTATTAATCCTTGGGTGTTATTATTCTCTTCCATGTCCATGTTTTCATTTATCACCTATGTTCTCCTAATTTTAAACCTAGTTATGTGATTTTTCAAGATGAAATTCACATTTCCCTTTCTCTCTTATTAAGGGGATGTTTTATTAACTCTTTTACGATGTGGGTTTTTCAACAAAGGAATTTTCAAATATCAAACCATTGATTACTGAGATCAAGTTTAAATTATGAGAATACAATTTATTTAAGGTGGGGATAATTTAACACTCCAAGACTTTACAATATATTTATATTAGAATAAATTTAATTCCATTGATAGTTTGTGATGCACACAAAACTGGGTTTAAACAAAATACGGTTTAGTCATGCTTTGTACACTTAATTTAAAATTAAATTTTAAAAAATTAAAAAAATTATTTTATAAATTAAAATTAATTTTTGAAATCATAATACCAAAATTATCTTAGGATTAATTTTTGGTATTTTTCTAAAAAATTTCATTTTTTGATGAATAGTAAAAAATACTGAATTTTAATTAAAAACTTTCTTTTCGTTTAAATAATTTATAATGTAAAATTATATTTTTAATTGTTTTTAAACTAAAATTTGTTAAATTTTACATATATTGATCCAATTTAGGCAATTTCATATTGAATTTAGATATACAAACTTTGTAAACTTTTAAACATTTTTACTTTAAAAACCAACTCTCTCGTCATGTCTGTAGGATTAATTTTAAATTAATTTTTTTCACTTATATTGATTGAATTTAGAAAAATGGATTCCATATTTTTAATAATCATAATTTATAATGTATAATAAAGTCAACTTAATTTTTGACCCTAATGATTAATGAAAATGGTTAAAGTTAATTATAGTGATTAAGATAAAAAAACGAGTTTACTTAGTGGTTAAACTTAGAATATAAGGTGTAAGAATGACACAAAACTTATAAAAACCCATTGGATATCCATATTTTAAACCTTATGACTTTTAGATCTGTTTTTATGAGTTTATGGACACTTGTCCATGAAAGTGACCTATATAATAAGTTAAGTAAAGAAAAGGAAAAAAATGAACCTTAAGTTTTGGGATAGGGACAAAAAACACATTGGTTTGGTTATATATATTCTTTTGAAATATAAATTATTATTTTTTTATCATAATAATTTATCTTTAATTTTTAGAGATGAATTAGTTACTTAAAATTTTTAAGAAACACCAAAGTAGTAATTATTTAGTTAATAATTAAATAAAATAAATGATACTAAAAATATTAAAAGTGAAGAAAATTGAATGAATTATTTTTTTTTTCATTATTTTTTACATGAATAAGTCATGTTACACAAATATGAGCTTAAAATATTCAAATTAAATTATTTTATTGATATTTTTAAATTCAAATTAAATGAATAATGTCAAAATTGATATTAATGTTATTTTATAATAAATTTTATTTTATTAATTGATTTAAAATTAATAAAAATACTATCTTTTGTAAATTGATTTTTAAATATTAATAAATATAAAATATGGTCCATTAATGGATCAATTGTTCTATTATAATGACTATATTGACCATTAAATGGTAAAAAACTCAGTTAGCACAGTTACGGTTAAAGCGGTATTTTTATATGTTACTTGTTCTTGTATTAAAATTAATTTTCAACACACATAGGATTTATATTTTATTAATTATATATAATATATATAATAATTGGGTACAAATTATCTAGTAAGAATCATTTTATTCTAGTCTTAAAGGATAAATTACTTAGGTTAGAAAACTAGTTACCATAATGAAAACCCAAAATGGTAAAATAAGGAAACTTAGGAGTTAAGGAAAAAAATGTTTAAAAACGTATTTTATTGTGTTTTTGAGGTTTATATAGACCATATAATCCCTCCACCACATTAATTATCAATCTTGGATCTACTTTAGGTAATATTTACCTCCCAATAGTGAATACTTTTGAATATTTACAATAATGTCGCTCCTCCTTAACTATAAAAGGGCACTCACTCCCCTCACTTATTCACACATCTCAAGCCATTTTTATTATCCAAAACCAGCCCAAATCACTTAATAAATTCCATAAACTAATCCTATAAGTATTATTTTGGGAATAAATTAAACTTTTCAAAGTTTTAGTTCAAACCTAAGGAGGATACCTGGAGAAGAGGTAATGTTCTTCTAAAAGCATTTTTATTTTATTTCCTTCTCCACCTCCTTCAATTCTTATTATAGCATGATTATATAATAAATAAAGTATATTACATATACTAAGGTGTTTTTATGTTAAGGTTATTACCTAAAACCGCACACACTTTCATCAAATGGGTTACGAAATCATCGTTCGTGTGTACGGTGTACTACCACCTCGCAAACTGATGTCGTTCGTTTTTCCACTACCACCTTTCAAGGTTGGTAATAATGATGGATTTATAGTTTATATATGATATTTATGATGTTATTATTCTTATATAATTAGTATATTACACATAATTTCATGATTTCCATTTTATGGGAATACGATAACGTCACTCATGTATATGGTGGACTACCACCTCATGAAGCGATGTGATTCGTTCATGCTTTACATGGAATGCATTAAGGATGAGTTTAATAAACATATGTGATATATAAGATATAAAAATTATATTTTAATGATAATATATATATCATTTAATTTTATTTCTTTCAATACGATAAGAAAATGGAAATAACGTTCATGTGTACATAAAGCCTACCATCTCCATGAACAATGTATTTTATTTCCTATCACCAAATTTTAGGGATTAATATAAGTACATATATAATGAATATATATGATATTTATATCATGTTTTACATTCTGGATATGATTAAATCGTGATTGAATTAAGAGGAACTAAAAAATAATAAGTCAAACTATTCTAAAAAACAAAGCATTTATTACCCGAAATAATGAAAATAATGAGAAATTATTAACAAATGGGTGATAAGATGTTATAAAATAATCATATATTATATGATAAAAAGTGTTTATGGTTCTGGTATAAGTTAATAGCATGCTTAAAACCATTATACACTAGTTTAAAAAGTGTTCAACCAAAAGGAAGTGTATGGTAAGGGATTTTGTCTCAATTTACATTCCATTGAGACTTATTTGTTGTTATGAACAAATTCACTTTTATGAGGTGTACATATTGACTATTTGACATGTAATATCATTATTCATTCATACTTCATGGTATTTTAATTTTACATTTTAATTATTTCATCAAAGGGGATGTGACTTGAAAATTACTAAGTGGTAGAAGTTATTGAACAATCTCACTTTCTTTTATGATTGTTAAATTTATCTTGAAATGATCACTTTATTGTAATAATTTTTCATTTTACATTACATTTATATTAAATTTACATATTCTTTAATGATGGATATTATTATTTCCTAAACCATATACCAATATTTACATACAGTGTTTACTTTGAAAGTTATTTGATTAATTGGGGAAATATTGATAAATCCATGTATTTTACTCAATATGGATATTTGATGATAAGTAATATTGATTCATGAATTAAATCAATTATTATATATATGATTAATTCTTTGGACCTAAAGTGATGGGTGGGTCCCAGTATAATATATCCCCTCGATGCATTAGTAGGTATCATGAGATAAATTAAGTTGACCAAATTAAATAGGTTTCTACCTGTAGTATTTAAAATTTCTTGTGAAAGGTCTTGACAGTAGAGGTATCATGATTCTTGAGATCATTATGTCTAATAATTAATCATTGTCTTTATTCAAAATCCAGTTATTATTATCCACGATATTTTCACTATGATATTATCTATGGATTCATTTCATTCTTATCTTATTGATTAAATGACATGTGTTTTTGGTTATTTACCTTGTCATATTGATTATGCCTTATATATTCATATAGTCAAGTTATTTAAATGGAATTTGTATTCAGTTATTTACCTTACCATATTTACTATTCTTATTGATTCATGATTGATTCCGTTATACTTAACTCTTATTGATCATTTGAGTTCACCCTTATTTTGTTTCCTTTCCTTGGGTTATGAAGAAGAGATCTTTTAATGAGTTTTCAAGGATGAAATTTATTAGACTTTGTTATGTATTATGTTTTGTTTTCTATTCCAAATGTAAAATGGGTATCATGTATATATATGGTTCTCCAAAACTGCTAAACCAATTGGTCCTTGAGGATTTGATTCCTTGTAATCATATCAATGTAATAAATTAAGGTCCCAGCTCTGGGATATTGGGGTAAGGGTCGCTACATGCCAAGTATTGATGGCATATTTCAAAATTGGTTCTAAATAAAAGTGTGAGGTTTGTAAATTCATTTTTAAGAATATGGTGGTTATGCATATGTGTGTGTGTGTGTGCATATATACATACATGTGTGTGTGTGTGTGTGTGTGCATATTTACATTAGAATAAGTGACTTTGTGTAATAGGTGGAATATATATGTGTAAATTTATATAATATTAATGATAAGTGGAAAACTTGAAAATTTAAATTTGATACTCATGCTTGGTTTTCAATCAAAATTTTAAGTGGGTTTTAAAATAAATCACAATGGCCTAGTGTAACACCCCAAAATTCTAATATATGATTAACTTTAAATATGTCAATATGTTTGATAGCCTGTTCCACAGGCAACACCAAACTTAAAAAAAACTATGATATATTTAGATAAAATATACATATTAAAGTATGACCATTAAAAACCTAGTTGTTGAATTAGTGGGAATAAATAGAAGTAATCGCTTTATATAATATATGTATAATGAAAAAGGGATACTTTTAATATGAATAAAATTCAATTAGCTTAAATAAAATGACTAATAATATCATTTATTGTTTAGAACATTGATTTTCTAAAAAATAACTTTTTAAGTGATATGCATTTATATTTCAAGAAAAATACGATTAATGACAAATTATGTTTAATATTCCAAGATGTAACGTGTTTCATTTTCCTTCACCACATTACAGGGTTGGATATAAGGATGGTATTAAATGATAAAAATGGATTTTATAATATCATTAAGGTTCTATAATGACAAATTAGAGAACCTATTAATGATATTATCAATAAATAATCATTGTTAATTTAATTGTTTAAAATAAGTGTACTAAGAGGGTAATATTTTATTCAAATTATGTAATGTTTTCATATCCATTGTTTCTTCTTATAATTACTTATAATTATGATATATCACACTAATAAACACTAAATATTGTCATTATTATTATGTTATAATGATATTATAACAAAAACCACCTCATAATCATTCATTATATCAGGGTATGTTCATGTTTTGGTCGGTTTATCCACCTGATTGAACAATACTGTGAATTTATATCATTAATGACTATGGGAAAATAATTAATGGTATAATATGATATAAATGTTTAAATAATTTTTTTTTTAATATATTTAATTCATTAAATTAAGAAAACATACTTCGATCATAAAGAATCACTGAAACATGCATGTTATTGATTTCATGTTCAAGGATAAAGATTAAAACACCCATGAAAGGAATTTGAAATATTATAAATAATTATAAATCACTACTAACATTAAGTTTAGTTATATATAATTTATCAACTTTTAATGAAGAATGAACATGGATGTTGCTATTATTAAACTAATACAAATGATCAAAACTATAAACACCTGATGTGAAAAATCAGAAGAATTCAGGTTGAGAATGAGTGTTTATGAAGAGTATAAATGAAAAATGGATACATGTAAGGTTATGAATTAAGGATTTTTGGTAACTTTTATTCCATTCATTGATTTATAATCATTCTCTTGAACTTATGCCATTTAGGTTAGATATATTATTCCCTTTGATTTAATTATGTGGTGTTATCTCATTATTTTATTAGGATATACATTCATATTATATAAACCCTTTGATAAACATTTCTCACTTATTGAGATATTTTATATTGAAACCATCCACTTTATTTCTTCAGATGGATTTTGATAATGTTATTAGGGTATTGTATTAATCATATATCCATTACTCTATATGGTGTAAACATCGCATATTCCATAACTCATATTGGATTATGTTCACCTAGAAATTATGTTATTATATTGACATGGAGAAAATTATTAGCATTTTGTATGTTTTTATTCCAAAATGGATGATTATTGTCAAGTTGACTATGTATTGTTTAACTATCCACCTTCTTCCTTCGGATGATTCATGATCAGGTTATCCCTATGAGGAAAATTATTGACATTTTGTATGTTTTTATTTCAATATGGATGATTATTTTAAATGTTTATTATGTATTGTTTATTCATTTTCTCTTACAGTGAATGTATTGGACTTGAACAAATGATGGGTGGGGGCCAAAATTATATATCCCCTTGATGCATCAATGGGTCTCATGAGACAAAAAAAGTTGGGTCATCATGTATGCTTCTTCCCATAACAGGATAATGTCTTGAAATAAGGCCTTGACAGTAGGATTTATTGACTATGGTCTCGATGATAAGTTTAGTGTCTTGGCACAAGACTTTGAAAACTGGTTTTTAAGGTCTGACATTATGCATTCCATTAGTATGAGATTAGTATTATTGATATCCATGTTTTCATTTATTATAGTAGATATAACATGCTTTAAGTTTCATGTTGATTATGGATTCATGTTTTTTACCAATTCCTACCATAATTTTTAAGCCTTGTTTATGCCATGATTACTTTAGTTATATGTTTCACTTACTGAGAATTTGAGCTCACCCCTTCTTATGTTTCTATTTCCTCGGGTTATAGAGAAAATTATTATATATGACATGTTTATAAAGATAACATATATGAAATAATTTGTGAGATAAGTTTAAGACTTATCATGAATTAAGTAGTTTCATATATAATGGGAAAATTGTCCATTTGATACAACGAATATAGGATTTATCAGCTTACGATTATCTAAATCTCTAAAAATGAAAAGATCATTAAGATTTAATAGATGCAATAATAATTTTTGATTTTGTAACTAAGGATGGTTAAATCTAGGCCTTCATAACTAGTATCAAATAAAGTATGTAAAGTATGTGTTTATGATACCAGATTCAAGAGCACAGGTCTACGACGCCACAGTTGGTATCAAAGGAAAGGTTTAAATAAATTTATAGATTATGATGTTTGTTGAGGATAATTTAAGGGTTGATAGTTTAAGGTTAATAATAAGTTCAAAGGTATAAATAACCCTTTGGTATAAGTATATGATTTAGTTTTAAGGTACTAATGCACATTTTATTTTGGGATTAAGAGAAGATAACTTTAGTGAAAACCCTGTGAATAAGTCTAAGTATTAGATAACATATTGTCATTTTGTTAAAGTAGATATTAAGTTGTTTTCCCTAGCAGTTCATCCCTATCTAGATACTAGCAAGTGGATATGGTTGTTGCACAGATACACCTAGGGGTAATCACCCCAAAAAGGGTTGGTTGGGCATTAACTCAATCATCACTTTGATGCACTATGAGTGGGCCTAAGAATACACACATAGAGAGACACTCTTAGGATATATTATTTCGTTAATCAAATTCTCTTTATAAACCATTATAAAGGATTTAATAATGTTGTTAACTAATTTGGTTAAATAACTCCCATGGATGACCAAGGTTTCACCAAAGAGAGTCATATGTTGATCCAAAAGTATCATATGTTTTAAAAAAGTGTCATAAGGTAAGAACTATTCATATTTATGTTTTCATATATATATATATATATATATTGGATATTATCATAACCATTTTACATTTATTATTTGGTTGAAACAGGATTATGAAAATAAAGTTGAGAAAGATATGTACCTGGAAACTACTATGCCTTATAAATTAATAAAGGATCATACTTAAATGCTTTAGAATATTATTATATGTATATTATGATAGAAAAGGTTGGTTTTATAGTCTTACCCAAGGTAGTGAGATTGATATTTTCTTTAAACTCTTGATTATTTTCATTATTCAGTGATATTTATCAATGATAGTATGATATATTCTAAATTTTATGAGGATTATATGAAACATCTAAGTATTTTTCATTATTAGTTCTTATTTAATGGTTTGGAAACATATATTAAATGGTATTAATAACCTTGAAAAGTGATTTTATGACATGGTTATATTTTTGGGATAACTATTGGAGAACACAAGATTTAATTATGGGTAACTCTTAGGTTTAATACATGTTTGATGTTGAGGTAATAAAGGGTCAATTTATTTTGAAGAAGTAAGTTAGATAGTGATTGGTAACCTTGGGATTTATAATTGATTCATGATATTTTTGTATAACACCATCTCATTTTTTTTATTATGATATATAGTGATTAAGTGTGTGGCCTTGTAAACTAGTGGTTAATACCATTTGAGGGTTAAAGATAAAGTTAATTTTTGGAGGAATATATAATCTTGTTGTGGTTTAATGTCTTAGAGACTCAAATCAGTTTTGGGAAGGGTGTGTTATCGATAGTATAGGATTGGGTTATATACATACTTGGGTATATGATTGTAGGAATGACTAATGTTGTTTGAGGAAGGATAAGTTGGATTTTGAGTGCATAGATTTCAATGAATATTGGGTTTAAAATATTTTAATAAATTTCATGGTAATTTGGGATCTTTATTTTAAGGATTAGGTTAATAAGTATGAGAGAACCCAACTCAAAGTAACCTAGTTTGAACAAATAATGATATATGTTAAACTGAGAGTGATATGGGTTAAACCAATTCTGATATAAGATGAGTTGTTCGAATTAAAAGCTAACATGATAGTGTTATAAAGTGTGGTATCCAAAGGTTACATTTTTTCAGTTTTTTATGATAATTCTCTTATAATGATCATCACTCATGTTAACTCCTTTGGTTTTATTAATGGCTAGAACTAGAAGGAAACATGGGTATGAGGGACAATACAGGGATTACCTTGATGAAAAACCCATCAAAATGAGATCTGGAGTGAGAAACGTTATTATTATTCTAAACTAGAAATCAAGAAATATGATTAACAATGTAAACGTATTCAAAGTACCCCACACACCAAATAATAGAAAGATAGAGTCTTATAAAAGATCAAGTGACGAAGGTCATCAGACTCACAAGTGTAAGGGAAAGAGAGAAGCTATAAAAATATGACACTTAAATTGCAAGAGAGTTAGGAATTACATGACTCAAAGTACCAATCCAAGGGATAATAAGGGAAATAGTCACTAACAACCATGTGAACAAGTAAAAACCAATGAAACTACTACTAATGAATCAAACAGTGAGTTTTCACTCTAGATTTTCTAGTATCCTATGTCATGTAAGTTTTCACCAATTACTAGATATCACATTATAAATAAAAATAAATAGTGGTATGATTATCATATAAATCATTTTTAGGGTTTTGGGAAGTTATTCCTTAAGGGTATATATCTTATTATAATTCTATGTGAAATTAGGAATAGGTTAGCATGAGGGAATGGGGGGTCACATGTTGTTGGGTGGTCAGCATCATTTGATGGTTCAATGGGAAATGATAGCACGAGATATTATGGTAGGTGTTGGGTGGTTGGGGTCAGTATAGTGGTTAATGGAAGTGGTGATAGAGGAGGTTTTTGGATAATAGCGCGACTTAGGAGTAGCTCAGGCGGGTTCTGTTAGGGTGTTGCTTGGGCCTTTGGGCTATGAATATTTGGGATTTATATTCATGGATTGGGCCTTTGAGCCATGTAAGATTCATTGGTTATTTTGAAAACCGGTTCTATAATCTATGCAATCATGGCCCATGGGCCATCTTTCGATGGGTTTCAGGTGACATGATGAGGCCAAACAAATGTCTCGGTGCATTTGGAAGGCGGTACAACATAGTGACACGCAGGTGTTGTCAGGTGGGTGACCTCAAAAGAGGGATAGGTGTGCTGACACCTATCATTCATATATATATATTCATTTCAATAGGGGATGGATGGGTGCCCTACCACTTTATTGTTTGCATTGTGTTATCATCCAGATAAAGCAGAGCATCAGGTTGATGATGCAGCGAGGGGCCACTCAAGCATCATTGAGTGGGTGGTTCGAAAGAGAGATGAGTATATTGGAACCCATAATTCAGACCTTTTCTACATGCCAATTTGGTAAGGAGGGGTGCCCTACCATGATGTGTCGGTCCATCACAGCATATCTTCTCATTAGGGGGGAGATGCAATATCTTTGACTATCAACATAGGTGCAATGGATCTGGAAAGGATGTGGCATGACATCTGACTAATACTTTAGCATGATACTTTCTACCTCTTGGGCCTTCAGGTTATTTTATTTAGTAGGGGAGATGTCGGATATGTTGCACTTGGCGTGTTAGGGGAAACACAATCTACTAATAGCCTCCAGCGGTGGGCCTTCGGGCCATTAAAATTCTAAGTCTATGGGTCATGGGTTCTTTGGACCATGTAAGGGCCTTTAAGTCATGTATTTTATAAGCATATATTTCTCTAGGCCTATGGGACATGTAATTATTTACCTATCAAACCAGTTAAAAAGGGTTTTTATTTCTTAATATAAAGGGCGTTATACCCTCAACATGTTTAAAAAAATCTCATTCCACATCCTAAATAAACTCATGATCATCTAGTGGTGTATGATTAATTACGAGTTCCCTATAGAAATTACTTTAATATTATGAGTCAAATTACAAGGATGTAATTTATTTAATAGGGGAGAATGCAACACCCTAAAATTTTAATATATGATTAACTTTAAATAAGCCAATATGTTTGATAATTTTCTCTACACGCAACATCAAAGTTAAATGAAATTATGGTAAATTTAAATAAAATATAAATATTTAAGTATATCGGTTAAACAACTAGTAATTGAATTATAATAAATTAATAGGATTAACCACTTTATGAAATATATGTATAAAGAAAATAAATTCTACTTTTCATATGAATTAAATTCAATTAGCTTATCTAAAATGACTAATAAAATCATTTATTGTTTAGAAAAAATGATTTTCTAAAAATTACATTTTTAAGTGATACGTATTTATATTTCAATAAACATATAATTAATGATAAATTATGTTTGATATTAATAATTGGTTAATACCAATTTATTTGGTAAATTATATTAAATAAGAATAATAATAGTTAATATTTGAAAATGTCATTTTTTAATTAAAGTGGGTTTTCATTGTATTTTATGATTTCATTCAAAAATTGAATTTATAAATTTTGGAATTTGAAATTAATAAAAATGAAATTCATTTTTTAATTACTCATATCAAAATTGACTTAGTATAAAAATTTTATCCTTTTTTGGAAAGGTTGTTTTTTAGTCAAAAAATACAGTTTTCACGAAATATATAATTTGTATGGCTTTACCATTATATAAGAATGACCTATAAATTTATAAAACCATTTAAGTAATAAAATATGAATTTAAAGGATAATATTATTCATTTTAAAATATTATTTGAACTTAGAAAACCTATGGAAAATATTTTTATAACAAATTAAAATGTTACTTTAATGTAGAATCTATTTTCATCATTTTTCTTTAAAATCAAGCATTTTCAAGGTAAATTCGGTTTTGTATTTCCTTAAAAGCCTCACACCCTTTATTTTCATGATAATAAATCAATTTATGTCATTAAAATAAGTATATTTAAATTAATTTTATCTTGTATATAAATTTAAATATTAAAAATTTTATTTCTATAAAAATTATTTCTATGTGATTAATTGTATTTATTTTAAAATTAATGTTTCACATATTTATAAATTTTATTTTATATAATGGTTTTAAAATTTGAAATTATAATTATGAAATTAGGTAAAAAGGTCAATCTTAATCTTTTTCATTAATATTAATTACTAAGGTTTGACATTAATTACTAAGGTAAAAGTAAAAGAGGTAAATTGATTTTAATATAGTGTAAAAGTCATAATTTTTTTAAAAAAACATACCTAGAATTAAATGGTTGAGCTTTGGATTGACCAATACATGTGTCCCCTACACTTTTGTTCATTTTTGAGCTGTTGGACCTTGAAAATGTCACGACATTATTTAAAAATGTAAAGGTGTTCTCAAAACTACCCTTCCCTTCACTTATAAATGTCTAAATAATTATTTTTTATCCTAGATATGTTATATCAATATTTAATTCATTAATTAAGAAAACACACTTTGATCATCAAGAATCACTGAAACATGTCTATTATCGATTTATCTTCAAGGATAAAGATTAAAACACTCATGAATGGAATTTGAAACATTACAAATAATTATAAATAATTCATAATAGTAATTTTAATGATCTATAAGTGATTAACTTTGAATGAAGAATGAACACAGACATTGCTATTATGAAACTAGTACAAACGATCAAAACTATAAACACCCAATGTGAAAAATTGGAAGAATTCAGGCAATGAATGATTATTTATGAAGAGTATGAATGAAAATGGATATAACTAAGGTTATAAATTAATTGATTAAGATAGTTATTTTTATGATAATAGAGGTTAAAGTACATTCATGGAAGTCAAGAATGGGAGGTAAGGGTTGTCATCTCAATTACCCTTCATTGAGACAAGTATTATATTTATGCACCTAATTTCATTTATGTGGCATATATAATTCCTATTTGAGATATCATATCATGAATTATATTTTGATCATGATATTTTAAGTTAAATTACAATACATCTCTTTCAAGGGTGTTTTATTAAAGTATTACTCAATCCACATGATTTTTCTTAGTCTCAATTCTAATTCTTTGAGACATGATACATTTTGTGCACCATGTTTCCTTTGAATAGTGTATTCACTATCTATGGATATATTCTTATCATACTCTTTGTATTTCATGGTATTTAATATCCAAATCATTTTCCCTTATTAAAGTGTTTATTGATTCATTTGTTTTTCCAATAATGATAATTTTTGGTAACTCAACTTTCATTCATTGAGTAATGATCATTATCTTGAACTTATGTCATTTTAGTTAGGTGTGTTCTACCTTTTGATTGAATTATATGGAATTCTTTCATTATTTTCTTATTATATACATTCCTACCATATAAACCCTTTGACAAACATTTCTCACTTCTTGGGATATGTTCCATTGAAACCATCCACTTTATTTCTTCGAATGGATTATGATCATGTTATTTCAGTATTGTCTTAGTCATATATTCATTTCTCTATACGGTGTGAAGATCACATTTTATATAAGTCATATTAGATTATGTTTACCTCGAAAGTATTTTATTCTATTTACATGGGAAAAAATATTGGCATTATGTATATTGTTATTCCAAAACGGATGATTATTGCCAATTTGATTATGTATTGTTTAACCATCCACATTATTCCTTCAAATGGTTAATTATCAGGTTATCATTTTTATTGACATAAGGAAAATTATTGACATCCTATATGTTGTTATTTCAATATGGATGATTATTGGCAATGTTTATTGTGTATTGTTTATTCATTTTCTCTTATGGTGAATGCATTGGATTTAAATGTAATGCCTCAACCCCAGAATCCCGAAGATGATGTATTAATTTATTACATTGGAATGATTACAAGAAATAAAATCCCAAAGTACCGATAATTTAGAAGTTTTGGAAATCCATATTACATACATGAAACCCATAATACATTGGGAAAAGAACATAAAACATAATACATAATGAAATGAAATAAACAACATCCATGAATGCTTATTCAAATATTTATTCTTCATAACCTGGGGAAAGTAAATATAATAAGGTTGATCTCAAATTCTCGGTAAGGTTAAGTAAAGTGGAAGTAATAATGAATTGATGAGAATAGTCAACATGGAAATGTAAATAACTGATAACACATGTCATTCAAATAACTAGATAAGGAAATATCAATATGGTAAGGTAAGAAACTAAAAACACATTCCATTTAATCAATGAACTGAAAATGAAATGTATCCATAGATATGTCGATGAAAAATCTCATGGATAAATAATAAATAAATAAATTCTCAATAAAGGTAATGCATAATTACTAGATGTCATGTTTCCCAGGAACATTATACCTTTATCGTCAAGAGATAGTTTAAACTATTCTGATTTGGAAAACTGATTCATTTCATGAGACTACTGATGCATCAAGAGTCACTAGTGCAAAAACACTTTTTAGCGTCGGTTTTTTTTAATTTTTAACGTCGGTTATAAACCGACGTCTTTATAGGCGACGTTAAAAATATAGTTTTCGCGTCGGTTCATAGAAACCGACGCGAAAAATAATTCTCTTATGAGCTTCGGCGTCGGTTTTTTATAAAACCGACGCCGAAGCTACATTTAGACATTATTTTCCGCGTCGGTTCATTAAAAAACCGACGCGGAAAATAGAGTCGACTAGGTTTTCGGCGTCGGTTTTATATAAAACCGACGCCGAAATATCGGTTTTCCGCGTCGGTTTTTCTAAAAACCGACGCCAAAACTAATTTACACAGGATTTTCGGCGTCGGTTTTTAAAAAAACCGACGCCGTAAATAATTTTTTTTTAAATAAAATACATATATTTTCTCCTCCAAAAAAATCGGAACCCTGAAAACAAAAACGAAGTATACAAAAACAATTAAACAGCTTTAACAGAAGTACTTGAGAAAACTCAAAGTAAAGAAGAATTAAAATACACGTACCTACATGGTGCATTTTCTTAATCTAACCATACTCAGTATCAATCATTGTAAGTTTCCTCCCATAGATAGCACCAATCCTGTCAAAACAGTAATGAAACTAAGGAGATGTGCATGAAAAAATCAATCCAAGATATTAGTGCAATGAATAAACATTAAATGAAAATGTGTAATTTATTTGAATCATTCATTTTTTCACAAAGTAAATTACCAAAATGAAATGTTACGACTCCTGATCAAAATTCCAAGAACACTCAGCCGATGAAACCTCTTCCTCACCTCCCCCACTGAAGATGTTGGGGGTGTCTTTTCACCATATGATCCCCACCACCCCCAACCTCAGGTTTTTATATTTGATCTGTATAGACGTGCATTACCCATTCACTATTGTTATTTGTTTAAGTTATGGAATAACAGAGAAATAAGTTTGAGTGCAAAAAATAGGTTAGAAAATTGAAATCAAATGCAGATTGAAGAGACATGAAGAAACATACCTTAAAAATTGACGCCTTCTATTTTATCTTTGTGCAAACCCACTAAGCACGGTTTCAGGTATTATGTGATATGCTTCTCGGCAATCATTTTCCGATATTTATTTGCATAAAAAATAAAAATTCCTAGAAGATATTGATGTGCATGCAAGGGAGACAATTTTTAGTGTTTGTGAATGTTATTTCGCTATACGAATCTCTATGTTCATGATCCAAGTACCACCCTCCAGATCTGTCACTGTACAGACAAATGATTTTAAGAAATAACAATGAAAAGAAATATAATAACTAATTCTGAATTAAAATACACGTACCTGAAATATACGACATGCTTATTATTGGTTATTGTTGAAGGATTCATTTGATTATTAGTAGATTCAATAAAACAGTTTTTGTAGAGGCACTTGAGAAAACTCAGTAAAGCAGAATTAAAATACACGTACCTGAAATATATGACATGCTCATTGTTTGTTATTGTTGAAGAATTCATTTGATTATTAGTAGGTTCAAACACCTAATATATCATAAGAGTTAGTTTTTTAAACCCATATATATTATTATTTATAAATATTAGTATATACATACCTCAAATCTTAATCAGACTTAACAAATAGTCCGCAAAAGTAGATTGAATATGGATCATATCAGATTGAGAATATGACTTTGAATCATTGAATACCTACAATAATATTGAATGATATGTAATTAATAAATAGAAGAAAGTGGATGAAAATTTATAAAAAAATTAATACAACTAACCTTATGAAAATCAGTAGTTTCCCCAGTTGTGATTATCTCGTACATAAATCGTAGAATATAATAACCACATTCAACATGTCCATTTTGACGATGACACTGCAGTTATAAAACATTTAACTAATAATGAAACCCAATATATAACAAAAATATAAAAACTAATTACCTGTACTTCCACATATTTGATTTTCTTTGGTTTCTTTTCCTTTGTAAAATGTTTCCATGAACTGCATTTTTTTATATAAGAACTAATAAAACTTGTGTAAACAATTAAAATTAAACATAACAAACTTCTAAAAATAAAAAAACAACTTACCTGTTTAATAAGTTGGAAAACGGTTTACGCACTTTTCCTAATAAAGAGCAAAACCAATATAAGGTGCATTCATTTGGGAAAAATACACCTAACATCCAATGCCCCCTATAATACAAAAAGTTCACAATTAATGACATTATAATGATCATGAGTTCAAAATTATGTTGATATTCTTACTTATCAATAAATGGCAAAAACCAGCACTGAATCTCTGTTTGTGATAATCTCTCGGATATATATTGAACTCTTTCATCATTTTTCACATGTTTGACTTCCAAGGAAATATACTCTGGATCTATAAAGCTGTAAATGCTTGTAGTTTCATTTTGTAAAAGAATCCTGTATAGATACCTAATTTAAAAAGAAAATATAGTTATTCAATGACATAACAATATTTTATTAAAGAAATAGCAATTCAAACGTCAATTTACTTACATGGAAAACAACTGCACCACATTCAGCCCGATCTCTTCAAAATTAACTAAATTCATGATATCTTCTTTCAATATTCTCAATTTATAATTTCTTCCACATATATCGGACGTCATCCGAAACTCATAGATAAAATTCAAGGAAGAAGAGCACTGAGATAATCTTTTCAACCCAG
The DNA here is from genome assembly GCA_963277665.1 of Viscum album. Taxonomy (NCBI): domain Eukaryota; kingdom Viridiplantae; phylum Streptophyta; class Magnoliopsida; order Santalales; family Viscaceae; genus Viscum; species Viscum album. Next base: position 1,145,321,774 of record OY728132.1, read on the forward strand.
AAGAAATATCAGAAGTATCTACAGCCGACTGTTTCTGAACATTTTGCTGCATTTGTACAGTTTCTTTTGCTTTCAGATATTCCTATATAAGTTAAATGTCAGAAAACATTATAAGTAATTTGGAATCATTTCTAATTACTATTTAAAAAAACTCATACCTCATGTGAAATATAACGAAGAAGTGCAGTTGGCCAAAGTAAAAAATGGCCCATACATTCCCCAACACTGGTGATCTCCGCAGTAGGAAATGGTAGTAGAGCAGTAGGATCTATAATAACAAGTACTGATACTCTAACTTGACCCATCTGCATAGGCTGATGATGTACCGAGTCCCCCAAAAAATACACTTGTCCTAACGCAACAATATGTACATGAGGATCTCCCGCAAACAACTCACAATATAAGGTTCGATCCGATGGAGGAGGTGGAGGCTCAAAGTTAGCAGGTGGGGCAGGGTAGTTAGGGTGAGCAGGCTGAGAAGTCAGAAAAATGAAAAGGGTATATTAGTGTTTAAAATTTATAACATAGAAAAATTGATTAAAAATTAAATAAAATAATATACCTCAAATGGTTGCGCAGACGGGGCAGGGTAAGCAGATGGGGCAGGGTAGTCCGGGTGAGTTGGCTGAGAATGTTGAAAAATGAAAAATTTATATCAGTTTTTATAATTTATAAAATAGAAAAATTGATGACATTAAATAATATACCTCGGAAGGCTGCCCAGACGGTGTTGGGTAAGCATATGAGGCAGGATAGTCTGAGTGAGTAGGCTGAGAATGTTGAAAAATGAAAAAGTTATATCAGTGTTTATAATTTATAGAAAAGAAAAATTGTTAACAGTAAATAATATACCTCGGAAGGATGAGCAGACTGTGACTGTCTTGCCAAGTGTTCTAATAAAGCCTTCTGTACTGCTGCTTTAATTTGATCACTCGTAGACCGTTTCATATCCTGCAGCTCTTCTTTTAAGGATTCAATTTCCGGGTCTCTTGGTTACTTACTCTTACCAAAAACCTTCTGAATACTAACACCCGCCTGATATCCTCTAACACGGCCGGGGTGTTCAGCCTTTCCCAAAGCAGTGGCTAGGATATCCATCCTACCCTCGGGGATAAAAGAGCCCTATGTCTCTTTCTCCTGAAGTTCATCCTGAAATGAAAAATAAAAAATTTATATTAGTGTTTATAAATTATAAAAAAGGAAAATTGTTAACAAAGAATTAATATTTACTTACAATTCTATCAGCCACTTGATGAGATTCGTCTGTAAGATATTGTTCATTTTTTCTTCTTCTTGCTTGTTTCCATTTCTCATGGCGAGTGGGAGGAGATGGAGGACCATACTGGACCTCTTCTGAACCACTACTTGATCGAGCTCTTAATGCTTCAAATTTTTCTTCAATAATTGTCTGCTCCAAATACGAGTATCCTCCACGTGATAAAGTATGAGGGTATACGTTTTTCAACTGGATCTCCTGATGAGATCTTCTGGAGGCCTGTTACATAAAAATAAACACATAAGTAATAAGGAAAATATAGCATAAATTTTAAAATATAAAACAATTACAATACCTGAAATTTCTCTTCCTGAAGACTGTCAACAAATCGCTTCCATGTTTCTTCATCTATATATGGATACTTAAGACATGGGCTTTCAAACCTTCTCTTTCCAAAAACATAATCTTTCGTCAGTTTTTTTTTTAAAATCTCTCCATCGAACCGCCGCTAAAGAGAGATGTTTTTTCCTAATTTCTTTGGTTTCCTCAAAATTGAATGTCATCTGTAATTGAAAAAATTAAATATGTCATTTAAACTATATAATATTAAAAAAAATGAGATAAAATAAATAAATAAAGATATTTTACCGTCACGGCCTCCCAAAGCTGTTGCTTCGCCGTCCTGTCCACTGACTTCCAATCAGGATATAAAATACTAATCCTGCAACGGCTCTGCATCGCTATATAACTGACAAACTGAACTGCATTTGGGCCAACTGCATTATTATTATCATCAAAACGGATGTGTGATTTGTTATCATCACGAGCGAGTGATAGTTTTGGTAAACGTGTAATACCACGTTTACCAACTAGAGAACTTGATTTTTGAGTAGTAACTGGAGAAGTCTCCTCCGCCGAGGACGCATCAGTAGTCCTGCAATTTTTTTTTATAAATTAACAGTTTTATTTCATTAAATATGTATATTACTGAATATTTAATAATATGTCAAAATAGATATACCTCGGTAACTGCTCCTCTCTATCTGTATTTGACATTGCTACTAGAAAGTGTAATGAAATTTTGGGTACCTGCATATCATTAGAAAACTGAATAATTAGAAACAAGGAAATGAAAAATAAATATGTAAAAATAGAGGCATGAATTTGTAAGTTTTAAAAATAGACACAAAATATAAATATTTACCAGAAAAATTAGGAGACTAATTTAGTGTTTTCCCACGTCCCTTCATCATGATCGGTACGTACTGCATGCACTATGTCTGTCTTATATTCATTGTAATCATCTGAAAATTGCATAATAGATGAATAAGGCTCATGTAAATCACTAGCATCATCAGAATCATCATCATCACCCAAATGATATCTTTTCCCTTGCAAAACAACTGACCACTGATCATTTGACGGATCAATGACATAAAATACTTGTTTTGCATGTGTCGCCAAGATAAATGGTTCCTCATTGTGATTAAATCTTTTCAAATCAACCAGTTTAAACCCATATTCATCATGTTTCACGCCACTATTACTATCAACCCAATTGCACTTAAAAATAGTGACTCGAAATTTAATATAATCAATTTCCCATATGTCTTCAATAACTCCAAAATATGATGTTGATGCAGAAATTGGGTTTTTATCTTTGGCACTCGAAAAATGCACTGCTTCAGCGAATACCATCACACCACTATTCTGAACGGTACTCTTGTCATCCAGGTTTTTTGTGTAAAATGTGTATCCATTGATATCAAAACCAGACCAAGTGATCACATTAAAAGATGGTCCCCCTGATAACCACTTCAATGTTTCTGATACAGATATATCTGGGGTGACTTTCTCTTTAAACCATGAAACAAATGTCTTCTTATGCTCAATCATCAACCACTTTTCATTTCTTTTCTGATATCGTAACTTTAATTCAGCAATATGTGATGATATATATGGTTGAACCTCATCTGTTTTGTTCAAAATGTATAAATGTGCTTGCATCACTTCATCACGTGGAATGAACTTTACCTTTAAGCCTCGAACCCCTCTACCTTCTCTGTCAACTGTCATATGTCGAGATAGAGGGAGACCAGTATGCTCCACCTCATTCAAATAATCAGTACAGAACTCAATCACATCTTCTGATACATATTTTTGAACAATAGAGGCCTCTGGTCGATAAGGATTTTTAACATATCCTTTCAAAATTTTCATATATCTTTCAAAAGGATACATCCATATTAAATAAACAGGCCCACACATTCTTATCTCATGCACCAAATGAACCAATAGATGAACCATTATATCAAAAAAATGTGGGTGGGAAATACATTTCTAGTTGACAAAGAATAAGAGTTGTTTCATTCTCCAACAAATCTAACAAATTTGGATCAACGACTTTGCTACAAATGGATTTAAAGAAATTACATAACCTGATGATTGTCTTCCTGACAGCTTTCGGTAATATACCACGCACTGCTACTGGTAGAATTTGTTGCATTAACACATGGAAATCATGTGATTTCATACCTATTAATTTACAATCCTTCAATGACACAAAATTATTCACATTTGAAGAAAAACCGCTGGGTACTTTAATACCATGAAGACACTGACAAAAATTCATCTTTTCAATCTTTCTTAATGTGTGACAAGCCGGAGGTAAATATGTTCTTTTTCCTTTCACAGCGGGAGCTAACTCCAAACGTATTCGCATTAATATCAAGTCCAATCTAGCATGTAATCCATCTTTTGTCTTTCCTTTTATGTCTAACAAAGTTCCAATCAAACTATCACATATGTTTTTCTCAACATACATAACATCAATGTTATGTTTTATCTCTAAAAAATCTCCAATAAGGTAGTTCGAAAAAAATAGACTGCTTCTTCCAGATATGTTTTTGTAAACCAGAAATTTTTCTCTTTCCAAATGTTGAATCAATATCTTTCACTCTGTCATAATATTCTTCAGCTGACAATGGCTGAGGGGGGAGGTTGTATTCTTGTAAACCGTTAAATGGTTTTCTCAATCTACGATAAGGATGATCAATTCACAAAAATCTTCGATGTCCCATGTACATTGTCTTTCTTCCATTCTGCAATTGATAATATGAAGTTTGTTCTTCACAAATTGGACATGCTTTATGTCCCTTAACACTATATCCAGATAAGTTTCCATATGCAGGAAAGTCGTTTATAGTGAACATTATCATAGCACGCAAAAGAAAATACTCTTTCTTGTATGCATCGAAAACTGTAACACCTTTCTCCCATAGCAGTTTTAAATCCTCAATCAATGGTGTAAGATACACATCAATATCATTTTCCAGTTGTTTTGGTCCAGAAATCATCAAGCTCATCATAACATATTTTTTCTTCATACATAGATGTGGGGACAAGTTGTAAAGTACCAGCAAAACAGTCCATGAACTATGTTGGCTATTGAGGCTCCGATATGGATTCATTCCATCAGTACACAATCCCATTCTGAGATTTCTAACTTCACTTCCAAAATCATGAAATTTTTTAGCAAAACTCTTCAACTGTGGTGAATCGGCAGGGTGACGTAAGTTACCATCAGAAATGCGCTCATCTGAATGCCATCTTAACCTTTTTGCATCATTTGAATTTGCAAATAGATGCTTCAAACGAGGAATAATTGGAAGGTACCAAATTTCTTTAGATGGAGTTTTGATTTTGGTACCTAAAAATAAATCAGAATTGAATTATCAGAATTGTTTGAAAAAAATATTGGATGATATCATTGGAAAGTAAAAAAATTGATTTTTCATAACGTTACATGACATCACCTGAAAATGAATCTGAGTTGACTTTCTCATCCATCTTATAGAGCGATGTTCCACATGTAGGACAACTTGATAAATGTTCATTTTCTTTCCTATACAGTACACAATCATTAGGGCAAGCATGTATCTTTTTATACCCCAATCCCATTGGGCATAATATTTTCTGCGCCTCATAATTGGAATCTGGAAGCCCATTGCCTTCTGGAAGAAGCTCTTTTAAAAGCTCAAGTAAACTGGAGAAACTTTTATCACTCCACCCATTTTTTTCTTTTAAGTTAACTAATCTCAAAACTGCTGATAACACTGTATATTTACTGCAACCTGGGAATAATGGTTTCTCAGAATCTCCATACAATCGTTCAATAGTTGGTGTTTTTTCGATGGTTTCAACACCTAAATCATGAATTAATTCTTCAATACGATCCTCTGCCTCATTATGAATATCGTCATCAACATTGGATGTTGAATTTTCAGTTCTTTCACCATGCAAGATCCAACGTGTATAATTAAGGCTAAAACCATAACAAATGAGATGATCCTTGATTTCTCTGAAGTTTAACTTTCTCATATTTACACACTTCACACATGGACAGAAAATCAAATCAATATTTTGATTATGCCATTTAGCAAATTCCAAAAAATTGTCAACTCCTCTTTCATATTCACTAGTTGTTCTTCGTAGATAAATCCAATTATGATCCATTAATACCTGATATCACAATATAATTGATGAATATATTAAAACATAGAAACATTTAAATATCTATCAGATAAATTGTAAACAAAAACATATTCCATAAAAACTATTGATAATCAGATAAAAGACATCAGATATGAAACACGTTTACAAATAGAGTAAACAGTTTATTTTCATATTATATACATGTGTGTTAACGACATTCTAATTTCAGAAAAAATTATAAAGTATCAAAATTTAAAAAATAAGATCAAGAAAGAAAATGATATGTCATTTCAATCAATGATGTAGTTTAAAATAAAATAAATTAATGATTGGTTCTTTGATTATTCTGAGGATATTATTGAACATGATGAAGAGTATGTTAATAAAATACTTCTTATTTTTGTGAACATAATAAATGAAAGAGTCAAATACAAAGATAAAATTCCTCAATATTTAAATTTTGGTCGAAATTGACATTTTGCAGTTGGGTCACATGGTAAAATATAAGACATCCAAATAAGTGTATCATTCATACTGGCTCATTTGGTTTATTTATCTCCTAAGGTTATTTATAATATGGTTTTACTCCGAATAGTGGGTATAGTCTCCACATTATACGTTTATAAACCTATAATGATGCTTAGGAGCCTCAATTATATTGGGACGCATGCTTGAGTTCATTGGTAATATGACTCATGGCATCAGTTTATGATCCCTCACCACTGACACTTGATGTGGTTTCCCATGATTTTTTTCTATTCTCCCACATAGTTTTTGTAAATTATATGTCATTATCATTTTAGTATATCTTTATATTGATACTAAGACACTTCTCTTTATCCATATCTAACAGATCAATGCATTTCAATTCCACATTTCAGTGGATAATCACCATAATCCAATCTATATTATTTTATTATTGAACATATAATACATAATACATATTCTATCAAGGGATTTAGGTGTCATCGGCCCAAAAACAACACCATAAACTATCTTGAGTAACATCAATGATTTTACTTTTTCTAGATTATTTTTTTCTTGCCAATATTCCCTTTTATAAATGAATCACCTACATAAATGTCATCAATTGTGAGTTTGGGAAGGTCTAGAGAACTATTATTACTGGAAATGATTTTTTTATGGTTTTTCAAGAACCAAGATGAGATGCCATCTAACCAGAAACCCAACACAGTCTGGGATATGGTCTGAAGGGCGTTCTTGATCCCCCAAAGCTGGAAACTACTATAGGGAATCAAAAGAATAAAAAAGGAATGATTTATCCCAAAAAACTACCAAGATCAATATCTAAACTGAATACACGGTAGAACTAACAATAATAAACATCAATTAATACATAACTAATCCAAATACAAAAACTTCAAAATAAAAAAAACGAAAAAAAACTTATGATACACCATGAAATTGTGATCTCCATGTGACCTCTTTGTCACCACCAAACACAACGCCAACATTCTCTAATGGAATATTTAACTATAAATAATAAACTACAAAATATATTAGGTCAACCAATGTTGTTTGGAACAAGTATGATGTGATCATAAATAGCTCAGTAGGTTATCACACCCTATTCAATGCATTTCCTTTCCAAAAAAGTCCAAAAAAGGTTAAAATACATATATAAAGTAGGATTTTAATTATTCTAAAAAACAAAACAGATATTTCCACAAATTCCCTTTTTTAAAAATCACACATGCATCCTTTCTTTTCAAAAATGGTTTCACAATAAAAATTCATTTTAAAAACAAAACCAAAAATATAATTTATTACTAGATGATCAAATAGTGAATATAATGAATGTAAATGAAACAAATAATATGATATAAACTTGAAGGGATAATGACCAATAAGAAGTATAAATAAATAGAACATACAGATAGATAATAAATGGAATCTCTTAAATATATCTAGAGGAAATCCGTGGAGGCACTCAGTTTGGAATCAAATACCAGTATATAGTGCAAATCCATAGTCAATAACCAGTTTTCTGTTATAAACTATCCAATCTAGTGGCACATCCAAATAATATTAAACCATTTCCATGTATTGACCCACTTATAAATTTCAAGTGCAAAAATGGTGTGATAGCAATAGAGAAAGAGGAAGAATGCTTACCAGAAATCGTGCAAATGAAAAAAACCTTCAAAAATGTCCATCCAAGATCGCAAATCAAGTTCGAAGGTCGTCGGGAGTCCGAAGTGCAGCCGCGGAGCTTGATTTCGACGATCGAACAAAATAAGGGTTTCGGCCGAGATCGCAAATTAGGTTCCAAGGTAGTCGGATGTTCGAAGGGCCGCAGTGGAGCTTGATTTCGACGATGGAAAAAAACGAGGGTTTCGGGACAGCGGAGCTCGATTTCGACGGTAGAACAAAATGAGGGTTTCAGAACCCGAATAATTTTATAAGAATTTTCACGTCGGTTTTAAGGAAAACCGATGCCGAAAATTTAAAAAAACATTTCGGCGTTGGTTTTTAGGAAAACCGACACGGAAGTTTTAACTTATGGCGTCGGTTTTTAGAAAAACCGACGCCGAATGTTTTTTTAAAAACTATCTTCCACGTCGGTTTTTAGGAAAACCGACACCGAATGTGTTTTTTCGCCGTCGGTTTTCGGCGTCGGTTTTCCTCAAAACCGACGCCGAAAATAAAAATAAAAACTTCCGCGTCGGTTTTTTTGAAAATCGACGTGGAAAAAAAAATTAATTATTTTCCGCGTCGGTTATTATAATAACCGACGCGGAAAATATGTTAACTAATATTATTGGCGTCGGTTTTCTGCAGAACCGACGCCATTAATTCCCCGCACATACTATTCGCGTCGGGTTTTAAAAAACCGACGTTATTACGCCAACACGAAAACCCGTATTTCCACTAGTGAGTCTTGTATTAACTGGTCCCCAACCCATAGGTCTTTCCTTAAATGGTCCACAACCCATGTATTGTATGTCCAAATCATTCCTCATATATCGAATAATCGATTTAATTCAAAAACAACGTGTCTTATAAAAATGTATCTATATTGAATAGAAGATACATATTTATCAATAATTACTCAATGAAGGATAATTGAAAACAAGGGTTGTCGACATTGATGAATTAAAATACCTTTGAAATATTATTAAAACATTCTTGAGGAAAATAACCCTTAAACATTCCAAAGTGTCTCATACCACTTTGAAACATTTTAATCATAATCCCCATGAATGAACTGATATAAAATGAAACTTTAAATACTATGAATATAAAATAATTAATGATATAATATATATAAAAGGGAATTAGATACAACACACAAAGAATTAAGTGGCGAATAATGGTTTATGCCTCATAGAATGCAAAATGAGACAAAAATCCCTTACCTTGAGTCTGACTTGTCACGTGTGCCTTTATATTCCTAAATAATAAACCTATATTAATTATTTACTTGATTTATAAAAATTTTAAAGTTTATTTTTAATTTTAATTCACTCATTACAATGTTTTATACAATTAATTAAACAATTAAATTTACATCGGGTGTTTTTGACCAAATTTGGTTCATCCATCAAAAATGACTTTGGTGGGTCGACTATGGTCAAAGGGGTCATTATATAAATATATAAATAATAATAATAATTAAATAATTATCATATTTATACATAAATTATACTTTTAAAACCAATCATGAAAGATGGTTATGAAAATTGAACCGGTGTTACAATCATGGAGATGGTAGGTCATATGTATGCATGAGTAACGTTCCCATTTTTTGATAATCGTTATGGAAAGAAGGTAAATAACCTTATATATTTAAAGAATGATCATAATATCATAAATAACATTTTATTTAATCATATATACTTATATATAATTCTTGTTATGTAAAAGGAATCACATCGTGTCAAGGAGGTGGTAGTCCACACGTCCATGACTGGCGTTACCATTTTTTAGTGTGTGAAAAGGGTAATAAAGAAAATGATATATTATATTTCCAGAAAGGTAATTATTTCATTAATATCATATATATTTAATTTATGTCACATATTTTTAATTAAAACCATCCTTTATACATTCAATTTATAGTGTGAATGAATCACATCGTTTTGGGGAGGCGGTAGTCTACACTTCCACAAACGATGTTATCGTATTTATACAAAATGGAAATTATAAAGGTATGTGTTATAAAAGAAATATAGAAGAATAAAGACATAATAATTATCATATATATCATATATAAATAGTTTTTCCATCATAATTCTCAACCATGAAAGGTGGTCAAGGAAAAATGAACAGCTTTGTTTCGTGAGGTGGTAGTTCATCGTACACATAAATGATAAGTTTATTACTTGTTAGATAGAGGTGTGTGTAAGTGTAGGTTGAACCCTTAGCATAAAAAATATAAGTATATTTAGGATACTATTTTTTTATATAATCATGGAATAAAGATAATTTAAAGAGTGTAAAGAGAAATAAAACTAAAGAGCTTGAGGGATAATGTTACCTCTTATTTGGGTAACTTCTTTTGGTTTGTACCAAAGAGATTTATTGGATGAATTTATGACCAAGGTGAGGATTATAGGTTTAGGAGAGGTATTTTGAGGAGATATTTTGTTATATATTTTTTTATCCAAATTGTATTGAGAAGTGTGAGGAAGTGGGGGGAGAAGGTCTTTTTATAGTGGAAGAGGAGTGGTACTCTTGTAAATTTTGGAAATGGGAATTTCACCCACGTTTTTTTCCACTGAAATTGGATCCAATAATGGAATAAATTAGATAATATGGAGGATATGGTTGAAATATGTCTATCCAATGGATATTGTACAATTATATAGTTCATTTGGGCCCTTGGGTTTAAGATTTAGTCCCTTATTAAGTAATTTTCCCCTTAGTCATTGTCATTAATTTTAACTGCATTCGCTAATATTTTTGGTCAAAAACTAAGTTGAACTTATTTGAAAATATAAATTATTATGATTAAAAATATGTATTCTATTTTTAAAAATTCCAATCACATAATTGGAAGAAATTAATTTAAATTTAATCCCACGGACGGAATGACAATGCGGGTTTTTAAAGTAAAAACGTCCAAAAGTTTGCTAAGTATTTATACCCAATTTCAAAGTTAAATTGATTAAAATGACCTAAATTAGATTAATTTATAAATAATTTATATAATTTGTCTTTAAAACCAAATTAAAATATTATTTAACACTATAAATAAATTAGACAAAAAAACGGTTTTGAATTAAAATTCAGTATTTTTCACTATTCATTAAAAAAATGAAACTTCATATAAAAATACCAAAAAATTAACCCTAATATAAATTTTATGTTTATATTTCAAATATAAAGTTTATTTTGACATATTAAATTTATAAAAGTGTTAAAAATTGGATTTAAAATAGGTTCTCCATTAAAAGGCGGTAAAATTGCCTTTATAAAAATATAGGTTTTTATGTGTAATATTGGGTTTGTTCTTATCTTATTACTATAAAATATATCAGATGAATATAAAAAATATTTTATTGAATAATATATATATATATTATTAATATTACTCACTAATTGTAATTACTTTTTATTTAAATAAAACAGCTTTGTGAGCATAAAAATAATAATATTTTCTTTTATATTCAATCAGTTTTCATATTCATTTCTAATCAATTTATAACCAATGTATTCATTTTATAGTTGTGTAAACCATAAATTTTCATAATTTATTTAACCCTTTTCATAACTACTAATTTAACTGCTAGGTTATATCTTATTATATTAAATAATATTTTAATAATATATCATTATTCGGTAAAACTCAATCTTGCGTGTAATGCAAGACATTGAAGAACCTAATTATTGTGTGCATTAAAAGCTATATCATAGATTGAATTTATTTAATATAGTAATTATATTGTAAAGTCATAGTAAATTATATTTCCTTGCGCGCTTGGTGTTGCGTGTTATACACGTTATCGAATACAAGGTGCTTACTTTAGAATTCTGGGGTGCCACATTAAAAGTGATGGGTGAGGCCCAAGATTATATAGTACATTGATGAATCTATAGGTCTCATGAGATAAAACAAGTTGAGTTTTGGTGTGTTCCTCTTCCCATAACAGGATAGTGTCTTGGAACAAGGCCTTGACAATAGGATATCTTGACTATGGTTTCGATGAAAAGTAAAGTGTCTTGGTACAATACCCTAACAGTAGGTTTTTGATGTATGACATTATGCATTCCATCAGTATAGAATTGGTATTATTTATATCTATGTTTTCATTTATTAGCATGGATATAACATGCTTTCAATTTCATGTTGATTATGTCTTCATGTTGTTTACCAATTCCTATCATAATGTTTAAGTCATCATTGATTCAGTTATATGTTTCTTTTACTAAGCATTTAAGCTCACCCATTCTTATGTTTTCATTTCCTTAGGTTATGGAGAAAATTAGTACACGTGACATGTTTAGAAGGATAACACATATGAAAGGATTTATGAGAGACATTAAAGACTTTTCATGAATTAATTATTTTTGTATATAATAAGAAAATTGTCCATTTGATACAAAGAGCATGGGATTTATTAGTTTACAAATCTCTAAATCTCTAAACCTAAAAAATCCTTCATATGTAAGAGCTTCAATAGTCATTTTTGATTTTGTAATTAAGGATGGTTAAATCTAGTCTTTCGTTGTTGGAATCAAAGAAAGTATGTAAAGTATGTGTTTATGGCATCGGATCTGGGAGCATGGGTCTGGGGCGTCACACCTAGTTGGCATGGTTTACCTCTCTTGTTGTGTTTTATAAATAATATTTCAATAAATGTAAGTTGATCCTTGGTAGTTCTGATGATTTATTTTATATATCTTGGGTATTTTAAATGTTTTTCTCCTCAATTTGAAAAATGAAGTGGTTTTAAATAGGTATGTGTACTTTTATGAGTGAATTGGCTTATGATGGATTAATAAAAGGCTATCTTTTAAAATAATGTGACACTTTTGAGATTGATAAAGCACATGGGAAGTTGATTATCTAAGTGGAGAAGTCTAGTTTAAGGATCCCTTTGGATTATACCACTTTACTGACTAAAATAACTAAAATAAAGGTCATGGTGTCATGGAGGGGTGACACCACACTACTAGGCCTGAAGATGTACTCCTTAGCGGATGGTTGGATGTGGTTTCTTGATTAGGTGACACTACCCTACTAGGACAGAGGCATGTTCTCCTTAGCGATTAATGAGCTCATTGGATTTTTACTGGATTAGATCATGAGTTTGATACAAGGAACTAGAGTGCCTACTAACCTTAGATGACCCAGGTATTTCCCCCATGGTTCATGTTTATGAAATGATTATTTTTGTGGCACTTTATTTCTTTTATGAAATTGTTAAAGTATGAAACTTTTTCTACTTTAAAAATTACCAAATCGCGTTGCATTCTTTCTTCCCTCTCTAAAAGTTTTAAAAGTGTTTTGGGAAATGGATGTTTCTAATAGCCTTTAAAAATGGTTTACAAATGAGTTTTTCAATGATGGCAATGTGGACTGATAAAATGTTTTCTAAGTGATTGTTTTCATTTAAATAAAATAAAATGAAAATTCTATAAGATGATATTGTTTTTTATATACTTATGCATGGAAAATCTATTTTAAATATTGTATTTCAAACTAGCATGAGATGAGTCTTTTATTTGAAGATTGTGCATGGGGTGTGGTTTCCTTTTTCTTACATACTGGGCATTTTTATGCTCATGCATATTTTATCAGGTCAGTTTCATGTTTTGGTTCTTTCTTAACTTCTCATGGAGCATTTATGTTTTAATAATGAATGGTGACCTGTAAAGTCACATGGATGTATGTCTCTATTTATTCTTAGATTTCTTTACTGCATCGACCAAGTAGGTATCTACTACTTTTAGTTATGGTTATTAAGGATGCATTATATCCATGGAGGTTACAATGAGACTTGGAGATGGTTATAGGAGAGGGAATTAGGGGTGAGCGATATATTACTTTATTTAAAATTAATTTACTTCTTTGATATCATGTTGATTGTTTTATTTCCTACCTATTTTTTTGGCATAGACGTCTGACTTGTTTGGAAGATTTTGGTGGAGAGAGAAAAATAATAATGGTCACCCCATTTAATTCATTCAAAGTGGGTGGCCCCTACCTTTATTTCCCCTCCATTTATTTTGTTAAAAGACATTTAATTAAGGGGAGGCCAAAGTAGGTTGAGAGCATACTATAAAAAGGGATCTCCCCCAATAGTTTTTATTATTAGATTCTTAAGAAACACGTAATCTTCTGGTTTTAGCTTTGAGTATGGTATTTTGTGAGGTGTTTTTCCACATATTCGAGAGAGAATATTTTGAGTGCTTTTTACTTTAAATTGAGATAGATTCTATACCTTCATTCTACCATAGTGAGATCCTTCTATTTGCCTATGGTTTTTTACCCCTTTCATTTGGGGTTTTCCCACATTATATTCGGTGTTCATTTTATTTCTGTATTTTTTCACTTTATTTTTATCTTGTGATTATCATTGTACCAAAGGGACAATTATTTTTTATCCTAATAAGTGGTATCAAAGGTGATGTTTTAGCTTGAGGAAATTCTAAACCGATGACATGTCCAAATGCTGATGAAATTCGAGATTGAAAAATTCAATGGAAATAATTTTTCATTGTGGAAAATGAAGATGCAAGTGGTGTTGTGGAAAGATAATCACCTATAGAAGATTGGAGAAAAAATAGTGGATGCAACGGAGGATAAATAGAACAACATAGACAATAATACTATTTCTAACATCTATTTGGCTTTAGTATATGGGGTCTTGTCAAGCATTGTGGAGAAAAAGAAGGTGAAGTAAATTTGGGATACTCTGACAAAGATGTATGAGGAAAATTCACTCCATAATAAAAATTATTAAAGAGAAAATTATACACTCTTTGAATGGTGGAGTCATCATCGATGATTGACCACATCAACACCCTCAATACCCTATTTTCTTAGCTTACGACATTGGGCTACAGAATTTTGGGTACTGAACACGTAGAGCTCCAGAGTTTACAATATTTGTTTGATCAACTTATCATCAACCTCACCAATAATATCCTAATGGATATTTTGATCTTCAATGATATTACAACTGCAATTATTGAATAATAAATTCAACACAAGAATAAGGAAGATGAATACACAACTTCACACTAAGTGGAATCTTTGTCAATGGAAGGAGGAAGAATGATAGAGTGTGGTTCCAGTGAGAGACAGAATCTGAATAGGTCTAAATCAAGGAGCAAGAAGAAGAATGTCAAATATTATAATTATGGTAATAGTGGGTATGACGGTAAAGACAATTGGAATAAGAAGGGTTGTGAGAAGAACTCACAACAGGTAGGAGGAATCCCCTCTTTTATTGAATCAAACAAACCCTCTTATTATTCTAGGAAGAGGAAACCCATTACATGGCCTATAGACCCAGTGAGTGTGAAACCATGACAATGGCCTAATCCCCTAACCATTTATTTTTTTAGGTCAATCGTGTGCCATGCACCCCTATCTCGCATGTCCTGTGTCGTCACTATAGCTCACTCCACCGACGTCGTCGCCCTCTCGTCAATGATGCATAGATTTTTGACTAAGGAGCAACATGGAACATAATGTCTCTAAGGGAATGGTTTGATCAGCATGAAAATATCCCTAAAGGACTTGTGTATGTGGGGAATGATTATACCTTGAAGATCATTGGAGTCGACATCATCAAACCCAACATGCACGATAACATTGTTTGAACCATTCATGGAGTACACTATGTGAAGGGCCTCAAGAAGAACATCTTGTCCTTAGTATAATTTGATGATATTAGATGAAAGTCTGTCACCAAGAAAGGGATGATGTGGATTATAAAGGGCGTGCTTGTGGTGATGAAGATGTATAAGATCTCAAATAACCTGGATGTACTTGTGGGTGAAATGTACAAGGAAGCGAAGATAGTTGTTGCATTAACTACCTCGACAGAAGCGTTGATGATGTTATAACATTGGAAGCTTATCCATATGTCTGAATGAGGCCTGAAAATTATTTCTAATTAGAAGCTTCTCTCTGGGATTATGAAGTTATCCTCACCATTTTATAAGCATTTTATTTTGAGTAAGCAGCATAGGTTGAAGTTTGGAACGTCAACGGTGAGGAGCAAAGAGATCTTGGAGTTAGTCCATTACAATGTTTGGTAAGAATTGGTTGTATCCCTATAATAAGAAAGGTATTTTGTATCTTTAATTGATAACTATTTCATGAGATATTGGGTGTTTCCAATCAAGAGGAAATTGGGTGTCTTTGAAGTATTCAAAACATTCAAAGTGCGGAAGAAACTTGAATCTGAAAAGAAGATCAAGTGTTTGATGACTGAAAATAGTGGAGAATATACAAGCAAGGAGTTTGATTATGTTTGTCAATAGGAAGGTATAAATAGATAGTTCATGGTTACATACATTTCTTAGTAGAATGGAGTGACAAAGCGGATGAATAGAATCCTATTGGATAAAACAAGGGTGATGCTGAAGACTGCATGACTTTCCAATAAATTTTGGGCATAAGCAATGGATATCACCTTCTATGTGATCAATCAATCTCCTTTAGTGGCAATTGATCTGAAGAAATTGATGGAAATGTGGATTGATGAACCCACTGACTATTCTCAGTTGCATGCTTTTGGAAGTCTTGTATATGTACTGTTTAATGACTATAAAAGATCAAAGTTGGACTTGGGATCTAGGGAATGTATCTTCTTGGGATATGCTGATGGTGTGAAGGGATATCGTTTGTCAGATATCACTGCCCACAAACTTATCATCAGTAAAAATGTCATTTTTGTGGAAATAAGGTACAAATGATGATTAATAAAGACATGGAGAAGGTGAGTACAAAAACTACAATAGTCGAGGTAGAGGATAAAACAAAGGAAGAATTGTTTTCATATGAGGCATTACCAGAGCATGATGATCAAGTATTAGATGATCCTGGACTGTGACGGTCAAATTGAGAGAAAAAGAGAACCAATATAGCACTCAAATTATGTCACTAAGAGCAATGTTGTGTATTGCTTATTAACAGAGGATGGAGAACCATCTTCTTTTGTGGAGGCGACTTAGAGTCCAGACATATCTTCATGGATGACGACAATACAAGAGGAACCTGTATAAGAATAAGACTTTGGATCTTATTCCATTACCTCATCGAAGGAAGGTCATTGGGAACAAATGGGTCTACAAGATCAAGTGTGATGAAACAGACTTGGTGGGAAGATATCATGTGAGGCTGGTGGTCAAAGGATATGTTCAAAAGGAAGGTATTGATTTCAATGAAATATTTTCTCTCATTGTTAGACTGACGACTATTCGGGTAGTTCTGGCGATGTGTGTTACATACACTCTATATCTAGAGCAACTATATATGAAAACTGATTTTCTCCATGGTGATCTTGATGAAGAAATCTATATGCTCAAACCATAAAGTTTTGCCAAAGAAGGTGAAGAGAAATCGGTTTGCAGGTTGAACAAATCCCTGTACGGTCTCAAATAGATACTGAGGTGTTAGTACAAGAGATTTTATTCCTATAACATGAGTCTTGGATATGACAGACTTAATTCAGATCCTTGTGCATATTTCAAGGGTCTAGATGGTAATGATTTTATCAAACTACTCTTGTATGTGGATGACATGTTGGTTGTAATCCATAACAATGATCAAATCTGGGAGACGAATGCACAATTGTCTAGGGAGTTTGATATAAAGGACTTGGGACCCGCAAACAAAATTCCTGGGATATAGATCCACCAAAACATAAATAATAGGAAGATTTTGCTATAATATAATAATTACTTGAGGAAAGTCTTAAAATGCTTCAACATACAAGACTATAATCCAATCTTTACCCACATTCCCATTAATTTCAAATTATCCTCTATGATGAGTCCTAGTAGTGAAGCAAAGATGATGGAAATGTCTTAAGTGTCATATGCATCGACAATGGGAAGTATGATGTTCGTTATGGTTTGTACTATACCTGACATTGCGCTGCAATGGGAGCAGTTAGTCAGCACATGGAGAATCCAGGACGAGAGCATTGGAACATAGTGAAGATGGTCCTAAGATACATTAAGGAGACCTCAAGCACTGCATTATGTTATGGAGGGTCGTATTTTCTATCAGAGACTATGTTGATTTAGATATTGTAGGTGATTTTGACTAGATGAAATTCATTAATGGTTATGTGTTTACTTTTGCAGGAGGAGTTGAGCTTGATTTCCAAATTACAGTCGGTTGTGGCCTTATCCACGATTGAGGCGGAGAACATGACAACTACATAGGCTTGAAAATAGGTGATTTGGATGGAAAGGTTGTTGGAGGAGCTCAGGCACAAACAATAGTGAGTTTCATTGTTTTGTGACAGTCAGAGCGTCTTGCACACTGCAAGAAATCCATCTTTTCATTTCAGGATGAAGCACATTGGTGTACAATATCATTTTATTCGAGATGTGACATGTGAGGAAAGTGTGGATATGGATAAAATTCACACTAAAGAAAACCTGACAGATTTCCTGATGAAAGCGATTGACTCTGATAAGTTCAGATGGTGTGGATCTTCGAGCAGCCTTGCAGAGACACGAGCAACATGTTTGGCAGATAGTAAGGATGTGTGGATATGCGATTGGTACTTAATCAAGATATGTATTGGAAGATTTTGGGGAGAGGGAGAAATAATAATGGTTGCCAAATTTAATTCATTCAAAGTGGGTGGCTCCCTACCTTTATTCCCCCCATTTATTTTGGTAAAAGACATTTAATTGAGTGGAGGCCAAAGGAGGGTGAGAGCAAATTATAAAAAGGGATCCCCCAACAGGTTTCAGCATTGGCTTCTCAAGCAACACACTGTCTCCCGATTTTATCTTTGAGTGTGGTATTTTGTGAGATGTTTCTCCACGTATTCAAGAGAGGATATTTTTATTGTTTTCTCCTTGAAATCGAGAGGGAGTCAATACTCGCATTTTACCATAGTGAAATCATTCTATTTTCTTGTGGTTTTTTATCCCCTTCATTTGAGGGTTTTTCTACATTACATACGATGTTTATTTTATTTTTGTATTTTTACACTTTAATTTTATCTCGCAATTATCGTTGTACCGAATGACCAATTATTTTCGATCCTAACACGACCTATGAACGAGTCATGCCGAAATTTTAATTAATTTACATTGCTTGTATTCTTATTTTTAAGGGCAAATTTGTTCCCATTTATTTATATTTGATGCATTGGGTGCTTGCCACTAACCCGAGTTGAGAACGCGCTCTGGGTATGTTGCGGGCCGGCTCCGGTGTTTGATGGAGGGACGTCCCGAGTTGTGACAACACATACAACGCCCGATGCTCCTCCATAAGCGAAAGAACAAGTTTGGCGCGTCGGTTGTCATCAAATGTCACCCTTGAATCATGGTTCATTGATGAGTGTTTAATCAACTTATACAAAACATTTAATCCATTCGTAATGAATTAATAGAAATTGCGTGAGGGAGAGAGGTAGCAGATGCATACACCCTCATGTTCTAAATATGCATCACATGCATATTTTAGTGCACATATCCAATAAGAGGGTTAAGGTGAGAAGAGTATGCTCAATATGTGGATGAGGTTTATATGCAATTTTTTTTAAATAATATTCATATTTTTTTTAATTTGTATTTCTTATAATATTTATCGGCATTTTTTTAATACCTGATTGTCTAACACAATTACATAGATTCGGCCTGAATTACAAAAAAAAAAAAAAAAAAAAAAAAAAACACTCAAACGTGGATAATTATCCATCTGCGAACAATTATTGATAAAATAAAAATTTCAACCCATTGTCTCTGTTCCCTCTCTCGTGAAATGAGTCGGCGGCGGAGGGTTCCCCTGCGGCGGCGACCGGAGTTCGCAGATGTGACTCCGGTTGATCAGGACGATGGCCCCAGCCCCGTCGTATCCATCGCTTACAGGGAGGATTTCGCCGAGACCATGTCCTATTTCCGAGCACTCTACATCGCCGGCGAGCGCTCTCGTCGAGCGCTTGCCCTCTCCGCTGAGGCTATCGGCTTGAATCCTGGCAATTACACCGTAATTCCTGCTCTATCTTACGTTTTCGGCTTGAACATTCTCACTCCATGAGTGGTGTGTTCCATTTCAGGGGCACTTACACTGTTTGATTACCGTGAGTCGTTTCCGGGGTTGGCAATGTCGTCGCTCCTGTCATTTAAATTTAAGTCGGAATTCTTGACATATGTTTTGGATTTTCTGTTTTTTTCTGCGCGTTGTCCACCGTTGGTGGTGTTTTATTCGCTACAAATGCTTATTTATTAGTGCCCGTTTTGTTTCGTGATTTCGGTCACATTGCATTATAATTTAATGAATTGCAATCAAATTACCATATTCAGAATGGGAACCGAACTGCAAAATAACATTCCAGCTATAAAGAGTCTGCACTCACTAAGTGATTATAAAATACTTGCGTACCAATCGATCATTTTTCTTACACATTTTTTCCAGCCCCCTTTTTTTTTTGCGTGCATGATATACGACCGGTTGATCATTTACAGCATGAACATTCCTGCTATTAAGAGTCTGCACTCACTAAGTGATTATAAAATACTTACGATCATTTTTCTTACACATTTTCTCCGGCCTTTTTCTCTGCGTGCATGAAGGGTTTTATATCAACTTGTAGCTCATGTTGTGGTAAAAAAATCACGAAGAATGATGTAATGATTATTTATGGCTTAAAATCCCTTCAAAAGCTTTTTACCTCAATTATCTGGCATCTGGTAGTTTTACTCATGGAACCTGGGTGTTTTTCTTTGTAGGTCTGGCATTTTAGGCGTTTGGTACTCGAGGCATTGAACGCTGATTTGCTTGAGGAGCTGGTTTTTGTTGAATGTGTTGCCAAAAATAATCCCAAGAACTATCAGATATGGTGCGATACATTTCCTTTACCCCCTGTTATCTTAATGCCTTTCTTTAATTTTTGTTGGGTGGGAGTGCTGGGACAGGCCACGATCAAAATCTCAGCAGAAAAATGTTAGCAAGGTATTGTTAATTGCAAAAACGTCTTCTTTTGTAATTTTTCATTGGCCTGAAAGGCATATCTTGTTGGATTGGTGTTGCCCGATCCGGTTCGGAACTGTAGCAATGCTGACCACTGTAGCGGAGCTGACCGACCGACACCGACAGACACTGTAGCGGTGCGGACTTCGGGGTCAACTTTACTGTAGCGCTTTTGACAAAGCCAGCCGCCGTTCACTGTAGCGACGCGGACCACTTTTTCGAATAGTGATCGTCTTCTCCATTTGTTTTATAGCCCATTTCGGGCTAGGGTTTGATGTTGGAAATCCTCTGTAATTTCTGTGCTCCCGAATCATAGTGAAATTCTGCCTCTCCCGTGGACGTAGGGATTTTTCCCGAACCACGTAAATCGCCGTGTTCATTGTTGCTTTTCTTTCTTTCGTTTTCTCGTTTTCTGTCGTTCTGTCTCCCGGTGATTCCGCAACATATCTCAAATAAGAACTTGGACTGTTTTTATGGAGTTAAGATACTCACCATCGAACTTTTATATCGCCATTTCAACACCTAGATGGGACGCCTAGTTATGTGCATTAGTTGTGCATGAGAAGTGCTTATCAATTTGCACATTATATTTCTCTTTGAAAATTTCAATGAGCCTTTGTTCACCCTCATAATATGCACATAATACTGGTTTCTCTAGGTATTTCCTTCAGATGATGTGTGTTTCAACCCATACAACATTTGATTGAGATTTAGGACGAAGATCATCATAACAGGCTATTGTGCATGTAATCAGGGATCCAGTTCTTTAAATTTCGGAGAATAAAAACAATTTAAATAAGTGGCAGAAAATCATTTTTTTAATAAGTATTTTAGAACTCATCGTAAGTGGTAAGTGTTATAAGGGTCTGTTTGACAACACTTTGTTCACTTTAAATTTTAACTTAATTCATACTCATATCAAATTAATTTACGCTTTTTTTTTCTTGTGTCCATTTTAAATAAGCACAATAAAAATAAAAACTAAAGCAGTAAAACACAAAAAACAAAAAATTTTAGTGGTTATGGGCATCAAGAACATTCCTCAGTCCTCTCCACCTGCACTTGATTTTGGTTTGGCGAGTTTACTAACAAGGGCATTTCAGCAGGGGATTTTCGTAGTCGAGTACAAATTACAAGAGCTTTTCCTGGACTTTCTACAAACTAACCTTCCCCAGGTCTTAATTCCACATTATGTACAAGTAGTATGTACTTAGAAAGAAGTACAAAAAATAGTTTAGAATTGTGTAGAGATACAATTAAAATACGAAAGACAATCAAAGCAGAAATTTAGAGTTGAGAGATGTTGAAGCTCTGGATCTGTTGGTGTTGTTGAATGATCTGGATTTGAATGCCACAACATCACAAATGTTGAACCATTTATCTGATGATTGTAAATTCTTTAGAACAAAACAGCAGCAAAACTTTCTTTTAGACGATGCTTGTATTTTTGTTCGAACTGAAACCTTCTTAGGCTTGTCGTTCTCTTTTTTATTCTTTCTTTTTGAATCTTTTGATCCCTTTTTAAATTATCAGTTACCTTCTCTGAACTTCGAACTTCAATCAACTAGCCATTTAATAAATTTCGGAAAGTCCAAAAATCCCAGTGACAACTCGTAACAAAAACCCTCAACAAATCCCTTGATCTCAGTGTTAACTAATAGGTTGAAGATCATGCAGAAACAACCTTGTCAATGAGCTGAAAGATATATTAGAACTTGCGTCCAGTACTCTGTTGGTAGCACGCAGCAGAAAACTTCATCCTGCTGGTGGAAAGTCTTTTTTTTTTTTTTTGCGTAGAAAACATCAACTCTGTTGGTAGCACACATCTTGCTTCCAGTAGAAAACATCAACATTGTTGGGAGCACACTTCTTTGATTTTGCATTCAGTAGAACATGTTCTACCTTGTACTTGCATCTAATAGATTATGTTCTATTCTCCAGTTGCATCAAGTAGTTCAAAAGGTGGGTTTATGCACACACACGCACGCTACAAAGATGGCCCGGGGACTCAACCCCGCGACCTGCGCCCCATACCCCAAACCCCCAACCACCCCAGCCGCCTGCGGGGGGGCATATGCATCGAGTAGTTCATGTTCTGTCCAACACTCGCGTCTCCGGTCATGTTCTGTCATCCAGTTGCATCTCGTAGAATATGTCATGTCCTTCAATTTCTATAGCCCAAGATTGCTTTGACGAGGCACGATCAATTTGACTTTCTTGAAAATTGACGAAGTCTTGGAAAAGCACTCACTGTCGCTTCATTTAACATTCATGATCGCTTTGCCTTTTCAGAAAAACAACAGTCTTCCCCGGTTGCTTGAAATGAACTGCACGGCTGTTCCCCCCCTTATACACAGTTGATTTGCCTAGGCAGTTGGCCAAAATTTTGCTCTTTTCTGCATCTAGTAGACTCCTTAGATTCGTTGAGTAGACTTTCTCCATACATTGCTTTGAGTAGAATATAAAGCTCCGATTCACACGTATAATCATTTACCAAAATCTTTGATCTCATAGGCATAATGTATATGATAGAACCCTTAAAACCTTTTACCTTTCAACTCATTTTACCCATTCCATACTTTGTAAAATTCTCAATATGTTGACATTTGAAATAACTTAAAAAGTAATAATTAAATTTTCTCTCATACTTCAAGCAAACTCATTAGTAATAAACACGAGGATTTTGCGAGCATCAAAAAAAAAAAAAAATGTTGGGAAAACAAAGAGATCACTAGCACAATAATTTTCTCCAACAAATTGCTTATAGTACTGTTTCTTATGTTTCTGGAAAAACACTTATACTTCAGAAAAAACTGCTTCAATAAGTTGTGGAAAAACACTTTTTTTTTCAGCATGTAGCCTGGAAACAGTTAAACAAATGTGGTATGAATAGTTTTCAATAAGTGTTTAAGCTTAATTAGTTTTCAATAAGTATTGCCAAGACTCTTCATGAGTTGACAAAGAGATTGAGGGTGATCCCGAAGCCCACCTCCAATAGGCCATGAGATAATGGCCAACACTAAGAGTATAAAATTCACTTTATGGGAGACATTACCTTTTTTAATAGAAAACTCACACACCAACATAAAATAATAATTCCCAACACTAAAACATAACTAATCCAAATGCATGCATGATATGTCACAAAACCAAGACAAAATAAAACAACCTTAGCAACGAAGCAACTTTATGTCAATAAGTCCCAACATACTCGATATAAAAAGTAAACAAAAATGCAGACTCCAACCCCAGCTAACCACCACGTTCTTCCAACTAGTAAGGTCCGAACCACCTCAAACTCGGTCTTGCAAATCTGAAAATGATGGATAAAAGCAGGGGGTGAGCATACACCATACTCAGTAGGTTCATCTTCTAGAACTTTCATGAGTTAATGTGGAAGAAACTTACTAATGCCCCCATAAACAAAATAAAAAAACATGATAATTTGATCCACCCCAAGGTGAAGTCAAAACTAGCACAAGCTCACCACATACATGCTCCCCCATAAAACATTAGTATAATATAATGAGTAACACAATCATCAAAATGCTATTAACAAAAGGCCCTTACGCAACCCACTTCCCATCGACTCCGCCTGCTCTGATGCCGGCGCTGCTTGAAGTGCACTACGCAACGTCTAGCGCTATAGAGGCGATGTAGTGCAATGAAGCGCCATCGTCGGGACTGACGTGGACGGTAGAAGCTTGGACTAAGGAAAAGGAAGATCGGGCCGCACTCGGGAAATTCTTTTATGGAAAGGTGACACGAAGTTTCGATCAACCGCTGCAGGCTGACGTGCGACGGCCAGATTTCATGGCGGAAAATGGCACGCGGTTAGAGGAACTCAGCGATAGGGAGATGCAGCTCTAGGGGCATTGCTCGGAGAAGATGCTATTTCAGGAGGATGAGTGACTATTGGTCGTGCGGCCGGTGATGGAAGCAGTGGAGTTGGCTGCCAACAAGCAAGAAACATTATGAACGACCTCAACAACACGGTTTTCACTCAGCGGTGCTGCTTGGTTCTGTTCAGAGCGCAAAAGCATGGAGGAGTATCCAGGAGATCGCTTAGCTCGCTTGCGTGGGAAGGACACCCTTCTCCAGTCTTGAGGACAAGACTATTCTTAAGGGGCGACGAGTGTTGGGATCCGTGACAAGTTGGATAGCATATTCTAGAAGGGGTATTGGGCTCATTACAGAGTTGGCCAATTAGTTTAGCTCCATGTGTGAGTTTTGTTATAAATAAGGGGTGGAGGGTGAGATTGAGGTACAAAGGGAATATTTATGTTTAGGTGGTTCCAGCAGTTCAACTGTGAGGCTTGGATTTGGCTATAGCTAGGGTGGGAGTGCTAGGCGCCCCTTGAGTTGCTCTTCTTTTCTTCTTTCATCTATCTTTTTCCTCCAACCTGTAATTATGTTCCTATTTCGCAATAAACAAGAAGTCGATCCTCTGGTTCTCTATCAGTAAGTTTTATCCACAATACCTACGCCCAACAACTTCTGACTTTCACATATTCAATTTCAACATTAGCATTGCTGATTGGTCCTTAAGTGAGAAACAATGAATACGATGAGCTTTATTCAAAAGAAAATCATAATTATAAAGTACAATATATTTACATTGATTGGGGAAAGGGGCTACATTACAAAGAAAAACATGTAACACACAAATGCAGGGAAGAACTCAGCGAGACTCGAACTTGAGACCTCACCGAGACCCACAGGGGCAGCTACCACCGAGCCGCACCCTGAGGGCAAGTACAATATAGAATGTAGAAGAAGCAGAAGAAGAAAGAAAATATCTCAGAGCTATCTTTGGAGCCTAGGCCTCTGCCATTGCCCCTCTTTGGAAACACTGAAAAACTGCCCCCCTTCCTTTACCTGGGCCACCAATGTAATGACTTCCCATAACAACCTCCTAACCAATTGTTTTCCCAAAACAAAAAAAGAAATTTCCTCACCTTCACATCAATGTCGACTCAACACAAATCTCCTTTTACTCACCGCGACACCATATTCTTGATTTTCACTTGTTTATTTATAATGAATGATAAAGATGACATGATACTTAAAGTCCGATGTGGTATTCAACTCAACTTAACCTCTATCAGTCCCCCTCAAGATAGGTGCACCTAGCTTGGATATATAATTAAAGAAAACACAAATAATCTCTGAGACGCGTTTGGAGATACAACTTGGGGGTGCAGGGATGACGGCGGAAGGCGGGGTTGTCGCGGCTGGAGAAGGGGTGTGCAACAGCTAGGTGGGGGTGGCGGAGGGAGGGTCAACGCGCAAGGGGTTTCGACGTTGACCAGAGGTGCCAAAAGGGGGCGGATGACCGTGATGGTGGCTAAGGGCCTGGGGCCGCCGCTTCCCGGTGGGGGAAATCCCTGAAAAACCTAGGCTGAGAGAGGATAAACTGTTGGATCGAAATGTATATGTAGATGGAAAAATACAAGAGGGGGTGAATTGTAAGTTTAAAAACTTTCATTTTTATACTAAGAGACTTAGTTTAATAGAATTAAACTAACCATATTCACAAACCTCTTGTATTTAAACAATAATTGGACAAGGCCCTAGGTCCAATGGACAAAGTATCGTAATCAGTAGGTTACGATAAGTATTCCACATGTCGTATTTGAAATTAATCGTATTCACAATAAGAAAACGATTTAATCAGAGTAAGCATGATATAGATCGTAATCACAATGGTTACGATAAACAAAGCGAAACAATTAATGATTCTATCATAAAGCGTATAGAATTGTATTGAGTAAATGAATTGATCGTAATCACTAAAATCGTAATTACGAAGATCGTAATCACTAAATAGAGAATAGAAAGATGAATATATAAAACGCTTCACTTTCTATTACAAAACAATGGAAATGTAAACAATTAAAAGAATACAATTCTTTTAACCCAAAGAGAAGGGTATCCGATAACTTTGGATAGAAGTCCTTTGATTTATACTTTAAAGCAAGTTTGTCTTACCCACACCAGGGTAAGCCCTTGATACGATGATCGACTTCTGTTTTGCTATCCCCGCAAACCCTCGATCAAGAAGGTGATCGACGTCTGTTTTCCTAGCCTTGGAAGCCCTCGATCCACAAACGATCGACACAACTGTCTTCCTATCCACGGAAGTCCTCAATCGTAATCACCAACGATCGGTGTCGCACTAAGCAAAACAAAACTCTTCGAAGTAACAAGTATGTAGAACGAGCAGTTCACAACTTGAACTCTTCAGAGTCTTTTGCAGGAAGCAACAATTTGACAGAGCTCTCGCACAACGTCTCGAAATCGTCAAAAAGTACCGAGTTCGTTCAAATGACCTGGCATGTATAGGCCAACGTCCCAACGGTCATCTTGGATTCCAATGGTAGGATTTTCTCTTGAAAATTCGGAGAGACTAGGACACCTGACACTCCAACGGTCATCTTATAACTGAAACAACGATATCGTTTAATAAAGCATATCGAAACAAAATACACGATATCGTTTTGATTTAAAAGTTTTCAATTCATTACGATATAGTTTTTTGGTTAAGATAAAATGAGTTTGAATAGATCCGATAATTCTCGTTACGAGAGTCAGTACGATTTTTATCGTTACGATAATATTGTCAGTACGAAAACCGAACAGTGTGTACGATAAAAAAATCATATTTAGTATGTATGATAGAAATCGTATCCGGGCTCGGCTCGTTACGATAATCATGGAATGACTTATTTCTACGAAACTCATTAGTACGATTATTATCGCACGTATATGAAAAAATCGTAATGATGAAAGGTAAAACAAAATCCTTAAAGCAAGTACGATAAAACAAAATATGAATTTATTTAAAAAGAGAGTTTGTGATTTCCAAAACAAAAGGAATAGAAAAGTCAAAAGAAGAATTTTGACTCAACATAAACGGGAGGGAGGGTTTTGGGTTAGACTTCATCTGATACCATTTTTTTTTTGCAAGGTACCTCATCTGATACCATGTTAAAATGGAGGAGCCAGTGATCCACCCCAAGATGCCTTCCAAGAGAGAGGTCTTGGTGTTTATTTATAATGAATAAGGATAATAATATACCTAATATCCAATGTGAGACTCACATCCTCTAACATCACTCAATGCATCTACTTCACACAACATTGTTCACCCTTGATTCTTCACGCGACTTGGTTGCTCAACATTTCTACTCAACGTATTTGTTCTAGTGTCTACTCAATGCAACTTCAATTATGTGGCTTCTGCCCGATGCATCTACTTCATCCAACACCGTTCACCTGCAGTTCTTCTTCATGCAACCTGGTTGCTCAGCATTTTTACTCACCATATCTGTTACACGCATCTTTTCAATGCAACACATTGCCTCCTAACTAACAGTCCAACTGCCAAGCAGCCACATAAACTCTCCACATAGCAAGGTTTCCTAGCAAATACCTCCCTCAAATGCCACCTTGTCCCCAAGGTGATTTTTCCTCCTGTTCATCTGACTTCCCTTAAAAACTTGCTCGTCATCCTGCTTCTCTTGTTGCTCAATGAAATTCCAAACAATAAATCAAATATCTTTTTTGGGGCATATCTTATGATGCTCGGGAATAAACTGTTGTCCACACGAGTAACACAATCCCTTAGACCCATTCTCTTCAAACTCCTCCCTAGAAATTCTGTTGGTGCTTTTATACTTTCCAGTTTCCACAATCTTTCCCTTTTCTCCATAGTTTTTTCTCCATTCATTATATTTCCAGGAGGAAAATATTTCAGTACCTGTTGGGGGTTTCTATTGTTGGATACTTGACTAACAATTCTTGACCTGAAAGGTCGCATTACACCTTCAAGAATCAAAGCCTTTTCCATTTTCTTGGTCAAAGTCAACATTTTGAATTTATCGGAAGGTTCATGAGCTAAAACTCATCCTAAAATTTCTGGCTTTAATCCCCTAAAAAACTGGCTCATGTACCAAGATTCATTGAGTTCTGGAATACAAAGAGCCAACTTGTCGAAGTCTTAAAAAAATATTCTTCTACTCTTTTTGTGGATTTCATCCTAAAATTTCTGGCTTTAATCCCCTAAAAAACTGGCTCATGTACCAAGATTCATTGAGTTCTGGAATACAAAGAGCCAACTTGTCGAAGTCTTCAATATATTCTTCTACTCTTTTTGTGGATTTCATTCTTTCTTTGTGCCGCAACATTTGAGCAGAGTTCGTTTGAACTCATTCCTTCCAGGTAAGGTACGACTTGGACTCATGGAGGGAAATGTATCAATATTGTGTCTTCCTCCCATACAAACCTGCGCAATAGTGAGTTGCCAACTGTTCGAAGTTTCCTGAGCTAAAAAATAAGCCTCAGCCCGAGCGATTCTGGAATAAGGATCATGTCCCATGAAAACTGGTAAATCCACTCATCTTATCAGCTTGCGGATTCCATTTTGGCACTGTCCAAACTTCTCTCGGCCCCCAAAAACCGAATTCTCTCATCCTGACTCTTCTTGATCCAGATTCGTGTATGAAAATTTCTCATCTTCAACCTGTTTCTGTTTTGGTATGCTCTGGTTCAAATGTTGTTGAATATTTCAAGACGTGTCAAACATCACCTGCTGTCCTTTAGCATGGCTTCCATAGTAGCATTTATATTGCGAAACTGAATTTCATGTGAAGAAAGAGTTTATTCCATCTCCAAAATCGCTTCCACCGTACTCATTTGCACCTCCATTCTAGTAGGCATACAATATCTGCACCTATCCAGAAGGAATCTTTTTCAATGAAAGCACCACATTGACAGGTACTTGTGTAAGAAACAATGAATACGACGAGCTTTATTCAAAAGAAAATTAGAATTAAAAAGTACAACATAAAATGTAGAAGAAGTTTAAGAAGAAAGGAAATCACTTAGAGCCATCCTTGGAGCCTAGGGTGCTGCCGCTACCTCTCTTTGTGAACACTGAAAAACTGCCCTCTTTTACCTAAGTCTCATATATAATGACTTCCCATAAGAACCTCCTCACCAACTATTTTCCCACTGAAAAAGAAACTTCCACACCCTCATCTCGGTGTCTACACAACACAAATCTTCTTTTACTCACCGCAACACCATATTTGGCTTTCAGCTTCCCCATTTTATTCTTCTCTGTTTCTTATGCTTCATACTGTGTGGACATTGTTGCTGGTTTACAACCTATCAGTGGAATCCTTTTTCTCATTCAAGCACCAACGATTCTTATCAATTGGTCTTTTCATTGAGAAACAAAAATTGTGGAATGAGGATTGTTGGTGTAACGGTCTGGACTTCCCAATTTGTTACTTTGCGAGATTTTAGGTGATGGTGGTGTTTGGGGGAAGTCATGAGGGAGTTGAGGAGTGGATGGTGGAGTTGTACTTTGAAATTTCAGCTGGGGAAGGCTTTTGGTGCGTGAGGGGTTGTGCTGCGTCTTAAGGGTAGTGTCTGCGGTGTGGGGAGATCGGTTGTGGTGTAATGCTTTGGAGGTGGAGTTTTGATGGTTCGACAATTTTTGGGGTAGCTACGCCGCGAGTAGGGTTGCAGCGTGACCTTAGCGATTTAGTTTTGCGGTGTGGTGATTTCTCTTGCACCGTGGTCCTTCTCCTAGTTCATAGGATCCGTGGTGTGGACCTCACTGTGTTTCTCGGCCGCGGTCTTGCCATTGCTGAAAATGACTACTGTCTTGTGGTGTAGTTGTGATAACTGTGAAACCCTTGTTGTGTTGATTATTTTACCTCACCCTGAATAAAAGACTAAGTACGTATATATGACTAATGAATTGGTTGCCCATGGAAAGACGAAATTGTGTGATAATACCTATGCTAAGTTACAAAATAAAGTAATGAAAGCCCTTTTTGTCGAATATGTAATGTGATGTTGTGTATACCAGAATGTGTTGCTATATGTGGATGCGCTTGATGTGTTGCCTTGTGTGACGTGAGCTGTTGTGCGGTGATTGTGGTGACCGACTGGGTTGTGGAATGTATTGGGTAGCGATGTGATGGTTGCTTGGCATGAGATGTGGTTGTTGCGATGAGATGGTTAGGTTGTGGCGAGATGGCTTGACTTACGTAGTGCTGCGGCGGTGGTGGATGTGAAGTGGACGAGCTGTTATGTGGTGTGGCTGTGTTAGTTGTTCGGTTAGCCATATAATGAATTTGAAATGCTAAAACTGAAAGGACATGGGTTGGTAAATGAATAAGCATAGGCTGGAAATAAATATAAGAATGGACTGAAATTGATGTGTGGTAATTGGCTTAAGTGAAATGAACAATAAATGAATGAGCTGTGTTAATGTTGTGGGGGCCACTCCCAATTAAGGGAAAATTCAACGAAGGTTTTTTTTCTTTGTCAGCAACAGCTTGGTGTGGATAGTCCTTGGACGACAACCACTGCAGCGGGTCTTTCTTGGCACGCAGCCAACATGGAACGGAGTCGGCGGCGAGGCATTTTTCAAGAGTTGATGAACCAACCCTTGCCAACATTTGACACCGATGAACATGAAAGCTCTTATAAAATAGGATTAAGATCCCATGGATTGGTAATCAAAAACTGTTGTAACCGTTGTGTATCCTTCGACGATTATCCGGAGAGAATAATAGAAACCGACCCCCTTCTCCCGTGGACGTAGGCAACACCATTGCCGAACCACGTAAATCTCTCGTGTTCTCCGTTTTTCTTCCTTGTTTGTGTTCTTTTTCATCGCCACGACGCTCCGCTGCCCCAACAAAGTGGTATCAGAGGGTTCAGGAATGAAACGACGACGCGACATCGAAATTTTCCGGCGACCAAAAAATTGAAGTTGCTCGAATTTTTTTTGGAGGCCAGATCTGTGAAGAGCGCGACGAGACGATTTCAACGGCGCAAGCAGCATAAAAAACGGAGCTGCAACGAAAGAGACATGCTCGGTCAAAGTTTGGTCAAACCACGGGTGCTAAGTACCCCGGTGCCGGAGAAGACGACACTGTTCACGCCGGCGGTGAGATTCCGACGAATTTTCCGGCGACGGTTCCGACAAGCCATGTTGGCGCCATGTCAGCACCACGTCAGCGGTCAATCCAGACCGTTGAAACTGTTTTGGCCATATCTCGGCTAATCGGAGCCCGTTTTCAGTGATCCATGTGTCGATTCCAGGTATTTCGACCGTTCCGGACACATTCGTATGATTAGTTTTTCGAAATTCGCACTCCAACAATGGACGAAAACACTGGTAACATGATTAAACTCACTGCATTTAATTATGCCATCTAAAAATCGAAAAATGGAGGACCTTTTGTATATTAAAGATTTGTGGAAGTCTATAGTGGAAACCACTATGCCCGTTGCAGCGCAAGCGGAGGAAACGTCAAAAAGCGGTAAACCCGATGAGAAGACGTCATCCAGTACCCCGCTAGTGGATGCGGAGTGGGTCGTACTCAACAGGAAGTGCGCTGCCCAAATTAGACAATTGATCGACAAGAGCATCTTTCAAAATTTTGTCAATGAACACGATGCCTTCGTTCTTTGGCAAAAATTGGAAAAGATGTATGCGCGGCGCAAAACAAAGTAAACCTGATACGCCGCCTTGTCAACTTGAAATACAAAGATGAGACCAACGTATCAGAGCACATGAGCGAGTTCCAAGGTACTGACGATCAACTGAATTCTATGAAAATGATGATTGATGATGAGTTGCAAGCATTGTTGATGTTGAGTTCTTTATCGAAGACGTGAGACACATTAGTTGTGTCGGTCAGGAATTCTACTCCAGATGGAACTCTCACCGTAGAGATGGTGAAGGACAGAATGCTAAATGAAGAGTCCAGAAGAAAAGACGAGGGGTATGCACCTGAATCAGAGGCTCTTGTCACTGAAAGACAAGAGAAACAAAAATGGTAGGGAAGAAGTAAAGGAAGAGAACCACGTGACCAAAGTCTTCAAAGGAGGAAGCGATCGAAATCTCGATCAAGATATGACATGAATGTCGTCATTGTGGCAAGCCCAAACACTTCATGCGAGAGTGTAGAAAGTTGAAGGCAGAACAAAGGAATTAGGAAGACAAGACCCAAAATAATGATGCTGCAGTTGTTAACGAAGAGATTGTTATTGTTCAGGAAGACAATCAGGTTAGTTTTGCCAGCCAAGACTCGACATTCGGTGCCTCCTACCATGTCACCGCCAGAAGAGATTTCTTTTCATCTTACTGTTCAGGAAATTTCGGACATGTGATGATGAGAAATGACGGTGCATCCAAAATTACTGGTATTGATAATATTTTTTTGGAAACTAATGTTGGATACATGTTATTGTTGAAGGATGTGAGACACGTTCCTGATATTTGCCTCAATCTGATATCCACTGGAATGCTCGATGACGAGGGATATGGCAGTTCCTTTGGTGATGGGAAATTCAACCTTACCAAAGGTAACCTGGTAATTGCTAAAGGAAAGAAAGATACTTCTCTTTATCTCATAGATGCAAGACCGTGTGGAGGAGAAGTAAATGCAGCCAGAAAAGATGTTCCTGCAGAAGTTTGGCACAAACGGCTGGGTCACATGAGCGAGAGAGGAATCAGAATGCTCTCCAGGAAAGATCTCTTGCCAAGAATAAAAAGTACACATCTGGATACTTGTGTTGATTGCATCATGGGAAAACAACATAGAGTATCATTTTGTGGTTATATACTGTCCAGAAAAGCAAATGTTTTAGGTTTGATTCACACTGATGTCTAGATGATCATTCTGCATGATGAGCACCAAGACAATGGGAGGTGCTATTTATTTTGCTACCTTCATAGATGATCATTCTAGAAAAGTGTGGGCATTTGCTTTGAAAACTAAAGATCAAGTGCATGATGTTTTCAAGCAGTTTCGTGTGAAGGTGGAAAGAGAAACAGAAAGACGATTAAAGTGTGTGCGGGCAGACAATGGAGGAGAGTACCGTGGTCCGTTTGAGGAGTACTGCAGGAGTTTCAGCATCAGGCTGGAAAAATCAGTACCGAAGACGCCTCAGTATAACGGTCTTGTTGAGAGGATGAATAGAACAATTTGTGTGAGAATCAAATGTATGCTCTCAAATGCAAAGCTGCCAAACACCTTTTGGGGGGAGGCAATGATGACCGCAGTTGATCTTATCAACCTTTCTCCATCAGTTCCACTGAACTACGATGTTCCAGAAAGTATCTGGACAGGTAAAGATGTTTCTTACTGTGGGAGTCTGCATCGCACATCGAACTTGTCGTCCGGTGTGGTCTTAATTATTCATTATAAAAGAACCTCAAGGGTCTCCTTTAGAGAAAACCTTGGGGGTTGAGTCTTCACCTATTTTATCATTCTACATGGTATCACAGGGAAATTAAATTCCGAACCCTCCTGTTTATTTCTTTTTTCCCATCGGCCTCTAGGGTTTCTCCCGGTTGGGGGGCGGCGACCTCCATGGCCAGCAAACCACAGGTATCTCCCGCCGCTCCCTCCCGGTTATCCCTCCCATCCGGCGAAATCCTCCCGTGACAATTATCCTTGGCGCTCTTCCCTGCGCGGATTCTCGACGGCGGACTTTCGGCCTCGCCTCCTGCCTGGTGCACCTCCAACGTCGTCCGACGCATCTCCAGTGGCTCACGCCTCCCGCTGTGACTCCAACTACTTCCTCTCGCCTGATCCCGGCGGCCCCTTCCTCCCATCGTGATCCCGACGGCTTTCCCTCCCGGAGGGGCAGCGACAGAAAATAAACCCAGCCCTACATGGGGGTCGCCGCCCCTAATGGGGAGGAATAATAAGAAACCCTAGACCGGGGAAAATAAAATGGAAGGGAAGGCTCAGGATTAGGTTCCCTCTGATACCATGTAGAATGATAAAATAGGTGGAGACCGAACCCCCAAGGTTTTCTTTAAAGGAGACCCTTGAGGTTCTTTTATAATGAATAATTGAGACCACACTGGACGACAAGTCCGATGTGGGATGTAGACTTCAACGCTCCCCGTCAAGCTAGATGTACCTAGCTTGAACATATAAAGAAAAAACAAAGCAATCAATAGATTGCAAACACTTACAAACACTTGAGAGTATTTGGCTGCTGGACATTTGTTCACATCCGAAAGATGAGCGGGCAAAGCTGGATAGAAAAGGAAAGCAGTGTATCTTTTTGAGATACGCTCACGAGGAGTTTGGATACCGATTTTGGGATCCTATCAGCAGGAGGATCATCAGAAGCAGAGATGTGGTGTTTCTTGAGGATCAGACGATTGAAGATTTTGTGAAGCCAGAAAGTGCAAAGAAGTTGCATTCTGAGGAAATTCCAGTCAGTCTGGAACCAGTCTCACCACCATCAGTACAAGCTAGCGCGAGAGAGATACGCGACACTGATGATACATCACTACTAGGTAATATGTCTGCATCTGTTGATATGTCTCCATCATATGATATTCCAGAGCAGATTCCCCCCGAAACGCAGTTAAGGAGATCCACCAGAGAACGACAACGAAGTCATAGATACTCACCACATGAGTATGTGATGCTCACTGACGGGGGAGAGCTAGATAGTTACGATGATGTGATCGGGAGTGAGAAGAAGATGGAATGGAATAAGACCATGTAAGAGGAGATGAGATCCTTGCACAAAGACCGTACATTTGATCTGGTAGAGTTACCACATGGAAAGAAGACACTCAAGAACAAGTGGGTGTACAGAATTAAAGGAGAAGATGACAGCTCACAACCGCGCTACAGAGCCAGAATGGTTGTGAAGGGATTTGGTCAGAAGAAAGGTACTGACTTCAATGATTTTTTTTTTCTCCCGTGGTTAAAATGTCTTATATCAGAGTTGTTCTTGGATTGGCGGCTAGTTTGAACCTGGTGGTTCAACAACTGGATGTAAAGACAACGTTCTTACATGGTGATCTTGATGAGGAGATATACATGAAGCGGCTAGAGGGATTTCAGGTGAAAGGTAAAGAAAATTTGTTATGCAAGCTTAAGAAAAGTTTATATGGTCTAAAACAAGCACCAAGACAATGGTATAAGAAATTCAACTCATTCATGGAGAAAAATAAGTACAGAAGGACGATTGCTGATCATTGTGTTTTCATCAAACAGTTTTCTGATGGTGGTTTCATTATCTTGTTGCTTTATGTTGATGATATGATGTGTTGGAGTCTGCATCCCACATCGGACTTGAGGTCCGGTGTGGTCTTTAGTATTTGTTATAAAAGAACCTCAAAGGCTCCTTTAGAGAGCACACCTTGGGGGTTCGGGTCTCCTCATTTTATTATTTTACATGGTATCAGAGGGAAATTAATCCCGAACCCTCCTCCTCCCGTTTTATTTCTTTTTTTTCCGTCGGTCTCTAGGGTTTCTCCCGGTTGGGGGGCAACGACCTCCATGGCCAGCAAGCCATAGGTATCTCCCGCCGCCCCCCTGCCGGCTATCCCTCCCATCCGGCAGAATCCCCCCCTCCGGGCTCGTTTTTAGGCGGCACTCCTCCTGTCCGGCGACTCCTTCCTATCCCGGCGGATCCCTGCTTCCTTCGGCATCGCTCCAACGCGACGGCCCCATCGCGGCGGATCCCTGCTCCCTCCGGCGTCGCGCTGCTGCCCTCCGGCTCCCGACTCCCTGCGTCGTCGCGACACATCCAGGCGCGATCAGCCGGCGTCCCGCCTCTTCCTTGCTGCTCATTGTGTGCGACGGTTGCGCTCCTTCTGTGCGCGGCTCCCGGCGGATCAGCTCCCGTCATCCCGCACGACTCTCGGTGGATCGGCTCCCGTCATCCCGCACGTCTCCCGACCTCCCGCGCGACTCCCTGCGCGCACCTCAAGCCGCTGCGGATCCCTCCCGCCGGTCCTCTTCCCTGCGCGCAACGCTCCACGACGGCTCCTCTCCCGGCGATCCCATCTCGGCCGCCTTCTGTGCGGACATCCAGCCCCGCCTCCCTCCCTCCCTCCCGACGGATCTCTCCCCCTGCCGACTCCTCCAGCAGCCGGCCTCTCCCCCTGCCGACTCCTCCAGCAGCCGACCTCCACCCCTGCCCGGCGCCTCCAGCAGTCGGGCTCCGGTTCTGCCGACTGCCTTCCCTCCCTCCAGGCCCGGTCCTTCCATTCCTCCCGTCGCGATCCCGACAGCCAGCCGCAGCTCCTTCCTCACGCCCGATCCCGACGGCCCCTTCCTTCCGTCAAAACCCTGACGACTTTCCTTCCCGACGACGCCCCTCCCACTCCAACATCCTCTCGAACCCGCTCGCGCCTCCCGTTGCGCCTCCCGACGGGATCCATCCCCTCCTCCTGCGGCCTCTTTCGCACCTTTGCAAGGCAGCCCTCCCTTCGGCTGGTTTCATCCGCTCCAGTCCGGCGAATCTCATCGCCTGGCCCTTCCTCTGGCGAACCGTTGCTCCCTCCACATCGGCTAGCCCTCGCACTTCCTCCACCGCGGCGCAGCAGCTCGGCCACCTTGGATTCGGCCCTTTGGCGCCGCCAGATCCCGCAACAATTATGTGGAATCCCCGCCTCCTGTCGTCGACCTCGCAAGTGCGGTTTTTCCCAGTGCTAGTGTGGATTTGCCGGCGTCTCAACGACTGGCCCCACTAGTGCGCCATTCCTAGCGTTCCGTCAACCGACCCGGTCTGTGTAGTTCTTCTGTTGCGCCCGCGACATCATCCATTCATCATCTTGAGGGGGAGCTGTGATCTTGAGGGGGAGCTGCGATCGTTGCTTGTTTCTTTTTGTTTCGTCTCGTTTTGTAATCAAGTTGAGTATGTCCAGCTTGAGGGGGAGTGTTTGCAGCTTGTTGCTTGTTTTGTTTTTTTTCTTTATGTGTTCAAAGCTAGGTACATCTAGCTTGAGGGGGAGTGTTGGAGTCTGTCTGCATCCTACATCGGACTTGAGGTCCGGTGTGGTCTTTAGTATTTGTTATAAAAGAACCTCAAGGGCTCCTTTAGAGAGCACACCTTGGGGGTTCAGGTCTCCTCATTTTATTATTCTACATGATGATTATTGGTAGAGATATCACCAAGATTGACAGGTTGAAGAAAGAGTTGAACAAGTCTTTTGAAATGAAGGACTTGGGAGACGCTACTCAGATTCTTGGTATGACGATTACTCGTGACAGGAGGAATCACAAGATTTGGCTATCTCAGGAGCGATACATAGAGAAGGTTCTTGAAAGATTCAACATGAGTAAGGCGAAACCAGTTAGCACTCCACTTGCGAGTCATTTCAGACTCAAGACAAGTCAGAGTCCATCAACTGAAGAGGAGAAATCAGATACTGAAAAAGTTTCTTAACAGTTGGTAGTCTTATGTATGCCATGGTATGCACCGGACCAGACATTGCTCACGCAGTTGGCGTTGTGAGCAAGTTCTTATCAAATCCAGGAAAGGAGCATTGGACAACGGTCAAATGGATAATGAGGCATCTCTGAGGTACATCTAGTCATTGTTTATGTTTTGGAACTGATAAACCTGTTTTTAGAAGGATACACAGATGCAGATATGGCTGGAGATGTAGACACGAAGAAATCCATATCCGGGTACCTGATATCATTTGCAGGGGGAGTAGTCTCATGGCAATCACGACTTCAGAAGTGTGTTGCCTTATCCACCTTAGAAGCAGAATATATCGCGGTCACTGAAGGCTGCAAGGAGATGCTGTGGATGAAAAAGTTTTTACAGGAGCTGGGACAGAGGCAGGAGAATTATATTCTCTATTGTGATAGTCAGAGTGCTATTCATCTCAGTAAGAACCTAACATTTCATTCCAGGTCCAAACACATGGACGTGCGATATCACTGGATCCAAAATGTACTGGATGAAAGATTGTTGAAAGTTGAGAAAATCCACACCAATGATAATGGGGCAGACATGATGACAAAAGTTCTACTGAAAGAGAATTTGGACGCCTACAAGGAGATGACGGGTCTAGCTTCTACCCCAAATTGGTTGTGAGGGGGAGATTTGTGGGGGCCACTCCTAATTAAGGGAGAATTCAACGGAAGTTTTTTTTTCTTTGTTAGCAACTGCTTGGTGTGGATAGTCCTTGGACGACAACCACTGCAGCAGGTCTTTCTTGGCACACAACCAACATGGAACGCAGCCAGCTGCGAGGCATTTTTCAAGGGTTGATGAACCAACCCTTGCCAACCTTTGACACCGATGAACATGAAATCTCTTATAAAATAGGATTAAGATCCCATGGATTGGTAATCAAAAACTGTTGTAACCGTTGTGTATCCTCTGAGGATTATTCGTAGAGAATAATAGAAACCGACACCCTTTCTCTCATGGATGTAGGCAACACCATTGTCGAACCACGCAAATCTCTCGTGTTCTCCATTTTTCTTCCTCGTTTGTGTTCTTTTTCATCACCACGCCGCTCCGCTGCCCCAACAAATGTGAATGAAATGACTTAGTAAATGGGAGTTAGTGGAAACTCATTAATTCTGGAAATGGTGGAACCTATAATTGAAAGTGGAATTGTATGATTATGTGTGGTGGTTGTGTGGTGCAATGCATCTAGTGACAGCGGTTGTGACGAATGTCGTGTGGTGTCGTGGTGGTGATGTGGAGTGCGTTAGTGCAGTTGATGGTAAACCTTAAGTTGGGCGTTGTGTGCTATCCATCTGTCATGTATTTTCATGTTATTTATATACGCGCCCCATCCGAGAGTAGGATAACCTTACCAACACCCAAATGTTTTGGGTTCCAAGTGTTTTCCACAACATCCAGGTTGGTGGTGATTCAGATGGTTGGGTACCCCCTTTCCCCCGCTCTCCCTTTAGTAGCAGTGATGATATGGGTTGATGTTGGACATTACCTAGTGATGATACGTGTTGGTGTTGGAGATTATCCAATGGTGTTTGGGATGCGATATGTGGTGGTGGTCATGCGTGGTGGGAGTAGGGCATGAAGTTAATGTCTTTCACGTTCATGATACCCTACTGCCCTGACTATGTGATGAGGTTGCAATGCGATGATGAGGTTGTGATGTGATGATGACTGATGCTATCACCGGATGCTAGACCCTGTAAGAGGTTGGGATAGATAGGGATGCGTCCTGACCGACATCAGAGCTAGTTGGATATGTGATGTGATATGTATGGAAGAGATGAGAGCATATGTTGTTTGACGTTGGGCGCGAGAGCGAAAAATCAGTGGGGAAGCGGTTGCGAGGCGCCTTTGCTTTGTGTTCTTTTGATTATATGTTACTATATTGGATGCATGATTTGGTGAGCGTGCCATGGTGAGGTTGAGATAGGTTAGTTGACCTGTTTAGGTGTGTGTTGTTTCTGTTGTTTGTTCAGTGGGGCATTAGTATGCTCTTTCTATATGTGCAATAGAGTCCTTGGGTATGATCCTACTGATTATACATGTTATGCTCACCCTACGTATATAGAAACTGTTTTTCAGGTTTCCAGAAGGATTTTGGTGACCAAGCTGGACATTACTAGCTTGCAATTGAAGCTGCTATTGATTCGTTGTCGTAGGACTTGTCTTTGGTATTTACATGGAGATTTTTATCTGTATTTGTTGATTTTATTCATGCACTGCGGGATGGTCTTGAGTTTTCTTTTTTATTATGCGCTGGAGTTGCTTGGTGGTTATTCGTTCTATCTCTCGATCCTAAATTATTAATGGCGGTAATCCTTCTATATGTGAGATTTTTATATCTTTGGTGTTAGTCGCCAACTCGGGGCCTACTGGAGGCGGGATTTGGGGGCCATTATCTCTTTTACTTTATTACCATGCCTTCTATATTGTGAGATTTTTATACCCTCGGCGTTAGTCGCCACCCCGGGGCCTACTGGAAACGGGACTTTAGGGTCATTATCTCTTTTACTTCATTGCCGACCTAGGTGGGGTACCTTTGGAGGGATGAGGCCGTGACAGATTGATATCAGAGGGAGGCTGAGAGATAGGATGAAGTTGAAAGTTAGACCTTGTGAGGATTGCATGAGTTGGTAGTACAACGGTGCTAGTTGATCTTTGTGCGTGACATAGGCCAGAGAGATCGGCTAGGACGCAGAAATTTAGGGCCCCCCGTGATCAGATGTTAGGGCTCTGAGCTTAATGAACGTCCAAATGAGGTGAACCTGTTTGTAGGATGGAGACCTAGGAGTGGCATATTCATCATGATTGATTGTATTTGAGTATGGATTGGGTAATTTTGGGAAATTAAAATGCAATTAATTAAATAAACCTTGATAAAATTCCATGTTATCAGGCTTAGGGCTTCTCTTTGCTTTTCAGGAATGGCTATTAGTCGTCGTCCACATGCAGTTCGGGCAGTAGAGGTTTATCAGGCTGATCTCTAGTTGATCGTCGGAGGATTGATCCAACAGAGGATGATGAAGCATGACATAGGGCCTTGCGTGCCTTTCAGCGACATAGCTTGGGGAAGTATGAGGGGAACATGTCTGGTCTAGAGATAGAGCATTGGTTGGAGGATCTTGAGATCGCCTTCGGTCTGATTCGAGCTTGGGTTGAGTTTTGGGTGCAGTTAGCAGTTAGTCTGGTGCGGGGTGCTGCACGTTAGTGGTGGATGTTGTATCTTGGTGAACGAAAGGAGGCAAATGTTTCGTTGGTGGACTTTCAGGAGTATTGCTTGGAATTTTTGTCATTGACGATGAAGGCAGTAGAGGTAGGAGCTGCTCTCCCTTCAGCAGGGGAGCCCGAGTGTGCGGGAGCTTGAGATCAAGTTCAAGGATCTCTTACATTTTGACTTTGAGATCTTTCCAGATGAGGAGTCCAGAGAACGATGTCTGGAGGATATGTTGCGCCCAATGATCAGGTATGCGGTCACCTCATTTACACTTCCTATGTATCTGGAGGTGTAGAAGAAGGCAGTGGTTGTGGTTATTTAGCGGATGCTTTCTCTGGGGTGAGCCTCAAGAGAGTGGCCAACAAGGCGTTTTGAGGAGCATGGTACTAGGTAGTGGATCGTGGATGTCTGGACAGTCGGGGTTCTGACCGGTAGGGAGCTGACCTCGATAGACCTTTACACGACATTCTGGGGCTGGTAGCTCTCGAGCACCTACCGGGGACTTTCTGTTTTTGTGCTACATCAGCAGCGATCGTGGCCACCGCCAGACTTAGTGCCCGACAACCTGGGGCAGACATTTTCAGATGGGCCGTCATGCCCTTTTTAGGCAGCAACAACAGTTGCCTCTGAGGCAGTTTTAGCAGCATGGACAGTCGATGCTTGTTTAGCAGCCGAGGGTAGATGGAGTTGGCAGAGTGTAGCCTCGCGATGGTCCCCGTCCTTAGGGACCTAGGCAGAGCGCGACCGTGGAGGCTGTCGGCAGAGAGACAGAGGAGTTAGGCGTGGGCAGATGGATGCGATGGAGGTGCCAGCGCCAGCAGGGTTAGAGGTAGTCCGAGGTACGATCAGTTCATCATTTACCATTGTTTCTGCCTTGTTTGATTTAGGAGTCTCATACCGGGGTTCGATTTCTGGGAGCCCGCTCTTGGGGGAATTCCCGCTTCCATGTACCGCTCGTCTTGTTGGGTCACCCAGTGTCTCACCGGGTGGGCAGAATGGGCGCACTTCACCTGGCTGACGGATTGTTGTGTCGAACCATCGCTGATCGAGGTGTTACCCCGTGAGACGCTCTGTCATCTCGACTGGCAAAGGCTCCTTCTCGGCTGGGGCTTCTCCGGATGACCTCTTCGTGGGGAGGGGGGTTCTCGAGTGTGGAGGGTTCGAAAAGGCCACTCTCGGGGATTCTCTTTCAAAAAAGAAAAGATTTAGGAGTCTCATACTCCTTTGTTGCTCCTACTTTGGTCCGTGCTTTGGGACCGAATGTGGAGAGACTTTCAGTGCCCCTGGTGTTATCCACGCCGATTGGAGGTCAGACTGCTTTGTTTGATGTGTGCCGGAGATGTAGATTGGTGATGGGGCATCACCAACCAATGGAGGATTTTTTTTTGCTACTAATACAACCATACAATGTTATTTTTTGCATGAACTGGCTGTATTTTATGCATGCAGTCATCAAATGCTTTCAGATGAAGGTTTCATTTTTTGATGTGGAGGTCCAGCATGTGACATTCGTTGGTGAGCGGAGTTATCATATGGGTGGCAGGAAAGTGGAACCCCTTCTTTCTCAACTGACAGAGCTGTCAGTGAAAGCTTAAACAGAGGATGTTCCCAAGGTTCTGGAGGATTTCCTTGATGTTTTTCCGAATGAGGTTATAACACTACCCCCTCGACGTGGTGTCGAGTTTGGGATTAAGTTGCAACTTGGCACATCTCTGATTTCGATGACTTCCTATCAAATGGCATCTACGGAGCTGCAAGAGTTGAAGCTGTAGGCTGACGATCTGATGCAGAGGGGTTTCATTTGACTTGGTGTATCTCCTTGAGGGGCTTCAGTGTTGTTTCTCAAGAAGGTGGATGGTAGTTTGAGGTCGTGCGTAGACCACTGGAGGTTGAATCTGGTGACGATTAAGAACCCTTACCACTCTCTTCTGAGGATTGATGATCCTATTTGATCAGTTGAAGGGAGCCAGTTGGTTCCTATCGATCGACTTGCGGTCTGGATATCACCAGAGTGAGGTGGAAGATGAGGATGTCCCAGAGACTCTCTTCAAGTGCAGGTATGGGGCACTTCCAGTTCGTGGTTATGCCATCCGGTGTCGCGAAGCATTAGCTATGTTCACGAGGCTCATGAATTCCATGTTCCGTGGATTCTTGGACCAATTCGTTATCGTGTTCAATGACTATATCTTGATCTATTCGAAGTCATAGACGAAGCACGCCGATTATCTCAGAGCTATCTTGCAGGTTTTCCGACACCATCGACTCTATGAGAAACTGTCTAAGTGCAAGTTTTGGACACAAGATATGCACTTCCTTGGACATGTAGTGTCTCAGTAAAATATGGTCATTGACCCATTGAAGGTTGAGGTAGTTGTTTCTTGGGCGACATCCAACAAAGTTGCAAGGGTTCGTAGTTTCCTTGGACTTGCGGGCTATTATCAAAGGTTTGCGTTCGATTTCTCTTGGGTTGCAACCCAGCTAACAGCTTTGTTCAAGGACTAGACTTTTCATTTGAATTGATCAGTGTTAGATAGCGTTCAGTTACTTGAAGGAGAAGTTGATCAGTGCCCCAATGTTTCGGTTGCTCAAGGAGGGTGTGATGTTCGAGGTTTTCTGTGATGCGTTTTATCTGGGTTTGGGATGCATCTTGATGCAACAGAGGGCAGTGATCTCTTATGGGTCTAGACAGTTACGTCCCCACAGACGTAACTATGCCACCCATGATCTGGAGTTGGCGACAGTTGTGTTCCCATTGAAGCTGTGGTGACATTACCTTATCGGTGAGCGCTTTGTGGTTTTCTGATAGAGACCTAAGCATAAGGGAGTAAAGAGAATAACAAAGAATACTCTAGAATGGGCATAAGAGTCATAACATGGGGAGCAGGTACAACTGGACACAACTTTACATTCTAGAAGAATATTTCTGTTAGAGGTCACGTGGGGGAACTAGTTATAAGAAGAGGGGAGGGGCTAAGGAGAGGGCATTGAGAGAATCATTCAGTTGAGGGGTCGGCCTGTTGGCTTGAGCGAGAGGTCTTGGGGGCCCTCGATTCTTCTTCCTTCTCCATCTTTTTTCTTTCGGGTTTCTTTCATCTGCTGCATGATTCTGTCTGTAATTCTGCTTTTAATTCAAAAAAGTCTGTTCGAGAGGCGGTGTTTTCCATTAATT
This sequence comes from Viscum album, assembly GCA_963277665.1. Classification (NCBI taxonomy): domain Eukaryota; kingdom Viridiplantae; phylum Streptophyta; class Magnoliopsida; order Santalales; family Viscaceae; genus Viscum; species Viscum album. Next base: position 1,145,366,289 of record OY728132.1, read on the forward strand.
GGCTTGATTTGCCGCTACGCCTCATTGGTCAACAGAGGCGCGCAACTGGATTGTCTCGCACACAGTAGTTTGTGCGCAGCGGAGGTGTGAACTGCTGCTCGTCTTCCACCACTGATGGACCCATGGGACGCGAGAGCAAAGATGTAGCACAACGACGTTGCACGAGCAGTGTCAGAATAAGACGCAGACGCGAGTGCCCGATCGGATTTTCCCTCACCAGAACGACGCGCAACACCGGAACGGGAGGCCGCGCAGTTTCGGAACGAAACCTCGTTCATCGTCGCACCCGTCCTCTCGTCCGGTTCCGTACCTCCGATGCGCACACAAGGAAGCCGTTAGAATCTTCATCAGCGAAGTGGATATAGTGAGCACTGTCTGATCCTTCATTCGCAAGGTACGCAGCGTGCCAGATTGATTGTCGCTCGGGCCTGGGCCTTCCAATCGCACAAGAGGAGTTTGTCTTGTTCTTTTTTTCTTTTTGTTTTTTTCCCACACAGGTAAAGTATCGCTACTTCAACAAAAAAAAAAAAGAAATAAGAAAAAGAAAAAAAGAAGAAGAGGGAGGCGCGTTGTTCCCTACTATTCTCGCATAAGAGGAGGCGGAGGAGGCTCAGCTGGACGTCCGCACTGCAGGATAGTTTTTTCTGGGGAGGAAATCGCGTTGCAAATTTTTATCACCGGGAGGATGGGTGCTCTAGTGATGGAAACAAGCTTCGATGCTCGTCTTGATAGGGTGGAGCACCGCCTGGACCACATCGACATGACGATGATAGAATTGAAAGCTTCTGTCATCAATAAAATCACCTTGCGGATGGAGGCCCTCAAGGAGCAACAACATTATTGGGAATAGAACACACAAGAGCATAAGAAATTTCGTACGTTTTTCATTGGAGCTCTGTTACACCTTGAAACACGGTCGTACGTCACAGATGACCCACCATTTTTCCTCATGGCGGACTCAGGTGCACTATTGCACGATAATGACAATGCGAAAAAATCAGAGATGAGGTTGCTGCAGTTGGCGGTACTTCCACTTTTGTCGCAAGAGGCGCCCTCTGCTACAATTGGAGTTGGAGATGCCAAGGGAGAAACAAGTCCGCCAGACCGCAATGATGTCATGGTGCTTGGGCCGCCACTTGGACACCCTGTGGAGTTGATGGCAAAACAAAGAAAAGGGCAACAAGCTTGTCGACGCTGCTGACACCAAGGGGCCGCACAAGGAACACACAACTACTGCTGAATACACTGATGACTTCCTGGGAGGAGATTTGCCAGAGTCATATGGTGGTAAGGGAAGCAAGGTGATACAGTCATTGCCGAGGGTGCCTCCTTCTGACGAGATGGCCCTGTTGGAACAACATCAGCAAACTTTGGCACATTTAGAGATGAGTGAGGAATTGAAGGTGCTGCGTTTGCACAGAGGAGCGTCAGTGGATTTTACTGATATCATGCAGGGCAATCGATCAGTTGGATTTGAAGACGAGGATATTGCACGTCTTTGGCAGGAGCAACTAGCTGAGTCATGCATACTAGTTTGTAGCGTGGGTCATGGGGGCGACCCACATAGCTCTTTCAGGCGGGATGAGGGCACTCGAAGGTGGACCTCGCACCATAGTTGGCACCAACACACATGGTCTGTCCATCGCGCGAGGACAATTTGGGAGATTGTCCGGAGAGTAGGTGAAGTCAGGGTGCATCGACAACAGGATCTGCAGGCCCATGGTGCTGGGAGGACCATTTGGCATTTTGCATGGCACTTTTGTGTGGAAAGGGGAACCCACATTCAACGTGGCGCTGAGAGGACCGTTTGGCTTATTGCATGACACCTCTATGCGGATAGGGGAACCCACATTCAGTTTCTTTTCCTCAGTCTTGAGAACAAGACTGATTTTCAAGGAGGTGCGAGTGATAGAGACCTACGAATAAGGGAGTAAAGAGAATAACAAGGAATACTCTAGAATGGGCATAAGAGTCATAACGGGGGGAGCAAGTATAGTTGGACACAACTGTACATTCTAGAAGAATATTTCTGTTAGAGGTCATGTGGGGGAAGTAGTTATAAGAAGAGGGGAGGGGCTGAGGAGAGGGCATTGAGAGAATCATTCAGTTGAGGGGTCGACCTGTTGGCTTGGGCGATTGGTCCTGGGAGCCCTTGATTCTTCTTCCTTCTCCATCTTTCTTCTTTTGGGTTTCTTCCATCTGCTGCATAATTCTGTTTGTAATTTCGCTTTTAATTCAAAGAAGTCTGTTCGAGAGGCGCTGATATCCATTATTTTCACAGACCATAATAGCTTGAAATATGTTCTCTCAGCGGGATCTGAATTTGCGCCACTGGAGGTGGATGAAGTTTCTTCAGGATTACGATTTTGAGATCTACACCTTGGGAAAGGGTAATGTTGTTGCCGATGTGCTGAGTCGGAAGTCCCGAGGAGATGTGGTTCGAGAGTCCGTAGATGTTTGAAAAGTGACAGAGGAGCTTGCAGCGATGCATCTTGACATGGGGGAAAACCGCAACCAAGGTTGTCTTTATCAGATGACCGTTGAATTGTCCTTGATGCAATAAGTGAAGGAGTCTCAGAGGTAGAGGTGACGCGTGACCGTGTTGGCCATAGTGATGCTCCAGAGGGATGGTCCGAGGATGTCAGAACTAGTTGTTGTTTCAAGGGAGGGATGTATGTTCTGTTGGTAATGCGAGAGGGAGTTCTTCGTGAGTTTTACTACTCACCCTTAGTGATACATCCATGTGTGACTATGATGTATCGTGGCTTGAGGAGACAATTTTGGTGGCCTGAGTTGAAACAGTCGGTGGCAGAGTTTGTGGCAAGTGTCTGGTTTGTCAGCAGGTGAAGCCGAACACTGTGTTCCTGGAGGTTTGTTGCAGCCCTTGGATGTCCCCTGGGTGGAAATGAGAAGACATCTCGATGAATTTCGTTATCGGGTTACCCTGAGCTCAGGGAGGATGTGATGCAGTTTGGGTGATTGTGGACCGACTAACGAAGTTGGCTCATTTTCTTACGATCCGTGAATAAAGCGCAGTGGATGTTTTGGCAAGACGGTATGTGGATGATGTGGTTAGGCTTCATGGGGTATCGAGGACCGTCATCTCTGATTGGGATTCTCGTTTTACTTTATGAGCCTGGAGAGGATTGCAACATGCCTTTGACTCCCAATTGCGCCTTAACACTGTTTTTCACCTTCAGTCAGACAGTCAGATGTTGCAGACCATCCTGATGCTGGAGGATATGTTGTGAGCTTGCGTCTTGGATTTTGGCGGGGCAGTTGAGTTCGCCTACAACAGTAGCTATCACTCATTTATTGGCATGACTCTGTTTGAGGCGTTGTACGGACTACCGTGTCGTTTTCTGTTGTGCTGAACAGAGGTTGGGAAGTCGGCGGTTCTTGGTCTTGATGTAGTGCATAACACAACCGAGAAGATTTAGATGGTCCGAGAGCGGATGAGGGCGGTGCAGGACCGTCAGAAGGCCTATGTTGATCGTAAGCGGAGGCCCATCAAGTTTGAGGTTAGAGACGATTTGTTCTTGAGGGTTTCCCTTCGTTGAGGGCAACAGTGGTTTGACAGAGGAAGTAGCTTTCTTCCCGGTTCGTCGGGCCTTTTGAAGTGTTGGAGCGCGTTGGTGAGGTGGCTTATCAGTTGGCACTTCCACCGCGGTTGAACTATATCCTTCTGTGACTTCCTGCTCTCAAGGAATCTGTCACCACATTCCCCTTTCCTAAGGTGTAGGAGATCACGAAGTCATATTTCTGAAGAAACTTCATCCACCTCCGCTGCCATAAGTTCAGGTCTCGCTGGGAGAAGACACACCTCAAGCTTTTGTGATCTGTGAAGACCACGAAGCGTTCCCCGATAAGGTAATGCTGCCACAGCTTCAGGGAAAACACAACCGTTGTAAGCTCCAGGTTATGGGTGGAATATTTACGTTCGTAAGGGCGTAACTGCTTAGACCCATAAGAGATCACTCCCCGCTGCTGCATCAGCACACACCCCAAGCTTAGACTGGAAGCATCACAGGACACTTCGAACGTCACTCATTCCTCTAGAAACCTCAGCACTGGGGCACTGACCAACTTCCCTTTTAGATAACTGAAATCTTCCTAGCACTTCTCACTCCATACGAAATCCTGATCTTTTCTGGTCAAGGATGTCAAAGGCGCTGCAACTAGAGAGAAGTCTGGTAAAAACCTCTGGTAGTAACCTGCTTATAACACCCCAAACATATTACGGTATATTTCTCTAAAATACTTTCAATTCATTAGATATCCTATATTGAATGAGGCAATGAGTCTCTGTGAAACAACACTTGGTTATTTATAGGAGGAAGTCATAACCTAGCCATTAAACTTAAATTTTCTACATTTGTGTTTTGAATTTCAAAAAACGGTCATCTACGGTTGTGATCAATAAGTTATTTGGAGTCTGATAGAATCAACTTGTTTTTTTGATGAATAATAACATACCATTATGAATAGTAATATGAATAGTAATATGACCCTTATAAATAGTAAATCATATTATTATTTTATTTTCTTGAGGTTATAGGGTAATGAGTTGTTGATTAATTTTTCAAGGTATTAAAAAAATGAGTTATAAATTTAAAATTGTTATTTTTGAATAAATTATGATTTTATTTAAAAATTAAATTAATAATATTTAGAAAATTATTTTCAAAAAATGGAGTTCATTTTTGAATTCTACATGTTGAAAAATGGTTAGGGTGAATTTTTGGGATTTTTCTAAAATACTTTCATTTTTCGTGAATAGTAAAAATACAGTTTTGAGTTTTCAGTAGTTTAATGACATCATGATGATGTAATAATTAATATAAAAGGCTGGTCGACTTGTGTACAATAAAATATTACATGAGGTGTCCCAAGTGGCTAAAATCATAGGCAAACCCATGGTTTTGCAAAAAACCACTAATGAGGTGTCCCATCAAATTAATAAAAAACTCCATCTCATTTACTATAAATATCCACTCTTTCCTTCGTTTTCTTTCATTAAAAATCCATAATCCTAGAATCTCTGGTAGTTTTACCCCCCATAGGAGTCCTCCCAAGGTGTCCTCAAGCCCCCAAGGTCTCAACCCTCAATTTTTGGGAGTTACTCTACAAGATAAGGGAATCTACCACCCTTCTCTTTTCTTAAAGCTTTCATTTTATGTTTTATCTTTTATTTTCAATTGGATTATGTTGGGATATGTCGTTCCATATTACCCTTTATTTCCATATTATTTAAGAGTGATGAGAGACTCCTTTTCTCTCATCAACTATTTTATGATTTTTTTAAGTGAAGACGTTAAATTGCTGAATTTTCATGAGAGATTTCTCAATTTTTCTTTTATTTCGAGTTCCTTTCTTTTTATTTTTCTTTCCTCATATCCTCTCATCCAAATGATACAATAATTCTAGTACCTTACATGAACTATAATTTTATTATTCTAATGAAATATTTCATCATCATCTCTCTTTCCCCCCTCTTATACTAAAAATGAAAACATCGTTCGAGATGTGTTAATTTATTACATTCAAGGACGACGAGTTCTCAATTTTTATTACCATCTTCAATTCTGTTCATGAAACCATTTTTATGGTTGAACATGATCATAATATATGTATTTAATCTTATGTAAAGTTATGGAATCCTTATACACTCATAATATAAAATAATAATACAAAACAAGTTCATTATGCACAAAACCGCCAATTTAATCCAAGCCTTTATCATTATTTTTTATCAAACAAGTCATCCTCATGGTATGTAACCAAAAATCACTATAAGATCATTTATATATCTATAATTTCACTAATAATATATATTAACAATTATTTATGTTTGACCACATTTCAAACGAGCTTCCATTCATGTATACAAGTAAACCAAGGAAGAAAATGCTTCCGAAACAATAAAATTGAACCTCTTATACCCATAAAAAAGGCATGAATGAACCTAATAAGGTTATACTAAATCAATTAAATGTCGATGATGTTATGTAATTATTAATTAATGAAGTTAAATTTGATTATTCAGGTCATTAAGATCAATTGAGAACACATTCGGGCACAATGTAAGAGGTTTCTTATCTCACTTTTAATTCCGTGAGAATTCCATTGTTCATCACTTATTTCTTGCATGTGGTGTATTGTGTGCTTCCATTTGATATATATTATCATGATTCTATTTATATTCCTAGTATTTTGTGATTCTTTTGGTGATTATTAATTTTTGGTCATACAACTCAATTGATTACAACGTGGTAAGAGATTTTGTCTCAATTTCCATTTCATTGAGACTTGCTTAGTATTGTGCACCTAATATTTCTTATGTGGTGTATCCACTGCCCATTTGAGATCATTTTCATTTGAAATTGTAAATATATTATATATCCATATTCTGGTTTCATGGATATTATTATTGTCTTAAGCCGTATAACCTTTTACATACAGTGTTTATTTGGAATGTTGTTTTAACTATGGAAATATTGATGTATCTGTATCCTCTACTCTATACGAATATTGAGAAGGCATATTGTACTTGTATTAAATATATGTATAAAGAATGCTTTGGACTTGAAGTGACAGGCGAAGCCCGTTATAGCCCCTCGGTGCATCGACAAGTCTTATGAGACAAATCATTTGGTGACAAACCCTTTGCGTTTATTTCCAAAAATCAGACGGGTTTCTACCCATAGACTTAAACTGTTTTGACGATATGGTGACATCATGTCGGATACATGAAATACAATTAATAATTGTTCTCTTTATTCATTTTTAGCTATTATTATCCATGAGGTTTTCACTATGATAAAACATATGGATGCAATTTCATTCTCAGTTTATTAATGACGTATGTTTTTCATTTATTCACCATGCCATATTGACTATGTCAAATTGTTTATGATTCAATTATTGTTGATTCATGCTATTAGTAACCCTTACTGATCATTTTAGCTCACCTTTTAATTTGTTTACCTTCAACAGGTTATGAGGAGGAGACCATATATTGAGTTCTCATGGATGTAGATTATTAGTTTTTGTTATGTATTGTATTGTGTTACCCTTTCCAATGTAATTTGAGTTACATGTATGTATCTAGTTTCTTCAAGACTACTAAACTGATCATTCATTTAAGATTTCATTCCTTTTTTATCATGCCAATGTGATAAGTATTGCACCGACTCCGGACTTCTGGGTTCGGGGCATTATAATTGGTATCAAAGGAAGTTTATTAGAAAACTTGAAAACTTGATTTAGAAAACATAGATTAGGGAACAAACTCCTAAGATAGCATTTGAGGATAAACATACAAGAACATCCTGATATTTTGGCAAGGAATATATTATGTGAATATTTCTATAAAATACTTCCCTATTTAGATACAAACAAGTAGAGGTGACTCTGACACAGATGTACCTAGGAGTGAAAGCTCCGACAAGGAGTTTCAGGCTTGACCTGAGGTATCCCGGTGCATGACAAGAGGCCTTGCTGCACTCTTGGTCTGACACTCCCGTGGTATATGCTTAGGATAATTCACATTTTCTTTACAAGTCATTATGAAGGATTTAAATGTAAATTTTTCTTCAAGAGAAACCATGTTTATGAGATTATCTATGCATAAAATTTCAAGTTATGCTAAGTATTTTTCTAGTTGAGATTATAAATTACGATTCATAACCTAATTTAGTGTATGCCATTATTTAGAAATGACGCTTAATGGAAGAAGGAGAATCAATACTCGTGGAAAATTTAGAGATTTCCCCACTAAGCAAGTCAATACAGTCAATGTTGGAGCGGATCAGATCATGGCCATATTGGGACAACTTACTTAGGTTGTGACGAATAACCATGCTACACCTGTGTTGGATCGTTTCATGCAGCAAAATCCCCCATCTTTTAGTGGGACTACTAATCCAGTGGTAGCTGAGTAGTGGATCAAGTCCCTTGAAAATATATTCATGGCATTAAGGTGTAATGAAAATGAAAAGGTAGTGCTGGCAGTGTATTGTCTCAAGGTTGACGCTGATCAATGGTGGTCCTTGATCTAGAATACCATAGACAAAGAAGAAATAGAAGATATGAAATGAATGACGTTTAAGGAAATATTCTTTGACAAATATTTCCCTTGTGAGCAACAAACTGAAATGAAGAGAAAATTCCTTGGCTTAAAGCAAAGGGAAGAAGATAGTGTTGCAGAGTATGAGGCTACCTTAACAAGACTATCCAGGTATGCCATAGATTACGTACGTGACTCAGAGGACAAGATTGATCATTTATTTGAAGGTCTTAAGTCAAGTCTTTGAAGGGCACTAGCTTCTCAGACATTTTCATCATATGATGAAATTGTATTAAGTGTCATCAAAACAGAGAAGAAATTTTCTAGATCAAGAAGCGGTACTCTGATAACCATGGAAAAGGTGAAGCGTTAAAGAAGAACAAGGGAACGAAGCAATTCCCATTATGCGAGAACTGTGGAAAGAATCATCCTGAGAAATACTTGAAAGGCATGAAAGTCTGCTATAAGTGTGGAGAAAAGGGACATCGATCTAATGAATGCAAGAGGAAGAAACATTTCAATGATATTCAATGCTACAATTGTATAGATATGAGACACTATGCAAATGAGTGTCCTAAGTGCCAAAGAAATTTGCCTTAGAAAAGGCCACGAGAGAAAGGGAAAGCTTATGCGATTACAACCGTGGAGGTTGAAGTTCCTAATGATGTGGTGGAAGATACTTTAATTGTTTCCTTAAACTTAGAAAATGCATTATTTGATTCTGGATCATTGCATTCATTTATATCTTCCCAATTTTCCAAGAAAATTAGACATGTTCAATTTGATTTGATAAAGGAGTTGTCAGTCAAAACTCTTAGGGGATTTATCATTGCAACAAAGGCACGTCGAGAGGAAGAGAACCCAATATCTATGTGAGAGTAAAGAAATCTTCAAATTGAAGATGTATATATAGTGCAAGAATACAGACATATTTCCAGAGGATTTACCTGGATATCCTCCAAAGCGGAAAGTTGAGTTCTCTATTGATTTAATTCCTGGTATCAAAGACTCCCTATAGAATGGCCACTGTGGAATTAGTGGAGCTAAAGAAACAATTAGAGGAATTGAGTGAAAAATGATTTATTCAACCTAGTTTTTCTCCATTGGGAGCCCCTATCCTCTTTATCAAGGAGAAAGATGGATCCATAAGGCTATGCATTGATTACAGAGAAATCAATGCTATTACATTAAAGAATAAGTATCCTATACCACGAATTGATTATTTATTTGATCAACTTTATGGAGCACAATATTTTTCGAAGATTGACCTTCGGTCTGGATATCATCAGCTGCATGTGAGGAAAGAAGATATTCCAAAGACAATATTTCAAACCAGGTATGTGCATTACGAGTTTACAGTGATGCCTTTTAGACTGACTAATGCACCCTCTGTTTTCATGGATCTAATGAATATAGTTTTTAAGAAATATCTTGATGGCCCTTTTGTGGTATTTATCAATGATATACTGGTATACTCCAAAATCTATGAAGACCATTAGAATCACTTGTGGATTATTCTGAAAAATCTTAGAAGAAATGAATTATACGATAAGTTTAGTAAGTGAATTCTGGCTTCAATCAGTTTCTTTTCTTGGTCATATTGTCTCTAAGGATGAAATCTTAGTTGATCCTACGAAGACAAAGGAAATACAAGAATGACTCATGACAATGAACATAACTGAGATATGTAGTTTTATTGGCTTAGCAGGTTACTATCGACGTTTTGTTCAGAATTTCGCCCGACTGGCTAACCCGCTAACCAAGATCACATGTAAAGGGGTTAAGTTTGTATGGAAGAAAGAATGTACAAAGTGCTTTGAATAATTGAAAATAAGATTGGTCAATGCTCCAATTTTGACTATTCCATCAGGAAATGATGGATTTGTGATATACAGTAATGTATCAAAGAATGAACTGGGTTGCATCCTTATGCAAAATGATAATGTTATTGCTTGTGCATCTAGGAAGTTGAAGACTCATGATCAAAATTACCCAACTCATGATATTGAGTTAGTAGCCATAATCTTTTCTCTGAAATATGAATACATTATCTCTACGGTGAAAGATGTGAGATATATATGAATCACAAGAGTTTGAAATACAATTTTACACAGAAAGAACTCAACATGAGGCAAAGGAGATGACTTGAGTTACTCAAAGATTATGATTGTTCAATACACTACCACCCAGGAAAGGAAAATAAGGTGGCAGATGCATTAAGCAGGAAAGATCATGGACTTCTGACCCAAATGAGGATTGAGAGAGATCTCATATTCATGGATATAATAAAGATGGATATGAGAATTGTTAAGGAAGGGGAAACATCTTTCCTCTTTCAAATGATTGTTAAACCATCTTTACTAGAGAAGATAAAAAGATCTCAATCTGATGATGAGAATCTACACAAGAAAATTAATGTTGTTAAGTATGTGAGATTGGCAGACTTCGTGTATGAGGAAGAAGTTCTGAAATTTGGTAAGAGGTTATATGCTCCATCAGTACCTGAGCTAAAAAGGGAACTATTAGATGATGATCATAGCTCAAATTTTTCTATACACCCTGGTAGCTCTAAGATGTATAGAGATCTATAGGAACATTTTTGGCGGGATAATATGAAGCGAGAAATTGCTGACTACGTGTCAAGGTGTCTAATTTGTCAACAAGGGAAGGTAGAGAGACAACATCCTAGAGGGCTGATGCAACCTCTAACTATTCCTATGTGGAATTGGGATGACATTACGATGGATTTTGTCACAGGAATTCTGAGGACACCTAGAAGGAATGATGCAATATGAGTAATTGTTGATCGTCTCACAAAATCAGCACATTTCCTTGCTATAAGAGAGGATTTACCACTTAAGTGCCTGGAAAGACTTTATATTAATGAAGTTGTAAGACTTCATGGTGCACCTCTATCGATTGTGTCTGATCTAGATCCTTGGTTTACATCAAAATTCTAGAAAATTCTCCTGAAGGTTTTGGATTCTGAGCTTCATATGAGTACTGCTTATCACCCATAGACTGACGGATGGTCTGAAAGGACTATTCAAACACTAGAAGATATGTTGAGATCACGATCTCTTGAATTTCTAGGTATGCGAGATCAATAGTTACCTTTGATGGAATTTTCATACAATAATACTTTCTATTCTAGCAATTAAATGACGCCATATGAAGCATTATATGGTAAGGGGCATCAAACTCCAACTTGTTGGGATGAAGTTGGCGAGAGGAAACTTTTAGGCCCATAACTTATCGAAGAGATAACTACAAAGGTAAAGAAAATTCAGGCCCATATTAAAGTATCCCAAAGTTGGTAAAAGAGTTATGCTAACAATCAGAGAAAGGATTTTGAATTTCAAGTAGGAGATCATGTCTTTCTAAAAGTATCTCCGTGGAAGAGTGTCTTAAGGTTCGGTAATAAAGGGAAAATGATCCCCAGGTACATCGAACCGTTTGAAATTCAGGAAAGGATCGGAGTTGTAGCTTACCGTTTAGCAATGCCACCAAGTCTCTCAAAAGTTCATAATGTGTTCCATGTCTCATTGTTAAAGAAATACATGCCAGACCCAACACATGTACTCACCTATGAAGAAATAGAGCTGGAATTGGATTTTTCATACTGTGAAGAGCCTATCGAGATTCTTGACACAAGGGAGCAGGTATTGAGAAATTGGACAACTCGTCTAATAAAGGTTCTTTGGAGAAACCATAAAATGGAGGAAGTGATGTGGGAACCTAAGGATGTTATGAAGAAGAACCATCCACGTCTTTTTGAAGGGCTTTATACATGAAAAATTTCGAGGGTGAAATTTTTGAAGGTGGGAATAATATAACACCCCAAACATTTTATGGTATCTTTCTCTTAAATACTTTCAATTCATTAGATAACCTATATTTAATGAAGCATTGAGTCTCTATGAAATAACACTTGGTTATTTATAGGAGGAAGTCATAACCTAACCATTAAACTTAAATTTTCCACATCTGTGTTTTGAATTTCAAAAAACGGTCGCCTACAGTTGTGATCAGTAAGTTATTTGGATTCTGATAAAATCAACTTATTTTTTGATGAATAGTAACACAGCCTTATGAATAGTAATATGACCCTTATAAATAGTAAATTATATTTTTATTTTATTTTCTTGAGGTTATAGGGTAATGAGTTGTTGATTAATTTTTCAAGTTATTAAAAAATGAGTTATAGATTTAAAAATTATTATTTTTGAATAAATTATGATTTCATTTAAAAATTAAATTAATAATATTTAGAATATTATTTTCAAAAAATGGAGTTCATTTTTGAATTCTACACATCAAAAAATGGTTAGGGTGAATTTTTGAGATTTTTCTAAAATACTGGAATTTTTCGTGAATAGTAAAAATACAGTTTTGAGTTTTCGGTAGTTTAATGACATCATAATGATGTAATAATTAATATAAAAGGCCGGTCGACTTGTGTACAGTAAAATATGACATTAGGTGTCCCAAGTGGCTAAAACCATAGGCAAATACCATGGACAAATACCATGGGCAGACCCATGGTTTTGCAAAAAACGACTAATGAGGTGTCCCTTTAAATTAATAAAAAACTCCCTCTCATTTACTATAACTATCCACTCATTACTTCGTTTTATTTCATTTAAAATCCATAATTATCAAAGATCTAGTATTTTTACCTCCTTAGGAGTCCTTCCAAGGTGTCCTCAAGCCCCCAAGGTCCTAACCCTCAAGTTTTGGGAGTTACTCTACAAGGTAAGAGAATCTACCACCCTTCTCTTTTCTTAAAGCTTTCATTTTATGTTTTTCTTTTATTTTCAATTGGATTATGTTGGGATATGTCATTCCATATTCCCCTTTCTATCCATATTATGTAAGAGTGACGAGAGACCCCTTTTCTCTCATCAAACTATTTTATGAATTTTTTAAGTGATGCTGTTAGAATGTCGAATTTTCGTGAGAGATTTCTCAATTTTTCTTTTATTTTGAGTTTCTTTCTTTTTATTTTTCTTTCCTCATCTACCCTCATCCAAATGACATGATGATTCTAGTACCTTACATGAACTAGAATTTTATTATTCTAATAGAATATTTCATCATCATCTCTCTTTTCCCCCTCTTATAGTAAAAATGAAAACATCATCCGAGATGTGTTAATTTATCACATTTAAGGACGACGAGTTCTCAATTTTTATTACCATATTCAATTCTGGTCATGAAACCTTTTTTTTGGTTGAAACAGATTATAATATATGTATTTAATCTTATGCAAAGTTCTAGAATCCTTATACACTCATAATATAAAATAATAATACAAAACAAGTTCATTATGCACAAAACTGCCAATTTAATCCAAGCGTTTATCATTATCTTTTATCAAACAAGTCATCCTCATGGTATGTAGCCAAAAATAATTATAAGATCATTTATATCTCTGTAATGTCACTAATAATATATATTAACAATTCTGGATGTTTGACCATATTTCAAACTAACTTTCATTCATGAATACAAGTAAATCGATCATGAAAACCAAGGAAGAAAATGCTTCCAAAACAATAAAATTGAACCTCTTAAACCCATAAAAAAGGGAATGATTGAACCTAATAAGGTTATACTAAATCAATTACATGTTGATGTGGTTCTGGAATTATTAATTAATGAAGCTAAATTTGATTATTTAGGTCATTAAGATCAACCGAGAACACATTCGGGCATAAGGTAAGGGGTTTCTTATCTCACTTTTAATTCCATGAGAATTCCATTGTTCACCACTTATTTCTTGCATGTGGTGTATTGTGTATTTCCATTTGATATATATTATCATGATTCTATTTATATTCATGGTATTCTGTGATTCATTTGGTGGTTATTAATTTTTGGTTATACGTCTTAATTGTTTACAACGTGGTTAGAGACTTTTGTCAATTTCCATTTCATTAAGACTTGGTATTGTGCACCTAATCTTTCTTATGCGGTGTATCCACTGCCCATTTGAGATAATTTTTCATTTGAAATTGTAAATATATTATATATCCATATTCTGGTTTCATGGATATGATTATTGTCTTAAGCCGTATAACCTTTTACATACAGTGTTTATTTGGAATGTTGTTTTAACTATGGAAATATTGATGTATCTGTATCCTCTACTTTATAAGAATATTGAGAAGACATATTTTACTTGTATTAAATCTACGTATAAAGAATGCTTTGTACTGGCAGCGATGGGCGGAGCCCGTTATAACCCATTGGTGCATCGACAGGTCTCATGAGACAAATCAGTTGGTGACAAACCCTTCGAGTTTATTTTCAAAAATTAGACGGGTTTCTACCATAGACTTAAACCATTTTGTCAGTATGGTGGTATCATGTGCTAGATACATGACGTCCAATTAATAATCATTCTCTCTATTCATTTTCAGCTATTATTATCCATGAGGTTTTCACTATGACAAAACCTATGGATGCAGTTTCATTCTCAGTTTATTAATGACATGTCTTTTTCATTTATTCATCATGCCATATTGACTATGCCAAATTGTTTATGATTCAGTTATTGTTGATTCATGCTATTAGTAACCCTTACTGAGCATTTGAGTTCACCCTTTTCATTTTTTTTACCTTCAATAGGTTATGAGGAGGAGACCATATATTGAGTTTTCATGGATGCAGTTTATTAGTTTTTGTTATGTATTGTATTGTGTTACCTTTCCCAATGTAATATGAGTTACATGTATGTATCTAGTTTCTTCAAGACTGCTAAACTGATCATTCTTTCGGGATTTCATTCCTTTTTATCATGCCAATGTGATAAGTATTTCACCGGCTTCGGGCTTTTGGGGTTGGTGCATTACACTGCCAGTCCCAGGAAACTACGAACCTCTCTCATGTTCTTAGGTGCTGCCCAAGAAACAACCACTTCAACCTTCGACAGGTCCACTTCTATTCCCTGTTAGGACACCACGTGTCCAAGGAAGTGCACATCTCGTGTCCAAAACTTGCACTTGGATAACTTTCCATAGAGCTGGTGGTGTCGGAGGACCTCCAAAACCGTCCTTAGATGTTCGACGTGACCCTCCTCTGATCTTGAGTATATCAGGATGTCGTCGATGAACACGACCACGAAATGGTCTAGATACTCGCGGAAAATAGAGTTCATGAGCTCCATAAACACGACTGGTGTGTTCGTAATGCTGAACGACATGACCATGAACTCAAAGTGCCCGTACCTGCATCTGAAAGCAGTCTTCAGGATGTCACCCTTCTTCACCCTCAACTGGTGATATTCAGATCGCAGGTTGATCTTAGAGAACCAACCTGCTCCCTTCAATGGGTCAAAAAGGTCTTCGATCCTCGGGAGGGGGTAATAGTTCTTGATCGTCACCTGATTCAGTCTTTGGTAGTCTATGCACAGTCTGAGACCACCATCTTCATTCTTTGAGAACAAGACTGGAGCACCTCATGGTGAGGCGTTTGGTCAGATAAAACCTTTCTTCATAAGGTCATCAACCTTAATTCGCTACACTCGCAATTCAGAAGGCGCCATCCGACAGGGAGTCATTGAAATCAGACGAGCATCGAGTTGTAAGTCTATCCCAAACTCAATATCACGTCAAGGGGGTAGAGTCACAACCTCTTCAGGGAAGACGTCTAAGAACTCACTGAAAATCCCCAGAACTTCCACCATCTCTGAGTCTGCCGATTCCACTAACAACTCGGCTAATAAAGAAAGAAGGGGCTCCATATGCCGGCTTCTCTCCTGACAACTCCACTCGCCAACGAAAGCTACACGCTGGCTGCCCATATCTGAGAACACGACCCTTCTTCGGAAGCAGTCGATAACAGGGTGCAAGGAAAACAACTATTCGATGCCTATGATGACATCGTATGGATTCATTTGTAGCAGAAGGAGATCCCCACTGGACTGATGTGGCCCCAACATCAGTTTACATCCCCGAAAAACACCAAACAGGCTGGTCTGACCTTCAACTGGCATACTCAACACCAGGGGTATGGAAAGTCTCTCTACGCCTAGACCCAAGGCATGGGCTATACTGGGTGCAACAAAGGAGTGTGAAACTCCTGAATCAAACAAGGCATAGGCAATTGTACTAAATAGACTAATCGTACCTCGAACGACCTTTGGCCCTGCTGTAACTGCTACCTCTGCGGCGTGCAACTGCCCACACCCAGCTCCTCTCCCCCTCAGCTATCGACCGCCTACTAGACCACACCCCAGTCTAGGTCCCTGAGGAGCACCCTGAGGTCAGCCTTCCCTTGCAATGTCTGCTCTCAGAGGGGAAGAGACCTACTACTGCTGCTGCTGGAAAGGTCTGGCTGACAACTGGTGCTGCTGAGGTGGGCGCTGAACCTACCCACCTCCACTGTACTGATCTCGAGCTAGGTACCGACTCTAGATGTGACCAAAACTGTAATGTCTTGGATTTCTCCGTATTTTATTTTAATATTATATGAAAATTCTTTTGAGACCAGGCTTTGAGACGGCGTGCAGTTCCGATGCCCGATGATCTCGAAACAAATGTTTGAATTTAATTAAATAATTAAATTACGCGCGCGTATGGTTTTCCTGAAAAAGTGGAATAACTTTTGAATGGGTGCTCGGATCGGAAATCCGAGGGCACCGTTGCATCCAGAGCAGCGGGTTGACCCTAGGAGAGACCTAACATCGGTTGGCGCAAGTCGGTGGTGAAATCTAGTTTTTGGATGTAACCGTAATAAAATATTTGATAAAAATATTTTATTAAATTATTGCTGCAGCAAAATCTTTTAATCTTCTTAAATAAGGATTTCACAGGGGATCAGGGTGACAGATCTCATAACCCTGAGTTTCCCCTGGAGGCTCTGGAAAGCTCTGAAGGAAACCTCCCAACGCGGCGACGACGTTCTTGACGAGTTTCGCCGGCGACGACGACGCGGCGACCGGATCTTCGCCAACGAACACCGCGAATCTAGGTAGGACGTTTTGATTTTGATTTCCTTTCCCCGTTCTTGATTCCTACGATGAATGTGGACTAATCCACGAACAGATTAGCCCGCGAATCGATCGTATTTACAGGATGGGCTTTTGCGGGGATTTTTGGGGATTTGATTCTTGAAGTTATTTTGGTTTCGTTTAATCTTCTAACGGTGACGAACCAAGATCGACATGAACATCGATTGAGGTCCGTCCCTCTCGATTTGTTGTGCCTTTCTACTCCGATTTCTC
Organism: Viscum album; assembly: GCA_963277665.1. Lineage (NCBI taxonomy): Eukaryota > Viridiplantae > Streptophyta > Magnoliopsida > Santalales > Viscaceae > Viscum > Viscum album. The sequence goes on from OY728132.1 coordinate 1,145,383,586, forward strand.
GCGTTCGTGTGCGTTCTATGCGTTCTTCATGGGGTACGAACAACGATCGATTGCGCCTTCGATCTGCGGCGTAACGATCTGAAATTTTATATCCAACCTCGGGAGGATGGTCCGGAGATGCGACGACGGTTTCGGCGGACGATTCAGAGCGGATCGGGAGATATGAGTTCTTGGACGTTTTTCCTTCGGATGGATCGTTGGAGGTTTATGACCCGATTGAAGGTCCGAAACACCCGGATTCGGTGTTAGGATGATGAAAGAACAAGCGTCTTGAGTTTCGCGGCAAATTGACGACAAAATCAAGATATGGAAGATCGGCCGAGGCGTGAGGAGGAAGACGATGGTTCTGGAGAAATCCCAACTACACGGTGTGTAGTATGGGCTACACGGCGTGTGTTCGTCGTCGGACCACCTGGCGTGTACTCTGAGAGTACACAGACACGGGTTGGGTACACGGCCAAGGGCACAACGTGTATACCCTTCCCCGACCAGACCCGGCCAGATACACGGGATACCCCGTGTACTGGTACACGGGCAGGCGACACGGACAGAGACCGTGTACGGGCACATGGCCACCGTACACGGAGCGAGCCCAGGTGTTCGGACACGGCGTGTAATCCTACTACACGCCGTGTAGTTACTTTTTATACGACAAGCCTAATGACACGGGCTGTTTACATGGGCAGTACCCGGAGTCAAGGAACACGGCGTGTGATCCTTCTACACGCCGTGTAGTTGAGTTTTACACAGCTTGGACGGATGACACAGGCTGTTTACACGGGCAGTACCCAGGGTCATGGAACACGTCGTGTAACCATACTACACGCCGTGTAACCTGTTTTACATGGCTTGAGCCATTTGTCTTCAGTGACTTGGACTAGCTTTCTTAGGGTTCATTCCCTTGGTCTTTCCCTTGAAGGTTTCTGATATCATTTTCTATGTACAGGAGTATGATCCCTTCAGTAGGACTTCCTGAATAGAGTTGTTGGAATCCCCTCTGTGAGACTTGGAGTCGGATCCTCTATTCCTTCCTGGTACCTTAGGCAGAGTTCTTGGTATCGACGTGACCAACTTTACCCGGGCGTCGATCCTTTAGCTGATTAGTTCAGACTGAGTTGTTGGAATCACCTCATGGCTATTGGTTGTGATCCTCATCTGAGCATCATATTCTCAAGCACTTGTGGAGTGTGTTCTCCCGGAACGAGTACTTCGTATCTCTGTCTTCAGACATAGGAGTATGTTCTCCTTGTTACGTGCTTAGTGGAATCTTCAAGCTGGATCTTAGTGGTGGTTTTGCGATGGTCGATCGTGTATGAGTATATCTGGATATTCTTGTTATATGTTCTGTAAACATATAACCTGTAGAGCTGACTGTATCTTTCCTTTGTGGTATTTCCCCCGTTGTATTCCTTTGTGGTTTTGGGGTGTCCTACTGGGTATTGTTATACTCACCCCTGCACGAGCTTTTGCCCACACGTGTCGTATCTTGTGCAGACGAGCGAGTCTTTGACATGATTCTAGGTGGACCAGGACCGGACGGTGCTCAGTGAGATCAGGCAGGCCGAGGTGTGTCCCTACGGCTACGAATTGCAATCCCAGTACCTTTCTTCTCAGGTTGAACTTTGTTGCAGACTCTTTTGGTGGGCTTGTACTTTTGGCCCAGGGTTTTACATTACTGTACTTTATTGTCGTACTCTGTTGGTTGAGATTTTTAGTGTATGCATGCATTTCTCTTTTTAGTAGTTTTTATTATTCAGCTTTGTGGGCTTGGAGATGTGTGTGTGTGTACAAGTTTATAGGCAATGCCTCCCATGTTAGTAACATGCCTACTCGGTGCTAGTCACCTGCTCCTGACCTATTGGAGGCGGGCTTGGGGAATTGCGGCTCGGGCCATACTGGGACGGGTCGTGATATAGTAGTATCAGAGCTGGTCGGTTCTACCTTAGGACCGAGAGTCTGTGAGTTGGTTTGGGGAAACAGTGTTAAGTGTTTCGAGTTCGGCTTTCAGGCCAGGGACCCGAGTGTTGGTACGGGCGGCCGACGTATCCATACACCAGGACTCTGATAACTTGCTTTTCAACTCGAAACATGAGAACACTAGTTGCATGAGAAAATAATGGTACATGCATCATATAGGAATGGGTTGTGGTTTCCATGTCCTTGAGTCAGCTCTCCAGATATACTCACTGACTGTGATACATCTTGTTTCTTTACAGGATGCCTCCGCGACGCGCACCTGCTAGAATTCAACAGGTCGATCACGAGGATGACCCCCTCAGTGATGAAGCTTCGATACATGGACCAGATCCCCCAGTTTTACCTTCAAATGGTGTGCCAGCTATTCCACCACCCGTGGAGCAGTGTTTAGTGCCTGCTGTACTGGTAGAGGAGGAGCGCAGACTGAGTGCACTCCACGAGTTTCAGAGACAGAGACCCCTCAGGTTTCGAGGTGAGCCCAGACAGCAGAGGACTGGCTTGAGGCAGTGGCCAGAGTCTTCCGTTTGGTCAGGACACCAGCAGACCAGATGGTGATCCTGGCAGCGAGCCTTCTGCAGGGCTCGATAGGGCGATGGTAGAGTTTGGTTATCCAGACTCACGACGAGGCGAATCTTGCATGGTCAGAGTTTGAGCACCTCTTTAGGGAGGAGTTTTCACCAGTTACCCTGATAGCAATATGTATACAGGAGCTTCTTCAGCTCCAGCAGGGAACCATGACGGTGACAGACTATTTATCGAGGTTTACCGACCTCTCATGGTACTCGATGGATATGGTTAGAGATTAGTACTTCAGAGATCGGACTTTTGAGCGGGGCTTGCGCAGAGACATTCGAGCTAGCATCATCCCTATGAGCATTCCTACTTATGCTGGGGTGCTTGGGCGGGCTTTGGTGGTCGAAAGCTTCTTGGTAGAGCAGAGACAACCGACAGTTGTCAGTAGCGAGCGAGCTGGAGCAGAGAGCTCGACAGCAGGGAGCCGACGTCAGGGACCCAGTGGGAGACGTTTTCAGAGGAGATCCCAGGACAAGAGATCTTCTGTACAGGGTTCGCAGGGTGCATCCAGCCAGCCTCGAGAGAGGCGATGCTACTCTTGTGATGGCAGGGGACATCTCGATCGAGATTGTCCGACCCGCCGTACTACTACATGGGAGCGGTGGATGGACCACCGAGGCAGATGCAACGTGTGGAGCAGACAGACCCGCGGGGCGACGAACATGGTAGAGGAGCTGGGACAGCTGCAGGTAGCATAGGCTTATGACCCAGGTACTCTTGGAATGATTAAAGGTACAATCTATGTCTTTTCTACTTTGAATGTCCTACTGATAGACACATGTGCTAGTCATTCTTTTTGGCTGCTTATCTTGTTTGAGACCTTGAGATTCCAGTTGAGTCGTTGACTCGACCCTTACGCTTAGAAACACCGGCTGGAGAAGATTCGAAGATCACACACCTTTGCAGACAGTGTGACCTGACCCTTAGAGGCGAGAGTTTCGGTTGGAACCTCTTGGTGGTAGCGTCGAGGGCTTACGATGTCATTCTTGGTATGGATTGACTATCCACAGTTCATGCCCAGATTGACTGTTTTAGGCGAAGGGTGCGGTGTGTCCGCAGTGATGGAACGAGGTTCTCATTCGTCAGTGAAAAGGAGACCCAGGCAGCGCAGGATAGACTCGTGCGTAGGAAGGTACAACCGATTTCAAATCAGTTGGCTAACCTAGCCCTTGGCGCAACAGATGTTACGAGTTTCCAGTTTCCAGCAGTAGTGGCTGAGTACGAGGACGTCTTTCCGGAGGATGTCCTCGGACTACCTCCCCATCAGGAGATAGATTTCTGCATTGAGTTGCAACCCGGGACGACACCGATATCAGTATCAGCATATCAGATGACTCCTGCAGAGCTTCGCGAGCTGAGAGTGCAGCTGGAAGACTTGTAGAGGAAGGGCTTCGTGAGACCTAGTGTTTCATCCTGGGTGACCCCAGTGTTGTTTGCCAAGAAGGCAGACGGGAGCTTGAGGCTGTGTGTGGATTACTGGCGCTTGAATCAGGTGATCGTGAAGAACCGGTATCCACTACCGAGGATCAATGACCTCTTCGACCAGTTAAGAGGGGCACGATGGTTCTCGAAGGTTGATCTACGATCAGACTATCACCAGTTGCGAGTAGGAGATGAGGATATACCGAAGACGGATTTCAGATGTCGCTACGGTCACTATGAGTACTTGGTGATTCCCTTCGGCGTGACGAACGCCCCGACAGTGTTTATGGGACTCATGAACCGGATCTTTCAGCCCTATCTAGATCGGTTCGTAGTGGTCTTCATCGATGATATCCTTGTGTACTCTGCGTCCGAGGAGGAGCACGCGAGACACCTAAGGATGGTTCTAGACACACTCCAAGAGCACCAGTTGTACGGGAAACTCTCGAAGTGTCAATTCTGGATACAAGAGGTTGAATTTTTGGGACACGTTATCTTAGCAGATGGTGTCGCAGTGGACCCAGCCAAGGTAGAGGCAGTGTTAGCATGAGAGCCACCCCGGAGCGTAACGGAGGTGCGTAGTTTTCTTGGGTTGGCAGGCTACTAACGGAGATTAATTCTTGATTTCTTCAGGATTTCATCACCCATGACAGCTTTGACCCGAAAGAGGCAGCCTTTCGTGTGGACCGAGAGATGCCAGCAGACTTTTCAACAGTTGAGACAGAGTCTGACGAGCGCGCCGATCTTGAGACTACCAGAAGAGGGTGTCGAGTACGTGGTATTCTGCGATGCATCAGGAACCGGGCTTGGTTGTGTCCTGATGCAGAGGCAAGCGGTGATTGCCTATGGCTCACGTCAGTTGAGGGCACCCGAGAAGAACTACGTGACCCATGATCTTGAGTTGACAACGGTAGTCTTCACATTGAAGATGTGGCGACACTACCTGATGGACGAGCGGTTTACCGTCTACTCTGATCACAAGAGTCTCAGATATATCTTTTTTCAGAAGGATTTGAATTTGAGACAGAGGCGGTGGCTTGAGTTCCTCCAGGATTACGACTTTGAGATCATTTATACTCCTGGGAAGAGGAACGTTGTGGCAGATGCTCTGAGCAGGAAATCCAGTTCGTAGTTGCTGGATGAGGGGACGAGGCAGATGGCCTCTTTACAGTTATCCTTCGTGGATAGAGATGAGGGAACTTACCTTCAGTCGATGGTTGTTACCCCTCCACTCATACAACGAGTTAGGGAAGCACAACTCGAGGATGCTAGCTGTGAGACTCTTCGTGCTCAAATATCCATAGGTGATGCTGCCGACGGATATTCAAAAGGTGGGGAGAACGTTCTTTTCAGAGGGCGCACAATAGTACTAGTGACGTTGCGGGAGGAGGTTCTGAGGGAGTTCCATACATCTCCTTTGGCGGTGCATCCAGGCGTGACAAAGATGTACCAGGACCTCCGACGCCAGTTCTGGTGGCCAGGAATGAAGAAGAGTGTGGCAAAGTTTGTTTCTCGGTGCCTTACTTGTCAGCAAGTAAAGGCTGAGCACCAGGTTCCAGCAGGTTTGACTCAGCCCCTTGAGGTGCCAGAGTGGAAGTGTGATGAGATATCCATGGACTTCATGACGGGTTTACCACGTACGTCCAGGGGACACGATGCCATCTGGGTGATCGTTGACCGACTCACCAAGTCGGCCCACTTCCTAGCCATACGGGAGCAGAGTTCAGTAGAGAGTTTGGGACGCCTCTACGTGCAGGAGATAATTCGACTTCATGGAGTTCCATCAACGATCGTCTCAGATCGTGATGCTCGTTTCACATCCCGATTGTGGAAGGGATTACAGGAAGCTTTTGCGACTCAGTTACGCTTGAGCACAACATTTCATCCTCAGACTGATGGTCATACAGAGCGGACCATCCAGGTTCTGGAGGATATGCTACGAGCTTGCATACTTGACTTCGGTCGTAGCTGGGAGGATCACCTACCACTAGTGGAATTTTCTTATAACAACAGTTATCATTTCACTATTGGTATGACACCATTCAAGGCTTTGTACGGGCGACCTTGCAGGTCACCACTTTGCTGGACTGACCCAGGAGAGTCAGCACTCATGGGCCCAGAGATGGTGCGAGCTACTACGAAGAAGGTGCAGGTCATCCAGGAGCGGATGAAGACTGTACAGAGTCGGCAGAAGTCTTATGCCGACCGGAGACGGAGGCCCTTGGAGTTCGAGGAGGGAGACCATGTGTTCCTTCGGGTCTCACCTCGACTGGGACTGCGGAGACTTGGCCGAGGCAGCAAGCTATCTCTGAGATTCATCGGCCCTTTTCAGATTCTGAGTAGAGTTGGCGAGGTGGCGTACCGCTTGACTCTACCTCCTCAGATGGATCGGGTATAGAACGTCTTCCATGTGTCACAGCTGCGGAGGTACGTGCATGATCCATCGCACGTTATCGACTGGGGCGAGTTGGACATCGATGATGAAGTGACCTTTGCTGAGTACCCAGTGGAGATCGAGGATCAACAGGAGAAGATCCTTCGTGGACGAGCTATTCCCTTGGTGCGTGTCCGGTGACAGCACAAGAATCTCCAGGAGAGCACATGGGAGCGGGAGGCTCAGATTCGTGTGCAATACCCACATCTTTTTGTGTAGCCTTTGTTTTGGCTTTTCGGGGAAGTAAATCTCTAAGGTGGGTATGATGTAAAGTCTCAGATTTTTCTGTATTTTATTTTAATATTATATGGGAATTCTTTCAAGACCAGGCTTTGAGACGGCGTGCAGTTCCGAGGCCCGGTGAGCCCGAAACAAATGTTTGAATTTAATTAAATAATTAAATTACGCGCGTGTGTGGTTTTCCTGAAAAAGTGAAAATAATGGTACATGCATCATATAGGAATGAGTTGTGGTTTCCATGTCCTTCTTGAGTCAGTTCTCCAGATATACTCACTGACTGTGATACATCTTGTTTCTTTACAGGATGCCTCTGCGACGCGCATCCGCTAGAATTCAGCAGCTCGATCACGAGGATGACCCCCTCAGTGATGAAGCTTCGATACATGGACCAGATCCCCCAGTTTTACCTTCAGGTGGTGTGCCAGCTATTCCACCACCCGTGGAGCAGTGTTTAGTGCCTGTTGTACTAGTATAGGAGGAGCGCAGGCTGAGCACACTCCAGGAGTTTCAGAGACAGAGACCCCTCAGGTTTCGAGGTGAGCCTGACCCTCAGGCAGCAGAGGACTGGCTTGAGGCGGTGGCCAAAGTCTTCCGTTTGGTCAGGACACCAGCAGACCAGATGGTGATCCTGGCAGCGAGCCTTCTGCAGGGCTCGACAGGGCGATGGTGGAGTTTGGTTATCCAGACTCACGACGAGGCAACTCTTGCATGGTCAGAGTTTGAGCACCTCTTCAGGGAGGAGTTTTCACCGGTTACCCTGAGAGCAGTACGTATACAGAAGCTTCTTCATCTCCAGCAGGGAACCATGACGGTGGCTGACTATTCATCGAGGTTTACCGCCCTCTCACGATACTCGATGGATATGGTCATGGATTAGTACTTCAGATCTCGGACTTTTGAGCGGGGCTTGCGCAGAGACAATCGAGCTAGTATCATCCCTATGAGCATTCCTACTTATGCTGGGGTGCTCGAGTGGGCTTTGGTGGTTGAGAGCTTCTTGGTAGAGCAGAGACAGCCGACATTTGTCAGTAGTGAGCGAGCTGGAGCAGAGACCTCGGCAGCAGGGAGTCGACGTCAGGGACCCAGTGGGAGACGTTTTCAGAGGAGATCCCAGGACAGGGGATCTGCCGTACAGGGTTCGCAGGGCTCATCCAGCCAGCCTTGAGAGAGGCAATGCTACTCTTGTGATGGTAGGGGACATCTCGCTCGAGATTGTCCGACCCGCCGTACTACTGGCATGGGAGCGGTGGATGGACCACCGAGGTCGAGGCAACGTGTGGAGCAGACCGACCCGCAGGGCGACGAACATGGTAGAGGAGTTGGGAGAGAAGCTGGAGGTGGTCGGCGTTTTGACCTTTTACCACCCCCAGGAGGCCCACCCCTGGATCAGGGAGCTGGTGGACAGAGGTCGGGACAGCTGCAGACAGCATAAGCTTTTGACCCAGGTATCATGGAATGATTAGAGGTACAATCTATGTCTTTTCTACTTTGGTTGTCCTATTGATAGACACAGGTGCTAGTCATTCTTTTCTGGTTGCTTATCTTGTTTGAAACCTTGAGATTCCAGTTGAGTCATTGACTCGACCCTTACACTTAGAAACACCGACTGGAGAAGATTCAGAGATCACACACCTTTGCAAACAATGTGACCTGACCCTTGGAGGTGAGAGTTTCAGTTGGAACCTCTTGGTGGTAGCGTCAAGGCCTTACGATGTCATTCTTGGTATGGATTAACTATCCACAGTTCATGCCCAGATTGACTGGCGAAGGGTGTGGTGTGTCCGCAGTGATGGAACGAGGTTCTCCTTTGTCTGTGAAAAGGAGACCCAGGCAGCGCAGGATGGACTCATGTGTAGGAAGGTACAACCGATTTCACCTCAGTTGGTTAACCTAGCCCTTGGCGCAGCAGATGTTACGAGTTTCCAGTTTCCAGCAGTAGTGGCTGAGTACGAGGATGTCTTTCCGAAGGATGTCCCTGGACTACCTCCCCGTCGAGAGATAGATTTCTGCATTGAGCTGCAACCCGGGACGACACCGATATCAGTATCAGTATATCGGATGACTCCTGCAGAGCTTCGCGAACTGAGAGTGCAGCTGGAAGACTTGCAGTGGAAGGGCTTCATGAGACCCAGTGTTTCATCATCGGCGGCCCCAGTGTTGTTTTCCAAGAAGGCAGACGAGAGCTTGAGGCTGTGTGTGGATTACCGGCACTTGAATCAGGTGACCGTGAAGAACCAGTATCCACTACCGAGGATCAATGACCTCTTCGACCAGTTAAGAGGGGCGCGATGGTTCTCGAAGGTTGATCTATGATCAGGCTATCACCAGTTGCGAGTACGGGATGAGGATATACCGAAGACAACTTTCAGTTGTAGCTACGGTCACTATGAGTACTTGGTGATTCCCTTCGGCGTGACGAACGCCCCGAAAGTGTTTATGGGATTCATGAACCGGATCTTTCAGCCCTATCTAGATCGGTTCGTAGTGGTCTTTATCGATGATATCCTTGTGTACTCTGCGTCCGAGGAGGAGCACGCGAGGCACCTAAGGATGGTTCTAGACACACTCCGAGAGCACCAGTTGTACGGGAAACTCTCGTAGTGTCAATTCTAGATACAAGAGGTCCACTTTTTGGGACACGTTATCTCAGCAGATGGTGTCGCAGTGGACCCAGCCAAGGTAGAGGCAGTGTCAGCATGGGAGCCACCCCGGAGCGTAACGGAGGTGCAGAGTTTCCTTGGGTTGGCAGGCTACTATCGTAGATTCATTCTTGATTTCTTCAGGATTTCAGCACCCATGACAGCTTTGACCCGAAATAGGCAGCCTTTCGTGTGGACCGAGAGATGCCAACAGGCTTTTCAACAGTTGAGACAAAGTCTGACGAACGCCCCGATCTTGAGACTACCAGAAGAGGGTGTCGAGTACGTGATATTCTGCGATGCATCAGGAACCGGGCTTGGTTGTGTCCTGATGCAGAGGCAAGCAGTGATTGCCTATGGCTCACGTCAGTTGAGGCCACACGAGCAGAACTACGCGACCCATGATCTTGAGTTGGCAGCGGTAGTCTTCGCATTGAAGATGTGGCGGCACTACCTGATGGACGAGCGGTTTACCGTCTATTCTGATCACAAGAGTCTCAGATATATCTTTTCTGAGAAGGATCTAAATTTGAGACAGAGGTGGTGGCTTGAGTTTCTCCAGGATTACGACTTTGAGATCATTTATACTTCCGTGAAGGGGAACGTTGTGGCAGATGCTCTGAGCAGGAAATCTAGTTCACAGTTGTTGGATGAGGCGACGAGGCAGATGGCCTCTTTACAGTTATCCTTCATGGATAGAGATGATGGAACTTACCTTCAGTCGATGGTTGTTACCCCTCCACTCTTACAACGAGTCAGGGAAGCACAAATCGAGGATGTTAGCTGTGAGACTCTATGTGCTCAAATATCCACAGGTGATGCTGCCGACGGATATTCAAAAGGTGGGGAGCACGTTGTTCTTTTCAGAGAGCGCACAGTAGTACCAGTGACGTTGCAGGAGGAGGTTCTGAGGGAGTTCCATAAATCTCCTTTGGCGGTGCATCCAGGCATGACAAAGATGTACCAGGAACTCCGACGCCAGTTATGGTGGCCAGGAATGAAGAAGAGTGTGACAAAGTTTGTTTCTCGGTGCCTTACTTGTCAGCAAGTAAAGGCTGAGCACCAAGTTTCAGCAGGTTTGACTCAGCCCCTTGAGGTGCCAGAGTGGAAGTGTGATGAGATATCCATGGACTTTGTGACGGGTTTACCACTTACGTCCAGGGGACACTATGCCATCTGGGTGATCGTTGACTGACTCACCAAGTCAGCCCACTTCCTAACCATATGGGAGCAGAGTTCAGTAGAGAGCTTGGGACGCCTCTACGTGCAGGAGATAGTTCGACTTCATGGAGTTCAATCAACGATCATCTCAGATCGTGATGCTCGTTTCACATCCCGATTGTGGAAGGGATTACAGGAAGCTTTTGGGACTCAGTTATGCTTGAGCACAACATTTCATCCTCAGACTGATGGTTAGACAGAGCGGAACATCCAGGTTCTGGAGGATATGCTACGAGCTTGCATACTTGACTTCGGTCGTAGCTGGGAGGACCACCTACCACTGGTGGAATTTTCTTATAACAACAGTTATCATTCCACTATTGGTATGACACCATTCAAGGCTTTGTACGGGCGACCTTGCAGGTCAACACTTTGCTGGACTGACCCAGGAGAGTCAGCACTCATGGGCCCAGAGATGGTGCGAGCTACTACGGAGAAGGTGCAGGTCATCCAGGAGCGGATGAAAACTGCACAAAGTCTGCAGAAGTCTTATGCCGACCGGAGACGGAGGCCCTTGGAGTTCGAGGAGGGAGACCATGTGTTCCTTCGGGTCTCATCTCGACGGGGACTACGGAGATTTGGCCGAGACAACAAGCTATCTCCGAGGTTCATCGACCCTTTTCGGATTCTGAGTAGAGTTGGCGAGGTGGCGTACCGCTTGGCTCTACCTCCTCATATGGACCAGATACACAACGTCTTCCATGTGTTGCAGCTGCGGAGGTACGTGCATGATCCATCGCACGTTATCAACTGGGGCGAGCTGGACATCGATGATGGAGAGACCTTTGCTGAGTACCCAGTGGAGATCGAGGATCAGCAGGAGAAGATCCTTCGTGGACGAGCTATTCCCTTGGTGTGTGTCCAGTGGCAGTACGAGAATCTCCAGGAGAGCACGTGGGAGCGGGAGGCTCAGATTCGTGTGCAATACCCACATCTTTTTGTGTAGCCTTTGTTTTGGATTTTCGGGGAAGTAAAGACCTAAGGTGGGTATGATGTAATGTCTCAGATTTCTCCGTATTTTATTTTAATATTATATGGGAATTCTTTCAAGACCAGGCTTTGAGACGACGTGCAGTTCTGAGGCCCAGTGAGCCCAGAACAAATGTTTGAATTTAATTAAATAATTAAATTACGCGCGCGTGTGGTTTTCCTGAAAAAGTGGAATAACTTCTGAACGGGTGCTCGGATCGGAAATCTGAGGGCACCGTTGCATCCAGAGCAGCGGGTTTACCCTAGGAGAGATCTAACATCGGCTGGCGCAGGTCGGTGGTGAAATCTAGTTTTTGGACGTAACCGTAATAAAATATTTGATAAAAATATTTTATTAAATCCTTGCTGCAGTGAAATCTTTTAATCTTCTTAAATAAGGATTTCACAGTGGATTAGGGTGACAGATCTCATAACCGTGAGTTTCCCCTGGAGGCTCTAGAAAGCTTTGAAGGAAACCTCCCAACGCGGCGACGCCGTTCTTGACGAGTTTCGCCGGCGACGACGACGCGACGACCAGATCTTCACCAACGAACGCCGTAAATCTAGTTAGGACGCTTTGATTTTGATTTCCTTTCCCCGTTCTTGATTTCTACGACGAACACGGACTAATCCACGAACATATTAGCTTGCAGATCGATCGTATTTACGGGATGGGCTTTTGCGGGGATTTTTGTGGATTTGATTCTTGAAGTTATTTTGGTTTTGTTTAATCTTCTAACGGCGACGAACCAAGATTGACACGGACATCGATTGAGGTTCGTCCCTCTCGATTTGTTGTGCATTTCTTCCCCGATTTCTCGCGTTCTTCGTGTGCGTTCTACGCGTTATTCGCGGGGTACGAACAACGATCGATTGCGCCTTCGATCTGCGGCGTAACGATCTGAAATTGTAGATCCAACCTCGAGAGGATGGTCCGGAGCTGCGACGACGATTTCAACGGACGATTCAGAGCGGATCGGGAGATATGAGTTCTTGGGTGTTTTTCCTTCGGATGGATCGTTGGAGGTTTATGACCCGATTGAAGGTCCGAAACACCCGAATTCGGTGTTAGGATGATGAAATGAACAAACGTCTTGAGTTTCGTGGCAAACGGATGACAAAATCAAGATCCAGAAGATCAGCCGAGGCGTGAGGAGGAAGTCAATGGTTCTGGAGAAATCCCGACTACACGACGTGTAGTATGTGCTACATGGCGTGTGTTCGTCGGCAGACCACCTGGCATGTACTCCGGGAGTACACGGACACAGGTTGGGTACACGGCCAAGGGCACGACGTGTATACCCTTCCCCGGCCAGACCCGGCCAGATACACGGGATACCCCGTGTACTGGTACACAGGCATGCGACATAGACAGAGACCGTGTACGGGCACATGACCAGTATACACGGAGCGAGCCCAGGTGTTCGGACATGGCGTGTAATCCTACTAAACGCCGTGTAGTTACTTTTTATACGACAAGCCTAATGACATAGGCCGTTTACACGGGCAGTACTCGGAGTCAAGGAACACAACGTGTGATCCTTCTACACGTTGTGTAGTTGAGTTTTACATAGCGTGGACGGATGACACGGGCCGTTTACACGGACAGTACCCAGGGTCAAGGAACATGACGTGTAACCATACTACACGCCGTGTAACCTGTTTTACATGGCTTGAGCCATTTGTCTTCTGTGACTTGGACTAGCTTTCTTAGGGTTCGTTCCCTTGGTCTTTCCCTTGAAGGTTTCTGATATCATTTCCTATGTACAGGAGTATGATTCCTTCAGCAGGACTTCCTGAATAGAGTTGTTGGAATCCCCTCTGTGAGACTTGGAGCCGGATCCTCTATTCCTTCCTGGTACCCTAGGTAGAGTTCTTGGTATCGACGTGACCAAGTTTACCCGGGCGTCGATCCTCTGCTTAGCGGATTAGTTCAGACTGAGTTGTTGGAATCACCCCTTGACTATCGATTGTGATCCTCATCTGAGCATCATATTCTCAAGCACTTCTGGAATGTGTTCTCCCGGAACGAGTACTTCGTATCTCTCTCTTCAGACCTAGGAGTGTGATCTCCTTGTTACGTGCTTAGTGGAATCTTCGAGTTGGATCTTAGTGGTGGTTTCGTGATGGTCGATCGTGTATGAGTATATCTGGATATTCTTGTTATATGTTCTGTAAACATATACTGTGTAGAGCTGACTGTATCTTTCCTTTGTGGTATTTCCCTTGTTGTATTCCTTTGTGGTTTTGAGGTGTCCTACTGGGTATTTTTATATTCACCCATGCACGGGCTTTGCCTACACGTGTCGTATCTTGTGCAGACGAGCGAGTCTTTGACATGATTCTAGGTGGACCAGGACCGGACGGTGCTCAGTGAGATCAGGCAGGCCGAGGTGTGTCCCTACGACTACGAATTTCAGTCTCAATACCTTTCTTCTCAGGTTGAACTTTGTTGCAGACTCTCTTTTGGTGGACTTGTACTTTTGGCCCAGAGTTTTACATTACTGTACTTTACTTTCCTGCCGTACTCTATTGGTTGGGATTTTTAGTATATGCATGCATTTCCCTTTTTAGTAGTTTTTACTATTCAGCTTTGTGGGCTTGGAGATGTGTGTGTGTACAGATTTATAGGTAATGCCTCCCATGTTAGTAACATGCCTACTCGGTGCTAGTCACCGGCTCCTGGCCTATTGGAGGCGGGCTTGGGGAGTTGCAACTCGGGCCCCACTAGGACGAGTCGTGACAAAAACCTCCACAAGAAAAGCACCTCGGTCCTGGGCCTGTGGAGAAAGGGCGAGGACTAGGAGATCGGAACTGGAACATCTGGGACCTGCTCCCTGCCGACCGAAACCTGGAAGGCCCTGATGCTGGAGGCCTGCTACTGATGACTTTCCCCTTTGAAAAACTCAACTGGATCCCCTATTGCGGAACATCTCCCGGTGTATGCATCCTCTCCACTACTTCAGCCTTCTTCTGAACCTCCAAGTGCGTTGACAAAGTGAAGGGAGTGACAACATACTGAAGAGAAGGTCAGAGCACCTCCTCTAGGCATCTTGCCTGCAACTCCTCATCCGGGAAGAGGTTTGGAGCGAAACAAAGGAGATATTTGAGCTTGATCCCAAACCCACTTACTGACATACTCCCTTGTTGGAGGGAGATCAACTATTGACTCTTTTCGGGCTTCATCGTGGAAGAAAGGAATTCCGCACGTAACTCCTTCTCAAAGTCGGTACATGAAACCTCAGTTTCCTTCTTCTCCCCGAGATAAAGCGTCCACCACTGACACGCCGCTCCTCACATCTAGCTCACTTCCAGAGGAACCCAGTACTCTGTCGGAGCCCGGATCAAGCTGAGAGTGATCACCAGCTTCTCGAGCCAGCTCTCCATCTCCATGTCTGAGACGCTTCCCTCATACTTTCTGAGAGTCTGCCGCTAGAAGGCACAAAGTATTTTCTACCACTGGTCATCCTCCTCTCAATCAGCCCTCCGCTGATCAAATAGATCAACCTGCTGGGCCTCGACTTCCCACACTACTCATGGATGACATCCAGGTTCCATAGCTGAAAAGATAAACAAGAAATTCCTAAGCCTGAGTAGTTTGGAAAATTCCTTTTAAATTTTGTTTGAAGTTTTTATTTATTTTAAATTCCCAAAACACCCAAGAAACACAAGAACAAAAGTCATTATGATGCATATACCTTTCCTAGTTTCTCTACCCTGCAATCAGTGTAGCCTTACTTGGTCATTCAGTAGGTCAAGATTTCTTGCATTAGATCATGTGGGGCCCTAAAATCTCGTGTCCTAGCCGATCTTCTCTGGCTTATTTCATGCACCAAGATTTCCTAACACTGTTTCCCTACCATCCCATGCAATCCTTACTGTGTCAAACCTCGAACTTCATTCTATCTCTCAACTATCTCCTCTGATACCATTCTATCACGACCCGCCTTCTCTAAGATGAGGGATGAGACGACAAGGTGTCATGCCCTTCCTTCTTCAAGGAGAAGGAGAGATAATGACCCTGAATTCCCGCCTTCAGTAGGCCCCGGAGTGACGACTAGCACCAAGGGTAAAGAATCTCACATAAATGGAAGACATTACCCTTTTTATAGACAAAGATCGGGAGATAAGATGGTAATTCCCAGCAACACCAAGGACTAAAGATAAAAGTAAAAGCCAAAAAGTCCATCCTCACATGCATGTTCCAAAATAAACTGATACAAAGTACAAGAAAACTCTGAAGGAAATTACCAAAATAAAATAAAAGCAGCAACGATAACTGTCCCGACGCCTGATCTAGTAAGGTCTGACACGATCCTCAAAGTCCTCCTAGAAACTTGAAAGCAATTTTATATACGTAGGGTGAGTATACAGATATACTCAGTAGGGAAACTAAAAGCTCTCGTGCACAAGTGGGGAGACATTCTAATGCCCCGTGAGAAAATAGAGGTAACCAAAACACCTAGCAAGGAAAACTATCCACCCAGCCTCACCAAGGCACACTCCCCAAATAACGCAAGTCAGGTAAAACAATAGTAATATCACATCAATATTTGGGTACCCTGCACCTCTTTCCCACTAGTTATTTAGAACATCCTATGCGTTAGACCTCCCCCACAAATCCCACTACAGTCCAACTACCACCCCCAACTACAACCATATGGGTCATCCCAATTGCACATTTATCCCACCCACAAACACTTGGTCCACCACAACCACACATCCCGCTCGCAGACACTTGGGCCACTATAACCACACTTCCTGCCCGCAGACACCTGAGCCTCATCCCAAAGATACTTGGGAAATAAACCTTCCCGCACACACTTGGGCCACCACAACCACCCTTCCCAAAGAGTCTTAGGCTATAATGAACCTCAAGCCATCACAACCTACCCAAAGAGTCTTGGACTACCTAGGAGAGAGAGCATAAAGGAGATAATAACCAGCCACTCATAGGAATGTTGGGAAAAACACCCTCCCTTATGAAATGGGGGTGTTCGGCACAAACTTCTCAACATGGGTGGGTGCGTATAAGAAACAAAAGAACTAAAATTTATACATATAGGTAATAAAGCACTCATACCAACCTAAGGGTCCCAAAAACAATAACCAGTCGCACACAATCACTCTTACTGCTACCCCTACATGAACAAGTACACAACAACCACAACCAGAGCACAACCCATTTTTTGAAAAAAGTTCCCCATTGTACCCATTATCATTATCATGTTCAAGTGATTCCATTTAAATATTCCTTCACTATCGGGAAACTAACAGGTATAAACACAAGGTAAAACAACAACTGAAGGAAAATAGCCAAGTAGGCGTTTAAGCATTTACCCACGGTTCTCTTGTAAATAACAACATAAAAATGGGATCATGTGAGATCCCTCGAAGTACTGGAACCAAAACAAGACCCAACTTATTGGGTCCAAAACATTTACCACCGGCTCCACACGGGCTCAGATTCACAAACCAACAACCTCTCAACTAGAGATTCCATTCCCATCTATGTCACCCCACGAAGCATCAAACAGAACAACCATTCATATCACCATAACAGAGCAAGGAAGTTTTCAGATTTAGCCAACACCATTCATTAAGTCCCTTATTTCCATTTGGTTAACCGGGGTGATCACACAATGGTTTTTATTCATCAGGAATCCATTTAATCAACCAAGTTTATGTGATTAATCAGTTCCATGTTACAGTCATTCAATCACAAGATAGTTCAGAAAACAGAGCTTTATTAGTGCACAAGAAAGGAGCACCAATGGCCATGATTTTTAGTGGACATGATTCCATACAATTCACAACATAAAAACGAAGGTATAACACAACAACATCATCAACTTCCCCATCCCTTCATTATTTAAAAGTCTGTTTATTATCTTCGTTAAAGTTGGTTTCATCTACGTCCCGAGGGAACATCATCTTACCCACCCCGCATGATGCACATTAAAGAGAGACGAAGGAAGAACCCCTACCTGGATGATCAAGGATCAAAGTTTTCTAATTTCTCTAAGAATAGGGGATGATGAGACTTGTAGGAAGAACTCCAACACTTAGTGGGAAGGGCTCCAGTACGGGCACATGATTCATCTCGGGAGGAAGTATTGAGGCGCACTTAGAGAAATTAAAATGAAGGAAAAGAGGATCTCAGCTTAAGAAGAGGCAATATCCTAAAATCAGGGAGACCATTTCAAAGTACTTAAAAGTTGGATCGTGCCTTGACCATGAGGCTCGACGGTTTCACACATTGGAATTAATTTAGATTTAATAATTCCCCTAATAAACGGTGGAGATAGACTAGCAAATGGCTGTGAGTTGATATATTTCCTTTAAATGGAGAAAAACATGTAAAAGGGCCCTAACTGGAAAACACGAGAGACTAAAAAACACAACAAAGGGTGTAGCACCAATAAAAGGTCACACGTTTTGGTAATTCAAGGGTCGCCTGACTCTTAGGGGATTTAAAACATCTTTTACGGGCCTTAAATCACTTTGAAAGGGGTATTTAAAACACTTTTACGTTAAAAGGGATGTTATTGGAGTGAAACTGAAAAGTCAGGGAGAGGCTGGGAATGACTCACCGATGGGTGAGTCACCGACACCCTGGCACCGATGCCCTAGCACCGGTCGGTGTGGCATCACTGCCGATCAGTGGCACTGACGCCCATCGGTGCCACCGATGGCCGATCGGTGTCATCGATGCCCATCAGTGCCACCGTTCGTTTAACCTGAAATTTGGAAAACTCCTTAATGAGTCACTGATGGTCCCCAGGATACCTCAAACATCAGGATTTGGCAAAGTAATGGACTAGGAGGGTCCGAGCCATTACATCATCCCTCTTTTTGCGATTTATTACTTATTATATATATTCAAATATATATATATATATATTTAAAATTTATATATATTTATTTATAATTATATATAGATATTTGTGTATATTTGTGTGTGTGTGTGTATTTATATATTATGTGGGCATGTAGCGACCCCAACCCCAGAAGCTTGGAGTCGGTACCTAATATCATTACATTGGCATAAGATATAAGAAAACAGATCATGAAGGACTGATCAGTTTAGTATTCTTGGTAAACTAGATACATACATAAATCTTACAATACATTTGAATACACAAATTAAAACATAATTTTTTTCTTTTCTTTTTCAATAATAACTTTATTTCATCTATCTTAACCCTGCATATCATTCATAGTATACGTCATGGAATCTAGAGAAAGGATACAAAATAAGGGTGATCTCAAATGCTCAGTAAGGGTTAAGTATAGTGGAACAATAATGAATCAATGAACATAATCAATATGGCAAGGTAAAAAACTAAACACGCATTCCATGTAATCAATAAACTGAGAAGGAAATGCATAAAAAACATGTCAAGGTAAATAATTGATAACACATGTCATTTAATCAATAACATGACTATCATAACTGGATAAGGCTTAATTAATATAGAAAGTTAAATAAATTAAAACTGTGCCATTTAATCAATAATTGAGAATGAAATGAATCCATACATTTTTTCATAGTGAAAATATCATGGATAATAATAACTAAATCTAATTGAATGCAATACTTAATTATTGGACGTCATTTTTCCCATGCACATGAAACATTTACCATCAAGACCTTTCACAAGATGGTTTATCATACTATTGTCAAGACCTTTCACAAGGTAGTTTAAAACTACTTTTTTACAAAGGCTAAGGGTTTGTGGCCAACTAATTTCATTCCATAAGAATACTAATGCATTGAGGGTCTTACTTTAAATAGTCCCCAACCCGTGTCATATCAATCCAAAGCATTCCTCATATATCAATTAATTGATTTAATTCATAAACAATGTATCTTATCAAATATCCGTATTGAGTAAGGAATATAGACTTATCAATATTTCTCTAGATAATCAAATATCTATCAAAGTAAACACTGTATGTAAAAATGGTATATGATTTAGGCAATAATCATATTCATGATAAGTAATGTGGATATTTAGGGGAAATTTAATGTTCAATGGTCATTTGAAAGTGAATAACTCAAAGGGAAGTTAATGAATACAAAAAAAAATGATTCAAGGAAGTGAATTTCAACACTTTCATTGGTAAAAATAATCATAATCCATCCAGAGGAAGAATAATGGTATTAATATGATTTATACCCATTGGAGTAAGAATAAGGTTTTTATTATTGATGAACTAAAAAATATCTTTAAAAACATCATTGAGGAAAATATTCTTTTCATTTTGAAAAACATTTTGAAAATAATTTTCTTTGAAAATAACTTTTAAAAAACATTGTATTTAAAAAATATCTTTATAAAATTTTAAAGGAATTTTAAAATAAATGATGTCAGGTAATTATTTACAAGGTAAAAAGAACATTCCTTTTGCACTGTAAAGAGATTAGAAAAGTGTTTTTTTCGGAAAGAAATAAGAAGATTCCTTCAAAAAAATTGTAAAAAGAGAAAATGGGTAAAAATTTCTTTTAATAAATCATTTTTAAACGGTTACAAACTTTTTTGAAAACTTTTTTAGAAAATAGGGTTTTTAGAAGAAAATAGGTTTTCTGGCCAAAGATAAAAAATAAGTCAGGTTTCTTAAAAACATTTTCTAAAAAAATTTAAGTACCAAAGAGTGAAAATTGTACTATTAATTGAAAATAATCATGAATAACTAGAGGTGAATAAAATTAAAGGGTTTATTAAACAACAATCAAATAACTTCCTTCAATGGAAATTCAAGTGTAAACAATCCCAAATAAAATGAGATTGTGAAGTAAACTCTTGCAAAGATTATAACGTTGAAGTGAGAATCAACCAATGACTTGATTATGCGTATCAACAATAAATCCACATAAAATAAGTGTACATAAAAATATATTGTCAAAATTAATTACACACATAATCTAAGAATATTAATGACAATAAGAAAGTAATATAACCCACTGAAAAGGAATTGAGTTATGAAATTTTTTACCACTTGATAACTTTTAATTCAAATCCCCTTAAATAGAATAATTAAAATTGAAACTTAAAATACCATGAATAATGGATTATTCATGATATTACATGTCAAACAGCATTATATACACCATATAAAAGTTATTAGGTGCATAAAATTACATTATTTCTCAATGAAAAGAAATTCAGATGAAATCTCTTACCTCGCACTTTACTTTTGGTCATACTTTAACATCTTGTATAGTAGTTTTAAACATGTTATTAACTTATTAAATAATCTTATTAATATTTATGATATCATATATGATTCTTTTATAACATATTATTACCCATTCACTAATAATCTTTCATTATTTTCATCGTTTTGGGTGTTAATTACCTTATTTTTCGAGTATGTTTTGACTTTTTTTGTTTCTATTAATTAAATAATGATTTAATCATATCCAGAATATAAAAAATGATACAAATATCATATATATTCAGTATATGTTTATTTATAGTAATCCAAAAAATTTGGTGATAGGAAATGAAATACACAATTCATGGTGATGGTAGGTCATATGTACGCATGAATGTTGTTTCTATTTTCTTATCGTATTGAAAGAAAGAAAAGTAAATGATATATATATATATATATATTATCATTCCAGTATCATTATTATTTCATATATTTCACATATTTTTATTAAAATCATCCTTAATACATTCCATGTAAAGTGTGAATGAATCACGTCTCTTCGTGAGACAGTAGTATGCAGTACACACGAGCGACATTATCGTATTCCCAAAAAATAGAAATCATGAAGGTATGTGTTATATAATAATTATAGAAGCATAAATACATCATAAATATCATATATTTAATATATAAATATTATTTTCATCATTATTTTTAACCTTTATATGTGGTAATGGAAAAATGAGCGACATCAGTTCGTGAGACGGTAGTTCGTCATACACACGAATGATGATTTCATAACCCATTTGAAGGAAGTGTGTGTTTTTTAGGTCATAACCTTAACATAAAAACATATAATTATATTTAATATATTGATTTTATTATATAATTATGATATAATAATAAATGAAGTAGGTGGAGAAGGAAATAAAATAAAAAAGATTTTACAAAAACATTACCTCTTCTTTGGGTATCGTCCTTAGGTTCTCACTAATGTATTCATAAGTTGGATTTATGAAAAAGATAAGGTTTCTAGGATTATTTTATGGGATTTGTATATTTATTTGGGTAGGTATTGGTCGAACCAAATTGGTTTGAGAGGTGTGAAGAAGGTGGAGCGGGGGAGACCTTTTATAAGTGGGGTGAGTGGAAACTTGTAAATTTTTGAAAGAGGGAATCCCACCCACATTTATTTCCATGTAAAGTGGATAAAATAATGAAAAAAAATCTAAAATATAAGTTATAAGGTCAAAATATGGTCATCAAATGGGTATTTTACATGTTTTTAGATAATTTTTTCACTTAAGTTTAAAGTTTAGTCCCTTGGTAAACTCTTTTTTCTCTTAATCATTATAATTAAGTTTAACTACTTTCACTAATCACTTTGATAATAAATTAAGTTGGAATTATTATAAATTATAAATTGTAAATTATTCTGATTCTAAATATTGAATCCATTTTTCCAAATTCAAACCACATAAGTGGATAAAATTAATTTAAAACTAATCCCACATACAGGATGAAAAAGCGGGTCTTTAAAGTGAAACTGTTCAAAAGTTTACTAAGTTTTTATATCTAAATTAAATGTAAAAATGATTCCAATGACCTATATTTGATTAATATATTTAAAAATGATCTAATTTTACTTCAAAACCAATTTAAAATATAATTTTACATTATAAATTATTTAGATGAAAAGTCTATTTTAAATTAAAATTCAATATTTTTCATTATTCATCAAAAAATGAAACTTAGAAAAATACCAAAAAAACACCCTAATATAATTTTAAAATTACACATTAAAAAATTAATTCTATTTTTTCAAATATAATTTATAAAAGTTTCAAAATTTAGTTTTAAAATAAGTGTGTCATTAAAAGGCGGCAAAACTGTTTTTAGAAAAATACAACTTCTTTTGCATAAAATTAGATTTGTTCCTATCTTATGCTTATCAAATATATTAGATGAATGTCAAAAAAAAATAATGTTTAATATATAAATTTAATTAATATCTACCAATAATATTAATTAATTTAATTTGTTAAGATAAATCACCTTTGGTGCATAAAAATAGTTTACCAAAACATTTCCTTTATATTCAATTGGATTTTATATTCATTTTTAATTAATCAGTAACCAATGAATTCAACCATATTTTTTCATAATCTATTTAATCCTATTTATAACTTCTAATTTAATTTCTAGGAGATAATTGTCATATTAAATAATAATATTAATAGTAGATTGTTGTTCGGTAAAACCCAATCTTGCGTGTAGCGCAAGATATCAAAGAAACTCATGGTTGTATGTAATGCAAGCTAACCCAGTATTGCTTGTATTGAAAGATATATCATAGATTGAATTTATTTAAAATAGTAAATATATCATAAAGTATTGGGATGTTATATTAGTTTCCATACTTGGTGTCGCATGTCATACACACTATTGAATGAAATGATGTTCTTTTAGAATTTCAGGGTGTTACATTCTCTCCACCTTAAATAAATTATGTCCGTGTAATTTAAACTTGATCTCAGTAGTACAGGGTTTGATATTTGGAAATTTATTTGATGAAAAACTCACATCGTAAAAGTTTTAATAAAACACCATCTTGATAAGAGATAATGTGAAGTATAAAGTTCATATGGAATAACGCATATCTAGGTTTCTACGTAAGAGAAAAGTGGTGGGTGAAGATATGGACTTGCAGGAAAATCATAAATATTTATAAATATTGATTGAGTTCATTGATCACAAGCAATTTAATGATCAATGGAAAGTTCAGTTCCTCAAATCCATAAATCTAATAGGTGCAAAAAGGCTATTGATATAATCAGAGATGATGGTAATAGGATAGCATTTTATTTCAAGATCATTTTTTCTAAAGTTGAGGAATTATATTACTATCTAAGAATATAAGAAAATATACTTACTTAATACATTTCTATTTCATAATAACAATTTCATCATTTGGTTGTGCTTCGATCAATATTCAATTCATCACTTATTCTAAGAAATAAATATCCAAAAAATGCATTTTTTATGCTTGAAGCACTAAAATTCACTTTTAACAGATCATAAGATCCATAAAAGAGTGAAAAGTCTTTCCATATGTCTCTAATTTTTTTCCAAAACCAATATGGTTAATACATTAATCTCTAAAACTCAAAATTAATACTATTGTTTCATCATTAAAATTTATTTTTCAAATAGTTTACCTAAAAATAATAACATATTAACCAGGACATTGCATAGGCCAGTGGTAGGTGTGAAACCCTTATCATCCTTTGGTTATGGGTTCAAGATCTACCACCTTGTCAGATGCAATAGGTTTTCACCCTGCATGCAGGTTTTCCTTTTTTTATAAGCTATATAATTCTTATAAAGTTCCATAAAATATGATGGATATCCTTGATATAAGGTGAATCATTAAATAACCTTTTTTGTGGTTTTAAATAAAATTGTTTAAGTCTAATAATATTATTTGACTATTATTAAAATGTCATTAATGATCATATTAACCCCAAAGGTTATTAATACCTTTAAACTCATGTCTATAAAATGTAAAGACATTAACCCTCAAATACTTTTCTGCTAAAACATATGATTATCATAAATTTATCCCAAAATATCCTTAATCTTGGTAGTCTCTCATCACCTAAAACCCAATAAGAGGTGTATAAGACTTTAAACTTTTGATTATCCTTAATCTCATAAACACATGGTGGTCTCCAAAAAATCTTGAGTTAATTAATATATAATTACTTGTAAAATTCAACATATTCTTTAGATGTTTCATGATTCTTGTAACCAAAATACTACTGGTAAAACACTTCATCAATTTATTTCTTAAATTACAATACATAAGTACTTTGTCAATTTTATTTCCACTTTGGTCCTTCCATGTTCTAGGGGTTTAACCATATAATAATGTATAGGATCCCTAAATCATGATACCTTACCTTCAATCTAAGACACCTAAAGTTTAACCTTGGTCATTCATTATCATCATATATCCAAATACTTCATAATGGTTTGTAAAGAAAATGTGAAATATCTTAAGCATATCTACTAGGGGTGTCAAATCAGGTGCATAGTAAGACTCATTATCATTCACCAGGTGATGATCGAGTTAAGCTCAATGTGCCCTTTTAAGAGTAATTTCCCTTAGGTACATCTGTGCCAGAACCACATTCACTTGTAGTATCTAGAAAATGATTTATTACTAAGAAATAATCTCTACCTTACCAAAACATTAGAATTTTATTCTATACTTATCATCAAATTCTATCATAGGGTTATATTCCCTAATCTATGTTTTTCTAAATCTAGTTTTCAAGGTTACTACTAAACTTCTTCTAATACCAACTGTAGTGACCCTGGCCCCGGAAGCATGGAGTCGTTGCCTACTACCATTACATTGGCATAAGATATAAGGAAATAGATTCTAAAAGATCAATCAGTTTAGTAGTCTTGGTATACTAGATACATACATGAGTATTACAATATATTTGAATACACAAATTACAACATAATTTTTCTATTTTATTTTTCGAGGATAACTTTATTCCATCTAGTTTAACCCTTCATATCAGTCATAGTAAACTGCATATAATCCTAAGAAAGGAAAAAAATAAGGGTAAGATCAAATTCTCAGTAAGGGTTATGTATAACGTAAGCAATAATGAATCAATGATCATAATCAACATGGAAAGGTAAATAACTGATCACACATGCCATATAATCGATAAACTGAGAAGGAAATGCGTAAAAATATGGAAAGGTAAATAAATGATAACACGTTCCATTTAATAAACAACATTACTAACATATCTAGAAAATTCATAATCAATATGGCAAGATAAATAACTAAAAACTATGCTATTTAATCAATAACTGAGAATGAAATGAATCTATAGATTTTTTCATAGTGAAAATCTAATGGATAATAATAACTGAATCTGAATAAAGGAAATACTTAATTTTTGTATGTCATGTTTCCTAGGCACATAAAACCTTTATCATCAAGACCTTTCGCAAGACGGTTTATCATACTACTATTAAGACCTTTCATAAGATAGTTTAAAACTACTTGGTTAAAAACATGAAGGGTTTGTAGCCAACTAATTTCTTCCCATGAGACTATTGATTCAATGAGAGGATTACATTAAATGGTCCCAAACCTATGTTATAATATTCCATACCATTCCTCATATATCGAATAATCTATTTAATTCATAAATAGCACGCCTTATAAAATATTCTTATTGAGTAAGGAATGAGAATTTATCAATATTTCCCCAGATAATCAAATAACTATCAAAGTAACATTGTATGTAAAAGTGGTATATAGTTTAGGAAATAATCATATCCATGATAAGTAATTTGGATATTTAGGGGAAATTTAATGTTTAATGGTCACTGGAAAGTGAATATCTCAAGGGGAAGCTAATGACTACAAAAAATATTATTAAAGTGAATTTTAATAATATCCTTGGTCAAAATTATCATAAACCACCCATAGGAAGAATAAGGATGATATTAATATGACGTGTACACATTGAAGTAATAATAAGGTTTTTTTTTTGTTGATAAAATAAAAAATATCTTTAAAAACATTCTTGAGGAGAATATCCTTTTAATTTTGAAAAACATTTTGAAAATCCTTTTCTTTGAAAATAACTTTTAAAAAACATTTTCTTTAAAAATATCTCCATAAAATTGCAAAGTAATTTTCAAAGAAATGATGGCGGGTAATTTCGTACAAGGTAAAAAGAACATTCCTTTTACATTATAAAGAGGATAGAAAAGTGCCTTGTTCATAAAGAGAAAAGAAGATTCCTTTGAAAACATTTTGTAAAAAGAAAAAATGGGTAAAATTGTATTTTAATAAATCATTTTAAAAAGGTTAAAAACATTTTCGAAAACATTTTTATAAAATAGGGTTTTTAGAAGAAAATAATTTTTCTGACCAAAGAGAGGAATGAAGTCGTGTCTTCTTAAAAACATTTTCTAAAACATTTTAAGTACCAAAGAGTGGGAAAATGGTACTATTACTTGAAAATAATCATTAATAACTATAGTAGAATAAAATTAAAGGGTTTATTAAAAAATTATAAAATAATTTCCTTCAATGGAAATTCAAGTGTAAATAATTCTGAATAAAATGAGATTGTGAAGTAAACTCTTGCAAAGATCATAACCTTGAGGTGAGAATCAACCAATGAATTGATTATGTATATCAAATGTAAATACATATAAAACAAGTGGAAATAAAAAAAATATATAGTCAAAATTCATTACACATATAATCTTATAATATTAATGATAATGAGGAATTAATATAACCCAATGAAAAGGAATTGGGTTATGAAATTCTTTACCACTTGGTAACTTTTATTCAAATCCCCTTAAATAAATTAATTCAAAATGAAACTTAAAATACAATGAATAATTATTTATTCCTGATATTACATTTTAATGGGCATTATACACACCATATAAAAGTTATTAGGTTTAAAACATTACAATGTGCCTCAATGAAATGAAATTGAGACGAAATCTCTTACTTCATGCTTTTCTTTTGGTTTCACTTACTTTAACCTCCTGTATAGTGGTTTTAAAAATGTTATTGAATTATTATAGAACCTTATTAATATTTATGAAATCATATATTATCCTTTTATAAAATATTATTACCCGTTCATTAATATTCTTTCACCATTTTCACCATTTCGAGGGTTAATTGTCTTGTTTTTTGAGTATGTTTTGACTTGTTTTTTTAATTCCTCTTAATTAGATCGTGATCTAATCATATCTAGAATGTAAAAAATGATTTAAATATCATATATATTCGGTATATATTTATTTATATTAATCCACAAAATTTTGGCGATAGGAAATGAAATACACCATTCATAGAGACGGTACACATGAACGTTGTTTCCATTTTCTTATTGTATTGAAAGAAAGAAAAGTAAATGCTATATATATATATATTATAATTATAGTATCATTATTATCTCATGTATATCTTATATTATTATTAAAACCATCCTTAATACATTCTATGTAAAGCGTGAATGAATCACATCGTTTCACGAGGTGGTAGTCCATCGTACATACGAGTGACGTTATCGTATTCCCACAAATGGAAAGTGTGAATGTATATGTTATGTAATAATTTCAGAAGAATAAATAAATCATAAATAATATATATATATATATATATCATATATATAAATATTATTTCCATCATTATTTTCAACCTTTATAGGTGGTAATGGAAAAACAAACGACATCGGTTTGTGAGGTGGTAGTCCGTCGTACATGCGAACGATGATTTTGTAACTCATTTTATAGAAGTGTGTATGTTTTTAGGTCATAACATTAACATAAAAACATCTCAGTATATTTAATATACTTATTTTATTATATAATCATGATATAATAATAAATGAAGGAGGTGGAGATAGAAATAAAATAAAAACACTTTTAGAAAAACATTACCTCTTCTTCGGGTATCCTCCTTAGGTTCTCACTAATGCCTTTATAGGTTGGATTTTTTCATAATATATGACTTATATGATGATGGTAGGGTATTTTTGGAGTTATTTGGGTAGGTATTTTCTGAATCAAAGTGGTTTGAAAGGTGTGAAAAAGGGAGATAGGGGTGGGGCTTTTATAAGTGGGGGTGAGTGGCAAGCTTGTAAATTTTTGAAAGAGGTAATTCCATCCATGATTTTTTCCATGTAAAGTGTCTCCAATAATGCACAAAACTAGATCCTATAAGGTATAAGGTCTAAATATGTCTATACAATTGGTGTTAGACAAGTTTATAGTTCATTTGGACACTTAATTTTAAAGTTTAGTCCCTTGGTAAACTCATTTTTCTCTAAATTGCTATAATTAATTTTAACATCTTCCACCAATCACTTTGGTAAAAAATTAATTTTGACTTATTATAAATTATAAATTATAATTATTCCAAATATGGAATCCATTTTTCCAAATTAAAACCACATAAGTGGAAAAAATTAATTTAAAATTAATCCCGCAATTGAGATGAGAAAGCGGGTTTTTAAAGTGAAAATGTTCAAAAGTTTACTAGGTTTTATATCTAAATTTAATGTAAAAATGATTCCAATGACCTAAATTAGATTAATATATGTAAAATTGATCTAATTTTACTTTAAACTCAATTTAAAATACAATTCAACATTAATAATTATTTAGATGAAAAGTCACCTTTCAATTAATATTCAGTATTTTTCATTATTCATCAAAAAATTAAACTTCTCAGATTAATACCAAAAAATCACCCTAAGATAATTTTGACATTATTATTTCAAAAATTAATTTTATTTTTTCAAATATAATTTATAAAAGTTTCAAAATTTAGTTTTAAAACAAGTACACCATTAAAAGACAGCAAAACTGCCTTTAAAAAAATACAATTTTTTTATGAATAAAATTGGATTTGCTCATATCTTATGCCTATAAAATATATTGGATAAATGTAAAAAAATTGATTGAGTATATAATATATAAATTTCATTAAGATCATTAACTAATAGTAATTAATTTAATTTATTCAGATAAAATTCCTTTAGCGCATAAAAATAGTTTATAAAAACATTTCCTTTATAATCAATTGGTTTTTATATTAATTTTTAATTAATTGGTAAGCAATGAATTCAACCATATATTTTCATAAGTTAGTTAATCCTATTTATAACTTCCAATTTAATGTTTAAGAGATAACTATCATATTAAATAATAATATTAATAATATATTATTGTTCGATAAAACCCGATCTTACGTGTAGCGCAAGCTATCGAAGAAACTCGCAGTTGCATGTAACACAAGATAACTCAGTATTGTATGCATTGTAAGCTATATCATATATTGAATTGATTTAAAATGGTAAATATATTATAAAGTCTTAGGATGTTATATTATTTTTTATTCTTGGTGTTGTGTGTCATGCACGTTATTGAATAAAATGTTATTCCTTTAGAATTTCGAGGTGTTACCGGGTATGCGTGTGTGCGTGTATATTTATAAATGTTCATATATATAGACATATAATTATATTTAATTATATATGTGTATGTTTTTATATGCATTTATTTAAACTTAGTTATATGTATATATATGTATATATATGTATATATATTTATGTATATTTATATACATTTACATATATTTATATACATTTATATATATTTGGATATATTATGTTGGTGTGTGTGTTTGTGTCTATTATTTATTTATTTATTTATATTTTACTATTTATCATTTATCATTTATGTATTATTTATTCATTATCTATTTATTATTTATTTATTATTTATTGATTTATTGATTTATTATTGATTTATTATTGATTTATTATTGATTTATTATTCATTATTCATTATTCATTATTTATTGTTTATTAATTATTATTTATTAAATATTATTATTATTTATTATTAATATTTATTATTTATTATTTACTTATCCCTTATTTATTTATTTATTTATTAATTGTTTATTGTTTTTTATTTACATATTTATTATTAGTATTTATTTATTATTTATTATTATTATTATTATTTATTATTATTTATTAGTATTATTAATTTATTAATTATTTATTATTTACTATTTACTATTTACTATTTACTATTTCTTATTTATTTATTTATTTTTTATTTATCTATTATTTATTTATTATTTGTTATTTTTTTTATTTTTTTTTATTTATTTTTATTTATTTATTAATTTATTTATCATTTACTTATTATTTATGTATTATTTATGTATTATTTATTTATTATTTATTTATTATTTATCATTTATTTATTTTTCCTTTATTTGTTATATATTATATATGTGCACACTTAATATATTATTGTTTTTATTATTATTAATGATAAAAAATAAAAAATATATAATATATAATAATAATAGATAGATAAATAGATAGATATATAGATAGATAGTTGATAGAATAGAGATAATAAATAAATATATGTATGCACACATATATATATAATTATATTAAAGTCTGTTTAGTCACCACATAAAGAGCTTCCTACCGTGGTGAAGTCTTTGTAGAATAACAAGAGGTGAGATGTTCAAATCTCAGCCAATACATATATATGCTTACTTTATGTAGGGTGTTATTAGTCAATAATAAATAATAAATATTTTTTTTTAAAATAAAATAAAAAATGTTTTAGGTGTGTAGTGGCAGTTTAAATGCCAAAAAAACATTGTCAAATGGTTTTGTGACACTTTTTCAAAAGCCCCGTGAAATGTTTCCCGACACTTCATCTCACGACAGTTTTAGAAAAACATAACAAAATCATTTAATGGTGGTTTAAACTGCTGATAAATGCCTTTTTTGGTAAAGTATTGACTTCTACTGATGATCCATCATCTTGGGGTTGCTATAGTATAATCGAACATGATCTACTTCATAGCCCGAAGGCCTCATAGGCCAAGTGGCTTGAAAGCCTATTTTTGTAGCCTGAAATGCCATTTGGGATGAATAGTATTGTTATTATAGTTACTTTCTACAGTAGACGCTAGAGTACTTACATTTCTACAGTGCTACAATACCTACTACAACACTTGCGGAAATTCGCTCCCACTTAGGTTTCATGTAAGATGATGGTGTGACTTTATCACTCTAGTAAGCCCCTAACTACCCACCTAATAAAAATCTCCCACTAAACTCTTTAATGAGAAGCATCTATTGAGTAAAACAGTTTGAATAATAGTGAGACTTAGGAATCATATTTTTATCTTTAAACTTCTTGAACATATTCAAACTCATTAACTTTACAACATAAATTGTTAAAATCTGTTGTCTGCCTAGAACTCTTTCTAATCTTAACATTACCACCCTTGAAACCTTGTTCTATCAAACTTTTTCCTTGAAATAATATAACTATTTACATTATTATTTACCAACATATCTTAAACTTATTTTAAGATAAATTGGTTGCCACTTTAACTGGTATAATCCTTTAGAAAATAGTGAAAACTCACTTTAACATGGTAATTAAATATAATCAGTACATTTTTGATTACCATCAATATAATAAACTCTTTAGGATATTTGATGGAATCACTTTCACTTTAGACTGGTATAATCTTTTGTTAACTTCAAACTTCTCTAAGTTCAAACACACTCCCAATAGTCTCTTAGGCACTATATTCCTTTCAAAATTTCATGATAAGATGCACAAACTCACTTGTGTAGGAAATAATTATTATTTTCTTTTAGTAGAAACATTTTACAAACAAACTATTATTTTTGTATCATATATGGTAATCTAAGTGTTTTGAGATAATCCCTGAAAGAAGATTATTCTTTAAAATATGTCATTGATAAATGGAGATAGGAACATCTTCCCTTGTATTTTAATAAATATCTTGATAAACACTTTATCTTGGATAAAACATTTTTATACTTATCTTCTTCTCAAAACATGTTACATAATCCAATGAATCATAGACTATGTTTATAAAATTAATCATATCTCTTTGTCCATAACAACTCTTTGTTGATGAACAACTTTTACTATCACATAAGAGAAATAAGATAAATATACACATCCTTATAATATCTTCATCTATTCTTGATATATTCCATTACACTCAAATCCTTAATGTAGTGACTATTTGCTTCATTATTTTAATTCAAACTATAAGCTCTATCAATTATCCCTTTTTTAACTCCTTTATATTCACAACATTTTTAAATTATAAATTTGGTATCTTATACTTTTCAAAACTAAAGAATTGATTTTTATAACATCAATACCTAACATGGGCATTCCACAAAGTTTTAAAAACTCCTTCAAGTATTTTAAACAATTCCATCTCATGAAATCATTACTCTCCCTTCCTGTTAACTATAGGTTTCAATGACCTTGGATATTATAAGAACATTAATGGACTCTCCAACAAATTTTTCTCTTTCTGGTTTGAACTTTTACCCTATTGTATTATTAATATAGTAAAATAACCTAGGCATCAAATGTTCAATTTATTTATTCTCAACACTTGAGGATATGGGGTAATATTTCCTAAAATTAATTCATCTTTTCATAACATTTACTATCACATAAGAGAAATAAGATAAATATACACATCCTTATAATATCTCCATCTATTCTTGATATATTCCATTACACTCAAATCCTTAATGTAGTGACTATTTGCTTCATTATTTTAATTCAAACTATAAGCTCTATCAATTATCCCTTTTTTTAACTCCTTTATATTCACAAAATTTTTAAATTATAAATTTGGTATCTTATACTTTTCAAAACTAAAGAATTGATTTTTATAACATCAATACCTATCATGGGCATTCCACGAAGTTTTAAAAACTCCTTCAAGTATTTTAAACAATTCCATCTCATGAAATCATTACTCTCCCTTCCTGTTAACTATAGGTTTCAATGACCTTGGATATTATAAGAACATTAATGGACTCTCCAACAAATTTTTCTCTTTCTGGTTTGAACTTTTACCCTATTGTATTATTAATATAGTAAAATAACCTAGGCATCAAATGTTCAATTTATTTATTCTCAACACTTGAGGATATGGGGTAATATTTCCTAAAATTAATTCATCTTTTCATAACATTTCCATGTGTGACAATAAAATGGATTCCTTAACCAGGCATTTGTATACTCAATCTTGTTGAGTATATGAGTAAAATTCCTCAGGTCATTTTTTCATCAAATACTTTTTAAACCTTAAGATAATCATTCTATGATTTATATGAGTGTATTAGATTCACTTGTTGACAAACTTCAATAGTTTGGTTACTCGGGAAGGTGTTTCTCTAACACATAGAATTTATTTTACTTAAGAACTTTTCTTAAGTTATCAATTTCTGGAGTTGTTTATATTAATCCTATATTTCTCAAGGGTTTATCTTAAGGTTAATTTTGGTGGTGGTGATGTAGTTTATATATAAAAAAAGTTTATATCAAATGGGTATCATGTTCTATATCTTTTCATCAGGTACTTTTAATGAAATTACTCCCACTAAAATTTATGACCTTATACATCATATCAATTTAGTGAGCCAGGATCCAAATTTCACTAAATAATGAGTCCTTTTTGGCATTTCTCTCACAATTTAGTTATTTATATAGGAAAAAAATCTAGTAATAATATTTATGATTCTTGGATAGTTGAGCAGACAACCCTTTATCCATATTCATATAGTGGATAATGCTCAACTTTATTCCCCATGTAACCTAATCTTTTTAGGGTTTCTCAGCTAATGTAACCCAAAACAAATGCTAAGAATAAGATAAAAAATTATAATCAAGGGGTAATCAAATTTTTTATGACCTACCCAATAAGATAATCAAAAGTTAAACTATAGGAATTATAATAGATTGAGAAAAAAATTAGTAGAAGTTTCCAAAACTACTGCTAAATCTTTGAATAATGTTTTCAACCAATTTCCAGTGATACTTGTGGAAAGTGTCACCTACAGTGATATTTAGTGGCAGTTTTTATTAAACTATCACTATCTATGGTATTTAGTAGTAGTTTTTATTATACCATCGCAATCTATTTTAAAAAAATAATGTCGGCCTCGAACTCCCCTTATACTTGAATCCCACTATTTCTCAACACCCTCTCCCCCTTTACGCTGAGACCCTCTCCCCCTCAACGGTACCTGATGCTGGACCCACCTCTCTAATACCATCTCCCCCTCACTGATACCCTCCCCCCCTCACTAATACTACTAACATTGCCTGATTCTAGACCCCCCTCATTGATTACCCCTACCCCTTATTGATATCTAAGTTATTCTATCAGGTTTATTTCTGATAGTGGTGTTTCATATGATGTTTCAATCAATATTATACATGTTATTTATTTAATAGAGTGTTGTTAAATGAAATATAATGGATTTATTAAATGTTATTAGTGAAATCATAAAATGAAAATTTTGTTTTTTTCTTTATTAAATTTCATTTTTAATGTTTTTTATGTACTTGAGATTATTTCCCCATTTTATTATGAAATTAATATATGTTAAATTATTTAATGTGTGGTTAAAAGATCAATTTAGTGTGGTTATTTTATTAATCATTTTTGGAGGTGTGGTGTGTGATTATTTCATGTGCATTATTTTCAATTACTATACTATATTGATAATAAATCTCCTGTGAATACTCAGAGTACCTAAGGAGGGTAATCTAGTGATAAAAACACTACTGGGTTATGATTCCGAAATTGTATGCCTTATTTTCTACCTAGTAGATATTTCATAAAATTAAGGATATTCTAGATTAGGATTATATTTTATATAGTCCCATTTTAGAATTTTATTCTATACTATTTTATTATGTCACTATAACTAGTGATTGTTGGGTGGTTTATAAATATACTTTGACTAGTGCCTTATATACCAATGATTGGAAGTTTTAGTGTTGGGATCCTTAAGCTTCGATCCATCATATGCTAGGTACTCTCCCATGATTCCTTAAAATAAACTAAATTATAAATATGTTTTTATATATTATTTGACTTGTAGATGTATATATTAGTTTAAATTTAGATAAAACATTGAACATTAAATTAATAGTATAAATTTATAGTGAACTTTTACATGATTTTCATAAATTTGAAATGGTACTTTCTGCATGTATTTTAAATTTGTATAGTAAGGTTAATAGTATAATTTTATAAATAGGGAATGTGTTGTAATCGTATTTCATATATTCACTTCATTATTTATACACAATTTATGTGTATATAGACTTCTTTTCATTAATTCATGTAAGAGTAAAGCACCATATTTAGATGGAAAATACATGATAGTTTTTCTATTGATTTAGTGGAGGTGACTAGTGGGTGGTGTAACTATTCACATTGAGATGGATAGAACTTTGTTATTTTGGTCACAAATTCAGTTATGCATTTTTTGTATCATTATGTATTCAACCCCTTCTACTTCACATCCCCATTATTTATCATTATTATATATTATAGATGGTTTTATGTAGTAGTTGTTCATTATTTTCAATTTTGATGTCTTTATGGTTTAAGTTTCATTAAGTATTTTATTTTGTTAATGTGCCTCATTAGGAATTATTCAATTTCTAAAGTGATTATATCGATGTGACATCTATATTGTATCTAGTATTTATGTTATAATCTAATTAAAAAAATCTAATAAATATTTCTTAAAATTTATTTTATAAAATATGGCATGGATTGATTGATTTAATTCGTTTTTACATATTAACATGTCCTGATTTATATTTTTATCATGCTTAATGTTTCATAATTTGTTAAATATGTCTCTCACATAAATGTATTTTATTTTTGTATAAAATAATATAATTATATTTTATATTTGATAGTGTTGAAATTCAAGTACATGTGGATAAAAGTTGGATTACCTTACCTCAGAACACATATAGGTATGTTACAGGTTTGGACATATTTTTTGATTTTGCAGTTGAAAATCGATCCGTGGATGGAAAAATAAAATTTTCATGTCCTAAATGTAAATTTAGAAAATGGTTGAAGAGAGATTAAGTATTTGATCACTTTATATTGAAACAATTTCCTCCTCATTATGTGTGTTAGAATTTTCATGGATAATCGAACGTTATGGAAAATTCGAGCAGTTATGTATACATTCAAAATGAACAAGTTAATGCCCCAATAGTAGATAATGAAATTCAAAACATGATAAATAATGGTTTCATAATAATAGGGTAATTCCATCAAAAATGTTTCACATCAGTTGATCCAGTTGTTAATGTTTCAGACATTAATGATGCTTTCAGAACTATAGGACAGTCTGATCAAGATGATAATATATTAATGGATGAGGAGGTAGAGACTGATATAAGGGAAAACTCAACCAAGAAAACAAAAAAGTTTTATAAATTAGTTGTATATGGAAATAAGGAATTGTTTGAAGGATGTGTCAAATATTAAAAATTTTCTTTTTTGATGAAGTCATACCTTATCAAGTGTTTATGTGGAATTAAAAATAAAGCAATGTCCATTATATTGGAATTGTTGTCTGATGAATTTGTTGAAATTAAGATATCTGTATAATTTTATGAGACGAATAAAATTATTATCAATATTTTACTCAAATTTATAAAGATCCATGCATGTCTCAATGATTGTAAGCTTCATTGGAAAGAATATTCAAATAGAGAAAATTGAAAATGATGATGTACTTTTAGATGGAAATCAAAAAATAATGATTTCAATTTGAATATGCATACTACCACAAATAAAAAGAAAAAAGAAAATTTTTGTGAAGGTTTTAGGTTAATTTCCATTAAAACCGCAGTTGAAAAGATTGTTTATGTCATCTAAAACCACTGGAATATGAAGTTTCATGCTTGGTATAATAATAAAAATGAGTTCATACAACATCTAAGTGATTAAAAAGTGTTAAATGCCTTTGATTCATTACATCAATATTTCTCTTCTAATCCTATAAATTTAAATTTGGGATTGGTATATGATGGATTCAATCTTTTTGGGCCTTTAATTAGTAATTATTAGATCTCTCCAGTTGTTTTTATCCCTTATAATCTACCACCCTAGATGTGTATTCAATAGGCTTCATTAATCATATCAATGAATATTCTTAAAAATAAAATTATTGGAAATGGGATTGATGTCTACCTTCAATCTATTATTCAAGAATTCCAAGAGTTATATAATGATAGTATATAAACATATGATGCATCTACTGCACAAATGTTAAAAATGCATGATGTCCTTCTGTGGACCATTAGTGACTTTATTGGACTGGGAAATTTGTTCGGTTGAAACATACATGCTAGTTTGACTTGTGAATTTTATATCTTTGATTTTTGAGTCTCAATGGATAACTTATAGAAGAAATTTGTGTTTCATGTGTCATCATTGATTCCTTGATATATCTCACAGATTTTGGTTTAAAAAGCCACATTTCAAAAGAAAAATTGATTTTAGGCTTCCACTAAAATTATTATTAGGATCACAAGTCTTTGTATAATTATCAAATGCAGGCATAGAGTTTGGAAAATATTTTTAGTTGAATGAAAGTGGAAAAAAGTTAGGACACTGTCAGTTATAATTAGAGCATGATAATGGAATAAAAAAAGATATTTTTAGAACATCTATATTGGAAATTTAATTTGTTACGTCATAATATTAACATTATGCGCATTGATAAGAATGTGTGTGATAACATATTTTTTATATTGCTTAATGAGAAAGTAAAATCAAAGGATCATTTAAATTTGCATAAGGACGTAAAAACAATCAATATCAAACATGATCTATGGCCAAATGTGTAAAGACCCACCCTATTAGCCTAGAGTCAGTGGTTACTTTATTATATTGACATAAGATATAAGGAATCATATCCCGAAGAACTAAATAGCTTAATAGTCTTGGTAAACTAGATACATACTTGAATTTTATATTACAAAAGAAAGGATAAAATACAACATAGTATTTTATTTGAGTACACCATTATTCCCATTAGTATATCCCTACATATCAATCATAAACCACTTTCTGGAATCCTGAGGAAATTAAATATAAGAAAGGGGTGACCTCTAATGATTAGTAAGGTTATGGTTATAGGGGAATCTATTATGAATAAATAAGGAATAACCAATAATTAAAGGTAAATAACTAAAACACCAGTCATTAAATCAATTACTTGAGCATAATATGGTAAGAATAGATGATGATAAAATAATTCCTTATAAATAATCAAATGAGATTGAAACTTAACCATGGGTATTCTAATTAATAAAATAATCACACTGAACATCAATAAATAATCTGATAATGAGGGAATGCTCAATTCTGGACATCATAACTATAACTTCAAGGCCTTGTGCTAATACATTTTACATAAATAGGTAAGGCCTAATCCAAAAACTCAGGCGAGTTTGTTTCATGAGATCTATCGATGCATCGAGAGGTTATAGTGGGTCATTCACATCACTTACTATATCCAATGCATTCCCTATATGAAAGGGGTGAAACATAATCAATATAAACATTCATATTTAAAAATTAGCATATGAAATTTCAACAATTACCCTAATTAATAAACATAATCATAAACCATTCAGAGTAATATGAATGGTATAAAAGTGAATCATTCCCATTAAAAATTATCATAAACTATCCATAGAAATAATAAGGATGGTTTCATTACAACATATACCTAGTGGGGAATAAGTATAATAAGGGTTTTTTTTCGTTGATGAATATAAATTCTATAAAAATATAATTAAAAAGATTCTTGAGGAAAATAACATTTCCAATTTGAAAATCATTTTTTAAAACTAAAAATTCACTGAGTATTTTAAAAACCTTTTATTTGAAAATATCTTTTTAAACTCATAAATGAAGATTTAAAAAATTGAGTGGTCATTATGGTGGGAAATTTTGTACGTGTCGTATAAGTTAAAAAAGATTACTTTCACATTTTGGTAAGAAAAGTCAAAAAGTACCTTATTTGGAAAAATATAGGAATATTCCTTTTAAAAAAATTGAAAATACAATCATGGGTCAAAATTTCTTTAATAAACCGTTTATATAATGTTAAAAAATTTCTTTAAAACATTTTAAAAAAACATGGTTTTGGAAGAAAAAGGATTTTCGACCGAAGAGATAAATAAATCCAGGTTTTCTTAAAAACATTTTCTCAATCATTTTAACTACTAAAGAGATAAAAAACGGTACTAATACTTTAAAAGTACATGAATAAGTAGGGGATAAATAAATTTATTAGTTTATTTAGAGGTAGATCATAATATTTCATCATTTTAAGCATAATCATAGACAATCCTGATAAACAATGAGATTCTCACATAAATCTTTACCACTTTGGTAATTTCATAATCATAATCCCCATGAAATAAATAACATCAAATGAAAATTTAAATACCATAAAGATAAATTAATTAATGATATAACATATAAAAGGTTCATTAAATACAACACATAAAATAAATAAGTGGTGAATATGGCATATATCTCATGAAAGTAAAAGTGAGACGAGAAACCCTTATCTCATATTTAATTTCTTTCATACTTGTCTATACCCACTGTATAATAAATATATATTTATTATAAATATATTACATAAATATTCTCATATATTTCATACTATATATTATTTACTTATAGTATTTTATGACATGTTTATTAACAATTCTTTGTTAAAATCATTATTTCAGGATGATAATTGCTTCATTTTTCATGTATGTTTTGGTTTAATAATTTCAATCATTTTACTTTGATCATGATTAAATCATATCCATAATTTAAAACATAATAAAAATATCATATATATTCATTATATATGTATTTATATTTATTTATAAATTTTAAAGATAGAAAATGCCTTACACCTTTCATAGAGACGGTAGGTCGTACATACGTATGAACATTATTTCCATTTTCTCAACAATTGAAACAAAAGGAAAATAAATAATAATTCACCTTTATAGAATCATTATTATGTTATATATATCATTTATATTAATCAAATCCATCCTTATTACCATCCATGTAAAAATAAAATGAAAAACAATTTGCATTGCTATGTGGAGGCGGTAGTCCACACATATGAATGAGCAACTTTGTTATTTTTAAATGTATTATAAGGTAAGAATTTATATATGATATTATAATTCCATAAGTATTTTTAGTTTATAAATATCACATATATTCATTAACTTTATCTTTATTATCTTCCATGTAAAGCGCAATCAAAAAACGAATCACATCACTTTGCGAGGCGGTAATCCATCATACACACGAGTGACGTTATCGTATCCCCCCATAGAATGAAAAGTAAGAAGATATATGTGATATAATAATTCCAGTTGTATAATAATTTTATAAACATCATATAAATATATTAAATCCATCACTATATTCATCCTTTAAAGGTGGTGATGGAAAATGAATTACATTGGTTCGTGAGGCGGTACACTATGCCAAAATTTGTATTTAACGGTGATTTAAACCGCCACTAAATCATTTTGTGGAAGTTTTGAAAAACTGCCACTAAATCGTGTGTCGGGAAATAATTAGCAGCGGTTTTTTAAAACCGTCGTAGAACGATTTAGCGGCAGTTTTTTAGCGATGGTTTAAACCGTCGCTAAATCGTTATTATTATTTTTTTAATTTTTTTAATTTTATTTATTTATTTCGTAATTTATTTCTTAATTTATTTATTTTCATAATTTATTTATTTATTTATTTATTTATTTTTATTATTATTTATTTTCTTAATTTATTTATTTTCATAATTTATTTATTTCCGTAATTTATTTATTTGTTTGCTTATTTATTTATTTTTACCATGTTCATGCTCATCTTCATGCACAAGTCCATGTCCATGCACATGCCCATGCCATATATAGAAATTCTGCGTTGGGTGAGATTTGAACCCCTTACCTCTAACTTATTCTCCAAAAACTTTGCCACTCCAGCATGCTCTTCATGTGGTCAATAAATCGAATTTAATATACTTATATATATATATATATATTTATTTATATATTAATTGGAAAAACAAATAATACATAACAAATAGATACACACTAAATAATTATTAATCAATAATTATTAATCAACGATGATTAATCAATAATCACTAATTAATAATTAATAATTAATAATTACAAATTAAAAATTAATAAATAGAATATAAATGAATAATAAATAAAGAAATATATAATATGAAAAAATGGTAAATAATAAATAGTAAATAATAAATAATAAATAGTAAGTAGTAAATAGTAAATAGTAACTTTTAAGTAATAAATACTAAATACTAGATTTTAAATATATAATATATATAATATATAATATATAATATATAATATATAATATATAATATATAATATATAATATATAATATATAATATATAATATATAATATATAATACACAGTACATAATATATAATATATAATAGATAATAAATAACATATAACATATAATATATAATACATAATACATAATATATAATATACAATATACAATATATAATATATAATACAAAATATATAATATATAATATATAATATACAATACATAATACATAATATATAATTTATAATCTATAATCTATAATTTATAATATATAATATATAATACATAACATATAATATATAAGTAATGTATAAATAATAAATTAATTAAAAAATAATTTAATATATGACAAATAAATAACAAATTAATAAATAATAAATAAATAATGAAAAATAAATAATAAATAATAAATAATAAATAACAAATAATAAATAGTAAATAGTAAATAATAAATAACAAGTAATAAGTAATTAATCATTAATAATTAATAATTAATAATTAATAATAACTAATAATTAATAATTGATCATTAAGAATTGATAATTAATATTTAATATTTAATATTTAAAAAATTATAAATTTTTAATAAATTTTTAAGAAATTATTAATAAATAAATAATTAATAAATAATTAATAATTAATAATTAATAATTAATTAATTAATAAGTAAATGAATAATAAATGAATAATAAACTAATAATAAATTAACATTTAGTAAAATAAAAATGAATTAATAATTAATAAATAATAAATAATAACAAATAAAGAAAAAAGAAAAATGAAAAAAGAATAAAGATAAATAAATAAATAAATAATAAATAAATAATAAATAAATAATAATTAATAAATAATAATTAATAATAACTAATAATTGATAATTGATAATTAATATTTAATAATTATTAATCAATAATTAAAATTCAATATTTAATATTTAGTATTCAATATTAAATATTTAATAAATATTTAATAACTAATTAATAATTAATTAATTAATAATGGATAATGAATAAATAATAAATAAATAATAAATAAATAATAAACTAATAATATATAATTAATTATTAATTAATTAATTAATTAAAAATAAATTAATAATTAATGTGTACATACTAACAAAATAATAAATAAATAAATATATATATATTAAATATTAAATAAATAAATAAATTTATCAATAAATAAATTGATAAATAAATAAATAAATAAATAAATAAATAAATAATAGATAAATAAATATTAATTAATTAAATAATAATTAAATAATTAATATTAAATAAATAAATAACAAATATATATATATATCATAAAACGTTAAGAACCTCTAAAACCCTAAAAACACAGAAATGACCATAAATTCTGATCTGGGACTCATTTTTCTACACCACAATCTGTCAAATTGAAGATCATGAAATGCGATTCGATATGATATGTGTTACATGCCAAACGAACACCTGGA
Organism: Viscum album; assembly: GCA_963277665.1. Taxonomy (NCBI): domain Eukaryota; kingdom Viridiplantae; phylum Streptophyta; class Magnoliopsida; order Santalales; family Viscaceae; genus Viscum; species Viscum album. The sequence goes on from OY728132.1 coordinate 1,145,426,592, forward strand.
TCGAAGGTTATAACCGTTTGAATTTTTAAGAAATTGGGGTCTGCAACTAAAACCTGTGTTTCTGAGATCTTCTGGGTCTTTCTGGAAAAATAAAATGGATACAATACTCAAAGAGTTGGTACCAGACCTAAACAGTGTAGAGCCCATCGCAAGCTTCGATTTCATATGTGGTGGAGCCTAAACAGACACCTGGATTAAAAGTTATGACCGTTTGAAATTTGAGTTCGATTTTCGACTTTTGAAATTTGAATATATTTTTTTCCTTTAATTATCACATGATTAAAATCTCATTTGGTTTTAGCTCATTTGATAAGTTTTGATTTAAGTGGTTGTGGAGCTGAAATGGACTCCCAAATCAGAAGTTACGGTCATTTAATGTCGAAGTCTATTTTTCAACTTATTGAAGATTTGTTTTCAGTTTAAAATTATTATTAACTAATAATTGTAAATATTTACTAATTTACACATTATAAATAATTAAAATTATAAATAATAAACTATATTTTATTGTAAATAATAATTAATAATAAATAAATAAAAATTTAAAAAAATCTTAAATTTTGCGGCGGTTTTGAAAAAACCACCGGTAAAAAAAATCAAATTTTTTTTTGAAGAAATTTTAAAACATTTATAAAAGGCATTTTAAAAAAATTTAGCGGTGGTTTTCAAAACCGCCATTAAAACACTGGTTTTTTGTAGTGGTAGTTCATCGTACACACGATCGATGGTTTCATTTTCCATATTGATGGAAGTAGAGATGGATATAGATTATTCCATTTACATAATAATATATAAATATATAGAGTATATTTTTATTACATTATCATAGTTTAATAAGATTTTATGGAGGTGTAAGAAAAAATAAAACAAATATGCACATTTAAGAATTTTACCTCTTCTTCGAAGATCCTCTTTAGGTTTATAACTAAAGTCTTCTTAAAAGAGTTTCCTAATCAAACTAATGCCTCTAGGATATGGGTATGGATTTGAGTAAGAGATTTTTTTAGGTATTTTTCAAACCAAATGTATTTTCAAGTGTGAATAGGGGAGGAGAGGGGTGTCCTTTTATAAGCGGGGGAGATGACACTTGGAATTTTTGAAAAGAATGAATTACACCCATGTTTTTCACAATACAAAAGGATCCAAAATGGACCATTCTTGAAAATTGGATGAGATAAGGTTGAAATGTGACTAAAAAATACGAATTATAAAATTTTGGGTCATTTTTAACCCTTATCTTTTTAGTTTAACCTCCCAGTAAACTTGTTTTAACCTTAACCGGAGTAATTAATTTTTATTATTTTTACTATTCATTATGAACAAAAATTATATTGATATTATTATGATTATCAAAAATATGTAATCTTTTTTTAAAATCTATTCACATAAGTGGAAAATTTTAATTTAAAATTAAACCTATAGATGTGATGAAAAATCAGTTTTCCCAAGATAAAATTCTCATAAATATAGAAAGTTTTAATATCAAAAATCAAAATTAATTTGATTAAAATAACCTAAATTGGATTAATAAATATATATATTTGAACTAATTTTACTTTTAAAACCATTTAAAACAAAATTTAACCTTATTAATTCTTTAAACGGAAAGGTAGTTTTCAATAAAAACTAGTATTTTTCACTATTCGTCGAAAAATTTATCTTTTCATAAAAATCCCAAAAATTCACCCTAAGATAATTTTAAAATTTTGATTCAAAAAATGAAGTTAGTTTTTTAAATAAATTTTCTAAAAGTTTCAAAATTTAATTTTAGTATTTTTTCACAAAAATAAATAGAAATCATTTTTTTAGAAAAAAGTATTTTCGAAGCATATAGAGAATTTACCAAAAATTATGTACTTATTTATCAATATATTTTATTTATCCAAAAACCTCAATACTTATTGTTTCAAAAAAAATATTCCTATTCATACCACCAATTCTGATGGCCAGGTTATAACATTCTTTTTTAAATAATAATATTAATAATATATCGTGGTTTGTTAAAACTAAATGTTGTGTGTTACGCAAGCTATCGAAGAATTTGAATTTATTTAAAAGAAATATATCATAAAGTCTCAGGGTGTTACATTATCATCTAAGTTTAGTGTTTTGTTTCATATAAACTATCAAACATAATTTTATCTTTTGAAATATCAGGTGTTACATTCTACCCCCTTAAATAAATTATGCCCTCGCAATTCTATTTTAGCCATCATAGGTATACCCTTTGTTGAAAACCCACATCATAAAAAGGGTTAATCAAAATTACTCTTGATAATATAGAAATTAAAGTATGAAATTCATCTAGAATAACACATAAATAGGTTTCAAAATAGTATAACATTGGTGGGAAGTGAAGATATAAACACAGATGAAAAGTGTAAATACACATGGAGATTGATAGAGATCATTGATAAAAAGAAATTAAATGATCAAGATAAAATTAAAAAATACAAAGCCATAAATTTTTAATGAGTTTAAATACCATTTGATTCATCAGATATGAAGGTAATAGGATAACATTTTTGTTTCAAGATCTTTTTCCTAGAGTTGATGAATTCCTTTATCATTTAGAATTAAAACATTATTAAATATACTTATTTGGAATTTATAATTTCATCCATTTATCATTTACACCATTATATCATATTTTCCCTAGATTATGAGTATTCAATATGATTTTTTCATGCCTATATCACTAAATTTAACAAATAATGTCAAGTCATTCCTCCTGTCTCTAGATATTTTCAAAAACCAAAAAGCCTAGAATAAGTTGTCCAATAATAAATTTAATTTATAAAACCTCAATGATAACACCAAGTTTTAGCTTAATCCATTTCATAAATAGTTACCTTTTAAAAATATTTCTGACCAAATTCAATTTCCAAAAATTTAAAAGTAAGGTCGCTAAATTTGCAAAATCAACTTAACATTAGATTTCCAAAACTACGTAAAGTAGCTCTTAATGTCACATGCCAAATATTCAAATACCTTGATCACTATAAAACCTTATAGAAAACATGAATTCTTCATCATTCCTTAAATAAAACTAGAGATTATTGAATATATTCTATAAATCCAATAATACTATAAAATTCATCAATGATAACATAAACCAATTTGTCAACAAATTAATAATCAGTTCCAATTTCATCAATACTGTCCATTTTACTTTATCCATATCAATATATATCCAAACCAAATACCATTATCTAAACATCAAGAACATATTAAGGGTTATCCTCCATCAATCATGTGATTTCTATTGTATCACTTTTCTTTTTCATCAGTATCATTCCACGTATGTTTTCAAATCCTTATAGAAAACTATTATAGTCCTTATATGTTTCATGATTCTTATAATGAGAATATCATTGATAAAATACTTATAAAACATAATTATTGAATCCAAACACACAAGAACATTAATCATTCCACTTTATTATTAAACCATTAAATAGGATTCATCATCTTATTCCTTAATAACTCCTTCCTTTCATGTCATTTGTAGTATCTTAATTCCTTTGAGACATTCCCTTGAGTGATTCTTCCCACATTCTTTACATATATGAAATTGAATCTTATTTCCTCTATGGTATCCACCACTTGATCTCTCAATGAACTCTATTCTTATCTTCTATGGTGTGTATGAGGGTTGGTTAAGGTTCATGTTGTTAATTATATATCATGATAATTGATTAGGTATAATCACAATATCCTTTACTCTAGTAATCATCCCATTTGGTTTCTCATTAATACACTATCTATAACATTCAATGTAAACCCAATTCCTTTTAGTTCCTTTTATTAACTAAAACCAAAAATATAGTGCGAGAAACAGTAATCATAGTGGGGAACCACATAATCATGAAAAAAATTATAGGATATCTAAATCATGATACTTTTTTTTCAATCTATAACACCTTAGTTTTAACCTAGTTTATTCATAGTTATCATCTATTCAAATCCTTTATAATGGTTCGTAAATAAAATGTGAATTAACCCAAGAATATCTCCCAGGAGTGTCAAACTAGTTGCGCAGTAAGGCTCATTGGCATGCACCAAGTGATGATCGATTCGAATCTTAATATTCCATTTTTGGAGTTATTATCCCTAGGTATAACTATACCAGAACCATGTCTACTTATAGTATCCATATAAGGATATATTTCTAGAAAAAACCACATAATATCTTCCTCACCAAAACTTTAGGATATTCTTCTATACTTATCCTCCAAGTTAATCATAGGTTTATGTTCTCTAATCTATGCTTTCCTAAATCTAGTTCTCAAATTTTCTACTAAACTTACTCTAATACCAACTGTAAAGACCCCGAACCTAATATCCTAGAGTCAGATGATACTTTATTACATTGATATAAGATATAAGGAATCACATCCTAAAGGAATGAATAGTTTTGTAGTATTGGTAAAAAATATACATACTTGAATTTAATATTATAATTTAAAACATAAAATATAATATAGTATTTTTTGTAAGCACACCCCTTTGTCATATCCCTACATATCAATTATAAAACAATTTCTGGCATCCTAGGGAAAGGAAACATAAGAAAGGGGTGAGCTCTAATGCTCATTAAGGGTATGTGTATAGTGGAATATATCATAAATAAACAAAGAATAATAAATATGGAAATATAAATAATTGAAACACATGTCATTCAATCAATTAATTGAGCATAATATGGTAGGAATAAATGATGATACAATAATACCATATAAATAATCACATGAGCTTGAAACTTAACCATGGATATTCTAAATAATTTAATAACCACATGGAACATTAGTAACTAATATCATAATTATAGAACACATAATTTCAAACATCATAACTAAATAATCAAGGACTCATTCCAATACATCTTACATAAATGGGTAAGGTATTAACCAAAAACCCAAGCTAGTTTGTCTCATGATATCTATGGATGCATAAAGGGTCTATAGAGGGAATCACCCATCACTTATAAGTCCAATGAATTTCTCATATAAAAGGGGTGAAACAAAATAAACATAAACATTCATATTAAAAAACTAGCATATGAAATTTTAATAATTACCCCAACCAATAAACAAAATCATAAATCATTCAAAGTAATATGAATGGTATCAAAGTGGTAAATATCCATTCAAACTAATCATAAATCATCCAAATAAATAATAAGTATAGTATCAGTACAACATATCCATAGTGGGGAATAATTATAATAAGGGTCATTATAATTGATGAATATAAATTCCATAATGAGATCATTAAAAACATTTTTTAGAAAAATAACCTTTCCACTTTGAAAATCACTTTTTAAAACTAAAAATTCACAAATTATTCTAAAAAAAATTATTTAAAAATAAATTTTTTAACTTATAAAGTAATATTTAAAATATTTAGTGGTTATGATGGTGGTGAATTCTATACATGTTTTATTAGTTAAAAAAGATTCCTTTCACATTTTGGTAAGAAAAGTTAAAAAGTACCTTGTTTGGAAAATGATAGGAAGATTCATTTTTAAAAAAAATTGTGAAAAGACAATAATGGGTCAAAATTTATTTAATAAACCATTTTTATAATTTTAAAAAATTTCTTGAAAACATTTTTAAAAAACATGGTTTTGGAATAAAAATGATTTTCGACCAAAGAGAGAAATAAAGTCATATTTTCTGAAAAACATTTTCTCAATCGTTTTAAGGACCAAAGAGATAAAAAATGGTACTAATACTTGAAAAGTTCATGAATAAATATAGTAGAATAAAATTCATGAGTTTCTCGAGAGATATATCATAATATTTCATCATTGTAAACTTAATCATAAACAATCCCGATAAACAATGATATTGTAACATAAATCTTTACCACTTTGGTAATTTATGAATCATAAGACCCATGAAAGAAATAACTTAAAATCAAACATTAAATAAAATTAATATAAATTAATTCATTATATGACACATAAAAATATCATTATATACACCATACAAAATAAATAAGTGGTGAATACGACATATGTCTCACGGAAGTAAAAGTGAGATGAGAAACCCTTACCTTAGATCTGATTTCCATCATACATGTATGTACCTCCTATATAATAAATATATATTTATTATAAAACTATTAAAAACATAATAATATATTTCATACCATATATAATTTACTTATAGTCTTTTATGACCCATTTATTAACAATTCTTTGTTAAAATCACTATTTCAATATGATATTTTCTTTGTTTTTCATGTATGTTTTGGTTTGGTAATTTAGGTACTTTTTCTTTGATCATGGTTAAATAATATACAAAATGTAAAACATGATATAAATATAATATATATTTATTATATATGTAATTATATTAATTCATAAAATTTAAAGATATAAAATACATTACACCATTCATGGAGACAGAAGACCGTACGTACGCATGAACACTATTTTCATTTTATCAACAGATGGAATAAAAGGAAAATAAATATGAATTCACCTTTACATAATCATTATTATGTTATATATATATATATATATTATTTTAATCAAATCCATCTGTATTACCATACATGTAAAAATAAAATGAAAAACATTTCACATAGCTACGTAGAGGCGATAGTCCACACATACGCACGAGCGACATTATTATTTTACAATGTATTGGAATGTAGGAAGTTAGATGTGATATTATATTTACAGAATTATGGTTAGGTCAAAAATATCACATATATCATTAACTTTATCCTTACTACCCTCCATTTAAATTGTAAGTGAAAAACAAATCAAATTGCTTTGCAAGGCGGTAATCCACCGTACACATGAGCAGCATTGTCGTATCCCTCAACAGAATGGAAAGTAATAAGGTATATGTGATGTAATAATTACAGAAGTATAATAATTTCATAAATATCATATAAATATGTTAAATCAATTATTATATTTATCCTTTAAATTTGGTGATGGAAAATGAATTACATTGGTTCCCAAGGTGGTAGTCCGTCATACACACCATTGACGATTTTGTGGCTTTGGGTCAGATTTTCAGTGCTACGGAGGGGGGAGGTTATCCATTTTCAGATTTTGTGAGTTTTTACCAGTGATTTTTTCGGTGATTTGTGTTTTTGTTCTCTGGATGGTTTTGTTCTTGTTGTTTTGGTGCGGCTTGATGGTCCTTCTTGTTCTTGTCACCGTGGCTTGCCCAGAATCTGGTGAGGGTGCATCCGCGGTTCTGATCGGAGAAGATCCATGCCTATAGTGGCGTTTTTGTTTCAGGATGACCGTGATTCCATCATTGGTGGAAGTCTATTGGCACGGGTTTGGGCCATCCGGTCCTAGGTAACGTTGTCTTGAACTCATGTTTTTCAGATTGTCTTTCGGTCTTCTGTGGCTGCGGTGGCAAGGGCCTGAGGTGGTTGTCAGGGTTGGTCGAGGACAAGTTTGTTGGAGGTTTCTGTTCTGTTCTCTTGGAAGGGTTTTGTAGTAGCTGACTTTTCGCATGGAACAGTCCCAGATGAGGATTTAGAGCTCGGGGTTCATCTTTGCATGGCTTTTCGGATTTGGTTGTTTGAGAGGGTATGGCGTCAGCCGTCAGATCGGGCCTGTGCTTTCACACAGGACACTTTCCCACTGGATTGTCATGCAAAGGTGGATGACTTTACTCAATCATATGCTGGGGTGGGGCATTTCCATGATTTTGTCTAGCTTTTAACTCTTTGACCTTCGGGTCTGTAATGTCTTAAGTCCTTGATGTCTGGGTTCTCCCCTTATTCCTTAAAAAGGGGTTTTTTATAATAATAAAAAAATTGAAGGCCCTTGGGCCGTTGGATGGGAGGAGAGGGGGTGACCTTTTATAAGTGGGGAAGAGGACGCACTTGGAATTTTAGAAAAGAATGAATTACACCCACCTTTTTCACAAGAAAAAGGATCTAAAATGGCCCATTATAGAGCCTTGGATGATATAAGGTTCACATATTACCATACAATAATAATTAGACAAGTTTTGGTTCTTTTTTAACCCATATCATTTTAGTTTAACCCCTAGTGAACTTGTTTTAACCTTTATCGGGGTAATTAATTTTTAATATTTTTACTATTCATTGTGACCAAAAAATTATGTTTACCTTATTATATAATATTAATTATTCTAATTAAAAATATGGAATTAATTTTTACAAATTTTATTCAAATAAGTTTCAAAATTTAATTTAAAATTAAACCCACAGATGTGGTGAAAAAGTGGTTTTCCAAAGAGAAAATATTCATAAGTATAAAAAGTTTTAATATAAAAGATAAAAATAAATTTAATTAAAATATAATAATTTGGATTAATAAATATATATTTGAACTAATTTTACTTTTAAAACCATTTAAAACCAAATTTAACCTTATAAATTCTTTAAATGAAAAATGTAGCTTTCAATAAAAAGCAGTATTTTTCACTATTCATTGAAAAATTAATCTTTTCATAAAAACATCAAAAATTAAAACTCATCTAATTTTTACATGTTTATTCCAAAAAATAATTTCATTTTTTCAATTAAATTTTCTAAAAGTTTCAAAAATTAGTTTTATTATTTGTTCACAAAAAGTAATAAAATCATGTTTTTGAGAAAAAAGTATTTTTGAAGCATATAAAGACTGCCAAAAATTAAGTAATTATTTATCAATATATTTTATTTATCAAAAAAATTCATACTTATTTTTTTGAAAATTTTTTTATTCATATTCATACCACCAATTTTAATGGCAAGGTTATAACAGACTTTTTTAAATAATAATATTAATAGTATATCACAGTTTGTTAAAAATTGGTGTTGTGTGTTATAAAAGATATTGAAGAAATTGAATTTATTTAAAAATAAATATACAGTAAAGTCTCAGGGTGTTACATTCTTTTCTAATTTTGGTGTTGTGTGATGCATATGCTATTAAACAAAATGTTCTTATTTTAAAATCTCACAGCATTGTAAAATGTGAATGGGAAGTATCCAACGGTTACTTTCACAATGGAAAATCATCATAAAGATGTTTTCCATAAAATATTAAAAATTGTGAAATTACCTGAAGGATAGTCTAATAATATTTCAAGATGTTTTGATTTGAATCATCATAAGGTACATGGATTGAAAATTCATGACTCCCATGTTTTGATGGAACAGTTGCTACCTATGGAAATGCATAATTTTCTATATAAAAAAAGAACTATCATTCTAATCGACTATTGAAATTTTTTTAGAAGGATATAAGAAGACATTAAACCCAAATTAATTGGATAAAATTTAAGAAATAATTTTGCATTCACTATGTCATTTTGAGATATTCTTCCCCCATTATTTTCCTCTATGATGATTCATCTGATGGTGCATTTTTTCAAAGAGGCTAAAATTGGAGGGCCTGTACATTAGTGATGGATGTATCCCATATAATGGAATTTTATTTTAATATTTTTTTTCATTAAAAAATTATAATTTTCTTATTCCATATTTAAAAACTTTATTTATTAATTTCTTACCTTTTATCATTAGGTATCTTGGTCATTTGAAGTCTTATGTGAAAAATAATACTCATCTAGAATGTTCTATTTTGGAAGGTTATCATGTTAAAGAGTGTCTAACATTCCTTTCAAGGTATTTGGATTCAATGGAGACAATATTCAATCGAGTTAGACATGTTGATGATAATTCAAGTCAATTTTGGGCTAATAATGGGTCATCAATGTTTCCAACTTCAGGTCGATAAGTTAGAAAAGTCTCTTCATTTTCATTGATAGATATGAAGTTAAGAAAAGAAAATAGATATGTGTTTATCAATATTGATACTGTTGATTCCTATGTCAAATAATTAAGGACACAAAAAAAATATTCCTTATAAGTTTAACTTAGAATGAGACAAAGATAATAAAAGTTGTTACCAAAGAAATTATTGAATACTTTACACTTCATGTAATTTATTAATCTAATACATAGTTTGAACATGTTAAAAAATATCTAAATTATGTAACAATTTTTTATATCAACTTTTATATATAATGGGTGATGATAATTGAGCTGAACTATCTGAAGATTTGAAGTTTTTAGCTTACGGTCCTTTGAAGCATGCTGGGAGATTCAATGATTGCAATATTGGTGGTTTCAAGTTTCATACTATTGATCAAGAGAAAGGTTTGAAAATACAAAATAGTGGTATATTCAAAATTTTATATCAATGTTACTATAGAAAGTTGGTTGATATTATTGAGTTAAATTATCATGTAAAATTTATAGTTATATTATTTAAATGTAACTAGATCAATATTAATAGGGGTATAAAGAAAGATTCATTATAATTTTCTTATGTAAATTTCTCTTGGTTGATCTATACTAGTGATTAGGAAGAACATGATCTATATATTATGTCTTCTTAAGAAAAAAAGGTATATTATGTTGATAATATAGTGGATAACGGGTGGAGTGTTGTTTTCCACATAAAACTGAGAGACGTGTATGATATGGGTGATGAAGGTAATGTAATTTGTGATAGTTAAACCCATAAACAAAAACAAAATGAATTTTTTTTAACAGATGATATTGAAAATTTCATTCTTGTGAGGGGGAGTGAATAAGAAGAAGAAGAATGAAAAGAAGAAGAACAAGTAATATTAATAATGGAACTTGATAAAAACATGACCATCCAGGAATAGAATTTGTAAGTTGTTTTTTTATATGAGTAAATACAAGGAATGTTTTTTATATTGATAAATACAAAGACTGTTTTTTTGAAATTAATAGACGCACGTAATGTTTTTTTCAGGTATGTTGCACATGAATAGGTTTTAGTGATCGTACCTGCTCTATGTTATAATATTCCCATTCTCCCTCTGTGACATAAGGTATACTTCATCACATACCTTGAACACTTTTTTATATCATTTTATATTATATTAATATTCTTTTATCCATAAGTATTACTTCTACTGATGATGTAGAGAAATCGGATATGACACCTACGATGGATCTGTTTGGTAATTCTGTTAATAGTCAAGTTCCATCGAGAGGTTATTAGTGGGTCACAATCATCAGTATATAATTCAATGTGACAAAATTACTTTATTAAATATTGATACTAATTGTTTGATTTATTCACTCTTGAAGCTCACTCTGGTGGCCTGATTTGGTAAGAAACGTCCATCCATTAATGCTTTCGACAGGTTTGTGCACTCTTCTTAGAATCAGCAGGACCGTGTGATTATTGGTATTCTAGATGCGAAGCATATTCAAATCCGTTTCTTGATCAAATAAGACCTGGTTTGTGCTTTGGCTTCTGCTCCACGATGTATGGAGGGTTTCCATTTTTCCCTATTCTGGTGGTCCTTCGACTTCCACCTAATGCGAGACTCTCTGGTCTCTGCACTCTGGATTTCTCTCCTCTGAATCCCTTTACCGTTCCAGAATTAGGCGATTATTCAGTTGATTGGAAACATGGTAGGGCACTACCTCTTCTCTGATTCTCGTACCAATGTTGTATGCCATATAGTTTCTCTGAGGATCTGTGTTGAAGATGACGTGTCGAAGGGCCCTATGGACTACATTATCATCAAGATTGAAGGTGAACTCCTTTTTCACCAGAAGGTATGTTGTGAAACCTGGACCGATTATTGTGGTATCTATGGTCATCTTGGGCATTTGTCTTCAGTATGCCAGTGATGGTGTAGTTTCATCCAAGTACAACCCTCAAAGGAGGGGTTGGTTTTGATGATGGCAAGGTGTAGTCGTGCCACTCTGAGGAGCAGAACCTTATAGCCTTAACGTAGGAGACCATTCCTCCCTCTAATTTACACTTGATGACTGATTCTACCAAGAACACCCTTTATGAGGAAAGGAAGATGGGGGCCAACCCAACATTTGCGAACATCTTCGGGTGCTTGAAGCAAGACCTGGGTGTCCCAAATGGGATGTAGAATGCTTTAGGGCTTAAGACAATATGTATTCTGGGAAGCTAGAATGCTTCAGTAGGTGATTCACCTATTGAGATAGAGAATGTTATTGTTATTGAGCTAACTGAAAATGGAATACAGGAGGGGCATGTGTGAGAGGTGGCAGCTCAGATAGGACAAGGCTCATGAGGGTTTGAAGAGGTGAGAGTCTTGGGTCCACTAGACCTGAAAACTTTTATTTCAAAAGCCCCATCCTACTCAAAGTTTATGTGTGCCAGTATGCAGGATGGCCTTAAGTCATGTCTCAAAGGGATTGGCTCCAATAATCGGTTTGTAGTTTTGGGTAAGGGGGGTAGTAATGCACCTGAAGATTGGACTGAAGTGGGGTTATCTCAAGATGAGGTCCCTCCTATGGTGCTAGAGCACCAAGAAGAGGACAATGATTCTACCTAGGAGTCGGTAGAGTCCAAGGAAGTTCAAATTGCGGAGTATTATTTAAGGTACTCCTCCAAGAAAGGAAAGAACACTATCATAGACCCATATGGATTTATCCAACACTCCCAGAGGATGCGAAGATGTAAGGACTATTCTAATATACCTAGCCCCCCATTACAAGATATTATAGTAAAGGAAAATTGCCTCTAGAACACTGGGACAATAAACTCAAGAGAAATCATAAATGCCCTGACAAGCATATAGAGTCGAGGACTCACAAGAAGCAACAAGATCAAACAGGCTATGCATCAGTTACAGATCGGGTGTATCCAGAGAAGGAGATTGTCAGGTTATATGTCTCCCCGAGTATTAATGAATTGGTAGAGTTTGATAATTGGGATCTTATTATCATTTTCAATGAAGAAACCTTAGTGTAGGAGTTAGAGGCCAACACATCATAGGAGGAGTTGGGCAACTACGGAAAGAATATCTTTGTGGAAGAGTTTATTCAAACATGGGACAAGGTGGCTGATAATATTGAAGAACTCCTCCAAGAAGACCCAAATACAAAGGCCAACGATCTTCAATGGAGTCTCTACAGAGGTAAGGTTTCTAAAAGACTTAAACTTCAGTTCAAAGAGTCTTCCATTACTTATGAAGTTAGTTAATTTCCTATTTATGAACCTGGATGGTTTCCCACTTTTTCCTTAAAGGTTATTTAATAAAAATATTATATGTTGGTGGTGTTTGATTTATATATTAAACATATGAAAATAATAATATAAGGGAGAAAAACATAAATAGTCAAAATGTTTGGAATTTCACTAATGTAAAGTTAATTGTTCCTTTAGATGAATATGGGGTACCCACTTAGGATGAAATAGGAATTTTTGGAAAGTTCCTAGGGATTTACCATGTGAAGTGGCATCCCTCTCTATTCATTATTTATATTGGAGACAAATTACATTATCCTAGAAAAAATGAGTTGTTTGATTCTCCAATAAAGTTAGCATCATTATTATGTATTAATATATGATTAAATTAAATATTATCACTTGATGTGTTAATAATTTAATGCATGTTATGTATTTATTTGTAGATGATGTTCTATTTTAATGTTGTTTATTCCATTTCATGTCTGTGGACCTTAAAAAATTTGGAAAAAATGGAAATATTTCAAATGGTGATTATGGCATGAATTCAATGAAAAATATCTATCACTGTCATAGATGTATGGGAAGGTCCCCAAAGGTATGAATATTATCTAATGGAAAAAATTCATTAACCATAATCACGTCAGATCTTACAAGCAATTTTATTAAATGTAATTATATTAATAACAATGTTTTAATAAAATTTTAGTTTTTATTGATATATAATTTCTTCATCTGATTTGTATGAGAAATTATGTCAATTAAGAGAAGCAACCAATTCCTCGCACTTATGGATTGATAATTTTCATGAGAAAACAACATGGAAAGTTTCAATTAAATTTATTAAAATATATATCTATAAAACTTCAATTAATTTAGTTTTTAAAAATATTAGTTATGTACTTTTTTGAAACAGGTGAAGGAGGTGGGTCATTTTGTTGGAAGGACAAAATTGTAGTTTGATATCCATGAAAAAAAATGGTAGTTATGTCTGCAAACCTACATAAAACATAGGGGTAAAAAAATTAATGATTAATTAGCATTACTAAATTAATTTATAATATAATATTATTAAATTTACAACATAAGCTCAAAAAATCATGGGACACTAACCCTACCTTTTCAGTTTCAGTATCCTTAAAGGATTTCATGACTCAAGTTCATAGAAAAAAGAATTTTAGTCATGTTAGGGGAATGGGTTGTGGGACATCTACATTGAAGATGTTTGGTAGGGTACATACATCTTCATTGATGATATCTGAAGGAGGGGGGGGGGGGGTTGTGGGTTTTAGTGATCTTGGTGCAAAAAAAGAAATTAATGCACTGAAGAATACTATTAAAGATCATGAATAACTTATTGATACACAAAATTACTGGGACTCTACATTGGAGAGTGGTTTATTTATTATATTTCAGAATATGACCAGAAGTATTTCTAAATAAATAGAAATAGTCATCGGGGATGCAGGAGCTATAAATTTCATAAATTTACACTTATAATCTTTATTTTAGTAGTTATTTTTTGTTTAGTATATATTAAAAAGGATTCTTACTTTAGAACTCTAATGTCCAAAAAATAGGTTTTTAAAGGTTTGGTCAAATCCTTTATTATTTACAATTTCATATTAAATTATGGACTTAAAATAAAAATATATAAATTTAATTTCATTATATATTCATGTATATAATTATAGCTCATTCTTTTATTAATATGATGGAAGTTCACCGTGGGATGGTGAACTTCTCCCATTTGGATTTGAAAGTCTCTCATTCAGAGGATATCATGGTAAGGATGGTCCTATTTATGGTTGAGTTTTTTTTGTGTTTAAATATTTATTATGAGATAAACTAATTCAAGAGCCAACTAATAGAGCCTTGTGATGGGTTAAATTGAGTAGTGAGTCTCATACATCATATAGTGGCTCGTCGGATTTTTTAGGCATGTTCATGGCTATTAATTATTAATTATTGTACTAATACTTAAACTAAATTTATATAAAATCATATATCATTTTAATTTTACTTCATTTATCATTCATTAAATATTCTCATTACTTATGGGTGGTTAACTACTTTAAATGTAGGCACTAGAGGTGGGAAATGGGGAAGGAGGTGATGGGTAGTAGCATGATCGAGTAATGGCGGGCAAGGGGCATGCATCTCTGTATAATATCTAAGACTCATGTGTGTGTTAACATTTTGTGAAACATGACATTTTTCACACTATGATGTAATTTAATATTATATTATATGTAATGTTATGTTTTTTTGATATATAGAAGTTATTGTTTTTGTTACACTGTATTAGTTGGGAGATTTTTTTATAAATTTATTATGTATTGATTTTGGTGGATCAAGAAGCCATTAATATTATCCTTTATGAAATTGTATTATCATCAGTAGTTTTAACCGCTCATAGTAAATTAACGGTAGTTTTCACTGTTTTGAATAAAATAGTGGTAGTTAAAACCACCACAAAATATGGTTTATATTTAGTGGTGGTTTAAACCACCGCTATATTTTTATCTATAGAAAACCAAAACTAATTAAAAAATCAATACTAAATATAAATTTTATTAGAAAACAATGAAACCATCATGAAAAAGAATAAAAATTTTGTAAAATATTCAACAACACACTATTTCGTGGTGGTTTTAAAAAAATAACATGAAACCTTTTAGAGGTGGTTTTAACGGCCTCTAAACCCAAAAAAACACCACTATATGATTTTTTCCTATAGTGTTACTTATCACATTCTTAACTTATGAAAGATAATCTAAGGGCACCCAACTTCAACATGACCTACCCGGTTTGATGATCGAGGTCTTGAAAAGTATCGTTTTGGAAGGAATCTCACACTTAGTATTTATAGGGTTTTTTTAAAAGCCTCGCTGAATTAAAATACATTGTATACATATTAAATTCATAACTATAGAATCATATGAAATCTTTTTATTCTCATTTTTATTCTTTTATGTATTCATTCTTTTAATGATTTTGTTTTGGAATCCCTATTTCATCAACCAAATTAATGTGTTTACTCCATGTTAATATGTAACCTTTTACACAACCCACATATTTTTGTTATTTACCCAAAAACAGATTCTAGGTATATTCATACATATCTGAATACATAACATGCATAAGGTACATGAACTTTTCATGTAAATACATAGATTTATATGAGATTGATAATCTTCACATGAGTAAGCTCGGAGCGACAGATAATTAACCCTTGCACCTTTCTTACAAGGCTTAAGCCTCTAGGTTAATGAGTAGTTTGAACCCAAGTCCTTGTCCCCAAGAAGTCTTTACTCAATAGAGAATTCAATTCATGATATATCTAACACCTAATATGTACAAACTATATTCAAAAACTATTCTAAAGATCATAACTCTAAAAAAACTAAGGTCATAGTAGATAAAAAACTAAATTTTATGGAGTTGTACCTAGCATGTAATGCAAGGCTCTATCTCTTAGAAATTATTTATCACATAAATTAAGCATATATATTATTCATATTCTACAAATAGTTTATATACATGAATAAAGTAGAGAACGAATATTAAATAAATGATAATTTCATAAATTTAAACATGAGATAATAATTTATGAACTATTCATAAATCAAAAGCTTACTATAAAAATTCTATAATTAATCTTGACATTATGAATATTCCATAATCTTGGATAGAAACACTTTATATCTAAATTAAATATAAACTATTTTATATTATTCAATATATAACATTTCACTTTAAATATATGATATTATTTTGAATTATATACATTTAATACTCTAATTTATATTATTTAATCTATTTACATAATCTAAATATCACATACCTAAAAATTATTTAAATCCTAAACAAATCTATCATCAAAACACTTTTGATGTGGGTAAATAATATCTAAATAAGGGCCCTTTTACTTTGAAAATTTTCAAATTAATTAACTATGAATAATTCATAATTTTAAATATGAATAACTTTATATTTTGGACTTATTTATGTAATTTATTAATTCTCTATAAATTACCCTCATGATTTTTAAATAATAAATTTATTTCAAGATTACAAGGTGCGTGATATAAATTGGTAAAAAGTAAAATTCCTTTTACTATGATTTATAATCATTTTATAAACCATATAAATTTGAAAAAATATATTCTTAATATTAACTCTTTAATATTAATGGAATAACTATAATAGTTGTTTTGAAAACATTTAATTAATTAACCATAAATATTTTATAGTTAATTGATTTATAAAACATTTTTATAAATTTTATAAATATTATAAAATATATTTTTCAATTCATTATTAAATTTATTTAATAAATAAATTATTTATCATGAGAAATTAATATGAACCTTTCATATTTTATTTAGGATTATAAAAAACTTATTTTAAATTAAGCCTAACACTTTTCATTTATAAAAAATTCAAAAATTATAAGTATAATCAATTTTCCAAATAAATAAACTATTTATATAGAATAAAATAAAAACAATTTATTTTATTAGACCAAAAACATTGCTAGCTCTTAGTTGGACCATCCAAGCAGTTACCCACCTCTAGGATATCCATCCAAGCTCAATGATGGGATGGTCAAGTGTGGTGAAGGGTGAGAGATCCTACATGGGTTGATGCAAGCATAAGGGAGCATAGGGAATCACTAAGGCAGTGGGGTGAAGAGAAGGGTGGGGAGTAGGGGTGTCACTGTACGGGGGGACATAGAACTTAATTAAGTTATTTGTTGCACATATTGAGTAATAAGGTAGTGCCCAACTAAGGCAAAATTTGATGTGGGATTCGATCAATACGAGCATTTTTCATCCCTTATCATGTGTGATTCATGCTTCATATACCATGCTTACTTCCCATGATACATGTAATCCATGCACACTTCACTTGATATGTTCATGCTACACTAATTTTTTTGCATGATCTCACATGTTGCAATCTACACTTGGTATGTGGATATCATGCATGAGCACTCGTTCTAAATATTTCACCCAACATATGTATGTCACATTTGAACATATGCACATTTCACTTGAAATTATCCTATAGTGATTGATATTACATTGTATAACATCATAGTATCAAGCCTAATCCTAACATGGAATTAACACTTAATGTTACCACTATACAGAGAAAACATGATGACCTACTTTACACAGCTTGTAATACTAGCCACATTTTCCAATAAAACTGTTTTGTTTCACCCTCTGAATCACATTAATAACTTAATGTGATGCTATTGATGGATTAAAAAATTCCATCACAATTTCATCATATAATGTAATGCCAAATTAATCCAATCTAACAGCATTTCAAAATCATGTTCTTAATTTTACAATGAAATAATCATATTTATTTGATGGGTATGTAGGCTCTGATACTACTTATGAGATTTGTGGGATTATTTGATAATCCTAGGTAGTGGAAAAAATCATAAACATAGGCCTAATATACCTTGACAGAATCAGACATGCATGGAAATGAAAAACATGGAAAAATAGATAATACCTTAATTGTGTATGTGTGGCTTCCACCTTCACTTTATATGAATTATGGTTTGATAAAAATCACAGGATAAATATACAATTTATCCTACCTCTAAAGGGGGAACACCGACCAGTGGATCCCAGTTCACAATCAAAGGATTCTCATACACCTAAAGGGGTGATAATGCCTTCATCAGGGGTGATGAATGGTATATGGGAATGAAGTAGCTTCAATGAACATTTCATGAAACTAATGATCACCAATAACTTCAAATGGATGAATGAGCAATCAATCAATCCACACACACAACAACAATAGAACTACCTATATACATATAACACACTAAAACCCGTTTTTTCATTTGATTTTATTTATTTCATTATTTTTAATCTTTTCCTTGAATTTCATGTCAAACTAGTTTAAATTTTTGAAAATTTATATTTTTAGTACATGCGTACAATTAACACACGGTTAGTAGAAACCATATGAAAACCTTGAATTTTGGGTCTGTAATTTTCATAGGTGTTTTTCATGGTTGGTGCATGATTTCTCTAACCATGTGATCCAAATGTGTGGGTTTCCTAGTATACCTAGTTAAGGGTTCATGGTTGGTTCACAATTTGGTAAATCATGTGACATTCATGCAATATTCCTAGATTTTAATTTTTCAGAATTCTGATTTTTCCCTTAATAAAAAAAATTAAAAACCTTATTTCCCCCTCTCCTCGCATCAAACATGGAAGCCTCAGGTAGACTCCCCTCGCACGAGACCTCCCCTCCTCCCTCTCCCTATGAGCTTAATTTTCTTGGATTTTGCATGTGATCAGTCCAGGTTAGGCTTTCCTCTTCTCTGTTTCCCCCTTCTCTTTTTTTCTTGTCTCTCCCTTACTGTGTTTTATTCTAGGTCAAACACTTGGTGGGTTTTAGTTTTAATCCTTTTGGTTTCTTATGTCTTTGATTCCTGGGGTGTATAATCTTCTCTTGGGACCTTCCTCTCTTTGTTTTTGAAGGTCTCGCATCATTGGAGTGTGGTTCCATATAGGTTAACCCATGTATTGGGTCTTTAAATTCAAGAACCATAATTTATTATTTTTTTAATTAATGTTTTGGATTCTTAATGGTATTATTAAATATGTTTAAAGATTATTTGAAAGGAAAATCAAGTTTTACTTGATTTTCATTTCAATTCAAGAGGTTTCTCAAATTGGAAGTATAGAAAACTCTACTTTATAAAATCCTACACCTCTAGTGTTTCATAAACTACCTAAATGATTTTTTTAAGTGGATTTGAATTATTTAAGTGGGTTTTACCCAACTTTTCTCACCTTTTATTCTGATAAAAAGACCAAATGGCCTTTGTAAATTATTTATGTAATTTAAAAAGGTTTTCTGTTTCTTCAAAAATAAATTTTTAAATGGACCTTTTGTTTTACTTGGCATTTCAAGTAATTACTTGTAATTCTAAGTATTGATGAAATATTTCAAAATTTATTTTAAATAAAACTGTTAGGTTTTTAAATTCCTTTTTAAGTATTTATTGGTTATGAACATATATATAAGTGTACATACATACATACATACATATGTGTGTGCGTGTATATGTACATATTCACATGAGAATATGTGAATTTGTGCAATGAGAGGAATATATATATATATATATATATATATATATATGAAAATGTATACGAGCCTAACGATAAAGTAAAACCTTGAGAATTTAAATTTGATACTCAAGCTCTATTTTCAATCAAGGTTTTAAGCGGATTTCTAAAATATATTTTAAAGGATTGGTTAGCTTGGTTTAGCTCTCTTTTTGTGTTTTATAAATAATTTTTTAATAATGGAAGCTAGTGCTTGGAATTTATGATGATTTATTTTATATATATTGGGTATTTTAAATGTTTTCACCTAAATTTGAGAAATGAAATGGTTTTAAAGAGGCATGTGTACTTTGATGAGTGAAATAACTTATGATGGGTTGATAAAAGGACCTCCTTTAAATGAAATGTGACACTTTTTAGATGGGTAAGGCACATGGGAAGTTGGGTATCTAAGAGAGGAAGGTTAGTTTAATTATCTTTTTGGATTATTCCACTTTACTTACTAAAAAATAGATAAAGGATGTGGTGTCATGGAGAGGAAACACCACACCACTAGGTCAAGACATATAATCCATAACATATGGCTAGATGCGGTGATGTGGTTGGGAAGCACTACCCTGCTAGGACAAAGGCATGTTATCCTTAGTGGTTATATATCACATTGTATTTTAACTAAATTAGATCACAATTTTGATACAAGGATCTAGATTTCACACTAACCATAGATGGCCTAGGGCTTTAACCCATGGTGCATGTCTATGAAATGGTTATTCTTGTGCCATCTGTTTTCTTTTATAAAATTGTTAAAGTGTGGAACCTATTCTCTTTTAAAAATTTATAAATCATGTTTTTTTACTTTCTTACCTCTTTAAAAGTTTTAAAATGGTTTTTTAAATGGATGTTTATAATGAATTTTGAAATGGTTTACAAATGGGTTTTTCAATGATGGCAACATAGGATGATAAAATGTTTTCTAAGTGATTGGTTTTATTAAAATAAAATAAAAAATAAAATTATATAAAATGATATTAGATTTTATATAATTATTCATATAAAACCTATTTTAAATATTGTGTTTAAAACTATCATGAAATTGTTCTTTTATTTAAAACTATTCATGGGGTTTGGTTTCCTTTGGCTTACCTATTGAGAATTTTTATGCTCATACCTATTTTATCATTCCAATTTTCAGTTATGGTTATTTATTTACTGATCATATATAATTGAAGTTTTAGTGCTATATAGTGACTTATAAAGTCACATGGAGGTGTGTGTGTGTGTGTGTGTGTGTGGATGTGTGTGTGCTTATTCTTAGATTTCTTTATCATGCCAGCCAAGTTGACATTTGTAGCTTTCAGTTATGGTTATTGGTGACACACTATATCTATGGAGGTCACAATGGGACTCATATTTGGCTAAAATAGAGGGAATTATATGTGATAAAGGGATTTATTTGTTTAATATTAGTTAATTACTTTGATATCATGCTGATTTTTTTATTTCCAACCCGTTTGATTTAGCATGGAGGTCCGATTTATGGATGGGACATGCTGAAATTTTAATTAATTTTCACTATTTTTTCTTAATTTTAATGGTGAAATAATTTCCACTTGATTATATCATATTTCATTAGTACTTTATACTAGCCTATATCAATTGGGATTACACCTAATGTATGTAACGGGTCAGCTCAGGTGTCTGATAGAGGGACATCCTAAGTTGGTTCACGAAAAAATGGTATTAGGGCCTAGGTTATTTATAAGAACTAGGATTAAAAACACCATTTTTAATTTAGGGAGTGATGGTAGACTGGATATAGGAATGTCATAACTCGAGTGGTAAGAGTGGGAAGAGTATCATGAGCTCTTACTCATTCTGAACCTTGATTTTCCACAATATGTTGGGTTGTGAGTTTTGGTTTTTGAGTTGTTTTTTATTTTTTATGGTATGTTTTAAGGATTGTGTGTTTGAGGGATGGAAATGGGAGTGAAATGGTAGTATGTAGAGAGATAATAGGGCCTAGAAAGCCATGTGAATCCAATGTACATGGTTCGATATGACTCCCAGTTCTAGTTGTGTAGTTGGAAAATGGTCCACCAATCCATGTGGTGAAGTTGCACATAGACATTAGTCCCATTTTAAAATGATAGTTTGGGCTTCCTTTGATTTTAATTCATTTTTTATTATGTTATGTCGTGTTATTTGGGTCATGCACAAGTTTTAAATTTAGAATTTTGGTTTTAAAACAGTTAGTTTTTTATTTTAAAACCAATAAATAAGTTTTCTTAAATTAATTAAAGGCTAAACTCAATTTTTGGATTTCTACAAAATGTTTTTAATGTGACGGGGGGGGGGTTTATTGGTAATTTATTTCAGTTTTTTTGAAAAATATGAGAGTTATTTTTTAAAATTTTATTCCTAAATAAAAGATTTCTTGGTTTTAAATGGGTGAAATTTGGTTCTTAAACCCACAAAGTGAAGTTTTAATAATATTTTGATGTGTTTTGATGGGATTTTATAAGTGTTCTTAAACATAATCATGGTTTTAAGAGTAAATCACAAGTATTGAAAATAAAAAGTGGATTTCCATATGTTCTGAAATCACTACTATAAAACAGACCTTTAACACCGCAAAAAATAGTCTTTTTTAGTGCTAAAAAGCACTGAATACTGGAGCAAAATTAAAAGCCCCAGGCTTTTATCAGTGCTAAAAAAGCACTGACAAAGGGACACTTCGTCAGCACTTTTAGAATCACTAATAAATTGTAGTACCCCAAACATTTTATGGTACGTTTCTCTATTCATCACTGAGTTACATTCTATTCATCATTGTTTTCCTTTGAAACAACACTAGGTTATTTAAGAGATAGTTAAAACCTAGCCATTAAACATAAATTTCCCACTTCTATGTTTTGAATTTCGAAAAATGGTCATATAGAGTTGTGACCAGTAAGTCATTTTGAGTCTGATAGAACCAACTTGTCTTTTTTTGTGAATAGTAACATACCCTTATTAATAGTAATATGACCCTAATGAATAGTAAATTTTACTATTATTTTATTTTTTTAAGGATTTAAGATAATGACATCTTGATTAATTTTTCAATGAGACATAAAAGCAGTTACAGTTTTTAAATAATTAATTTTTGAATTAAGTATGATTTTATTTAAAAATTAAATTAAAAATATTTAGAAAATTATTTTTAAGAAATGGACTTCATTTTTGAAATCTACACATCGATAAATGGTTAGGGTGAATTTTGGGAATTTTTCTGAAAGAGTTGATTTTTCAGTGAATAGTAAAAAATACAGTTTTTAGTTTCGGTGTGTTAATGACATCATTAATGATGTAATAATGATGTCATAAATCTGGTAGACTTGTTTATAGTTAAATAATATGTGAGGTTTCCCAAGTGTCTTATACCATGGGAAAATACCATGGGCAAGCCCATGGTTTTTCAAATACCACTCATGAGTTGTCCCTAGAAAATTATTAAAATAATCTCCCACTTTTCCTAGAAATACCAACTCTTACCTTCATTGAATTCATTCCCAATTCTCCCTCAATGAAGCTATGGCCTCCTTACCTCAACATTAGTTCTCCCAAGGTTTTTTCAAGCCCCCAAGGTTCCAACCTTCAAGTTCTAAGGGTTACTCTACAAGGTAAGAAAATTCTCAATTTCTTTCTTTTTCCATTCAAGTTCTCTTTTATGTGGTATAACTTTCAAGTTTCCATACCATGTTCTTATGTAATTCTTATTATTGATCTATTTCTGTATTATGACTCATTTTTGGATGGGTTACCATCATCCCCTCTCTTATTAATGTTTTCTAAAACCCTGTCGCATAGTCGTTGGGCTGTCAAATATTTTGTAAGTGATTTCTCACTTATTATTTTATTTTGAGTTCCTTCCTTATTCTTTCTTCATATATTCTTACTCAAGAGGCATGAAATCTAAATAAATCATGTATATTCTATATCTTATCACGTTTATGGAAAGTCCTCTTCATTTTTTCCCTCTCCCACTTATTTAAGGAATAAAAACATTGTCCGTGATGTGTCAAATAACCAACATCGTGGATAATGTAATCTCAATTTCCATTAATTATTTCAAGTCTGGTTATGAAACCATTTCTATGGTTGAACCAGGTAATAATATATGTTTTATGACTCACCCATGGTTCTGTAATTCTTTTTTATTCATGGTTCTAATTTATAATACAAAATGAGGTTGTTATTATCAAAGAACCACTAAAACGATCTAAACGAACATCATTAATGTTTTAACTAATGAATCATCATCATAGTATATAACCCAAAATAATTATAAGATCATTTATATCTATATAATTTCATTAATAATATGTATTAACAATTCTGTATGTTTAACCATTTTTCAAATGAACTTCCATTTATGGAAACAAGTAAACGAACCATGAGAACCAAGGAAGAAAATGCTTCCAAAACATGAAAATTGAACCAATTAAAACCATAGAAAGGGCCATGAATGAACCTAATAAGGTTATAATAAATAAATTACATGTATATTAGGTTCTTGAAATATTAATTAATGAAGATAAATTTGATTATTCAGGTCATTAAAACTAACTAAGAACACACTCGAGCATAAGGTAAGGGGTTTCTCATCTCACTTTCATTTCTGTGAGATTTCCATTGTTATCCAATTATTTCCTTGGTATATGTGTACTGAAATTTGATATATAATAACATTATTCTCTTTATGTTAATGTTATTCAATGATTCATTTGATGGTTATCAAGTTCTGGTCATATGATTTGACTGATAACATTGTGATAAGGGACTTTGTCTCAACTGTCATTTTGTTGTGACAAAATTCATATTGTGCACCTAATAATACTTATGTGGGGTAACTACTGCCCATTTGATATCAATTTTCATTTGAAATTATATTTCTATTAAATATCCATAATCTCATATCATGGGTATGTTTACTATCTAAATATTATACCATTTTACATACGGTGTATATTTGGAAAGTTATTTTAACTATGTAAATATTGATGAATCCATATTCTCTACTCTATAAGGATATTGAAAAGGAATATTGGTCTCATATTGAATCAATTTATAAAGAATTATTTGGATGTAGAGGTGGGTGGGGTCCACTACTGCCCCTCGATGTATCTGTAGGTCTCATGAGACAAAACAGTTTAGTGACAAACCCTTCGAGTTTGTTTCCAAAAATCAGGTGGGTTTCTACCCATAGAACTAAAATGTTTTAACGGCATTATGGTTTCATGTTCTAGATACATGACGTCCAATTAATAAGCATTCTATTTATTCATTATCAGTTGTTATTATTATCCATGAGGTTTTCACTATGGCCAACGAGCCTGTACCCGAGTGGTAAGGGCTTCTGCCTAGCATCCAAGAGACCCGGGTTCAAAACCGGGTGGGGGTGAATTTCCGGGGGTACTGTAGTAGACTGTAGCAGCTCTGTAGTAGACTATAGCAGTACTGTATTAGTTACTGTAGTAGTTACTGTAGCAGTTACTGCAGCAGTTACTGCAACAGTTACTGTTCGGTACTGTAGCAGTCGGAACTATTCACCCGATTTGGGCTTTCGGGCCACCGGTTTGGGGCTTAGGGTCTTTAGGGCCTTCGAGTCAGAAAAGGCCTTCGGGTCACAGGGCCTTCGGGTCACGTAGACCAATGTGTAGCCTAGCTCACACAGAACAGGCCCCAGATGAGGATCAGAGAAACATGAGTACAGCCACCAGACGCAGAGCTAAACCGGATTGGAAGAATGAGAGGGTATGGCATCCGCCATCGGGACCAGGAACCGTGCAGCTTTGTACGGGGAAATGATAGCCGATCAGCAATGCAAGGTGGGGTGATAGATGATCAATTATGCAAGCAACTGGGGAGGGGCAGTTCAAATTGGGCTGGGCCTATGGGTCATGTATTGGGCATGGTATGCCTCTGGGCCTTCGGGTCATGTATGCGGGTTTGTCAGGCCTTGTTCCTTGGGCCTACGGGTCATGTACGGGTTCCCATTAAACCCTTAAAAGTGGGATTATCCTTAATAAAAATAAAAAAGAAGGCCTTCGGGCCATTCTGGAATGAGGTTTTCACTATGAAAAAATCTATGGATGCAGTTTCATTCTTAGTTTATTAATAGCATTAGTTATTCATTTTTTTCACTATGCCATATTGATTATGTCAGGTTGATTGTGACTCACTTATTATTGTACTCATTCTTCTGCTATTTGTAACCCTTACTGAGCATTTGAGGTCAACCTATTCATTTTTTACCTTCAACAGGTTATGAAGAGGAGATCAATTATTGAGTTCTCGTGGATGCAGTTTTTAGTTTTGTTATGTATTATATCTTTTAACCTTTTTCAATGTAATTTATGTTACATCTATGTATCTAGTTTCTTAAATACTATTAAACTGATATTTCTTTTGGGATTTTCATTCCTTCTAACCATTCCAATATCACAAGTAATACACCGACTCCTGTCTAGAGGGGTCGGGGTGTTACAGTTGGTATTAGAGGAAGTTTAGTAGAATACTTGGAAACTAGAGTAGGAAATTTATAGTAGGGTACAAATCCCTAAGGGGGTATTTGAGGATAAATGTACAAGAACATCCTGGTATTTTAGTAAGGAATAGATTATGTGAATCCTTCTAGCAAATACATCCCTGTCTGGATACGAGCAAGTAGAGGTGGCTATGGCACAGAGGTACCTAGGAGTGAAAGCTCTGACAAGGAGTTTCGGGCTTGACCCGGGGTATGCTAATACACAACAACGGGCCTTGCTGCACTCATGGTTACGACACTCCCGGGGGATATGCTTAGGATAATTCATATTTTTTTTATAAGACATTATGAAGGAGTTAATGTAAATTTTTCCTTAGAGAAACCATGTTTATAAGATTAGCTACGCATAGAATTTCAATTTATGTTGAGTGTTTTTCTATTTGAGATTCATAAACTAATATAGTGTATCCCATTATTTAGAAATGGAATCTAATGGAAGAAGGGGAATCAATACTCATGGGCAATGTAGGGATCTCCCTACTAAGCAAGTCAACACAGTCAATACAGTCAACATTGGAGCATATCAGATCATGACCATATTGGGACAACTTACTCAAGTTGTAACGAATAACCATTCAACACCTGTGTTGGATCGTTTCATGCGGCAGAAGCCCCTATCTTTCAGCAGGACTACTGATCTAGTGGTTTCTGAGCAATGGATCAAGTCCCTTGAAAAGATATTCATGGTGTTAAGATGCAATGAAAATGAAAAAGAAGTACTAGCAGTATATTATCTTAAGGGAAACACTAATCAATGGTGGTCCCTGATTCAAAATACCACTGAGGAAGAATAGATAGAGGATATGGAATGGAGTACTTTTAAGGAAATGTTCTTCGAAAAATATTTCCCTTGTGAGCAATGAACTGAAATGAAGAGGAAATTCCTTGGCTTGAAATAAAGGGACGAAGACAGTGTTGCAAAGTATGAGGTTAACTTCACAAGGCTAGCCAGGTATGTCATGGATTACGTACGTGACTCGGCGGACAAGATTGATCATTTCTTTGAAGGTCTTAAGCCAAGTCTTAGAAGGGCACTGGCTTCTCAAACATTTTCATCATATGATGGAATTGTATCAAGTGCTATCAAAACAGAGAAGGAATTTGCTAGATCAAATATTTTCAAAGGAAGCCAAGATAAGAAGCAGTACTCTGATAACAAAGGAAAAGGAGAAGCACCAAAGAAGAGCAAGGGAATGAATAGTTTCTCATTATGCGAGAACTATGGAAAGAATCATCTCGGGAAATGATTGAAAGGCATGGGAGTTTGCTATAAGTGCGGAGAAAAGGGTCATCGATCTGATGAATGCAAGGGGAAGAAACAATTCAATGATATTCAATGATAAAATTGCATATAGATGGGTCACTATGCTAATGAGTGTCCTAAGCTCCAAGGAAACATGCCTCAGAAAAACCTAAGAGAGAAAGGGAGAGCCTATGTAATTACAACCACAGAGGTTGAAGTTCCTAGTGACATGGTGGAAGGTACTTTAATTGTTTCCTCAAACTTAGCCAACACTTTATTTGATTATGGATCATCACATTCATTTATATCCTCTCAGTTTTCCAAGAAAATTAGATATGTCCAATTTGATTTAAGAAAGGAGTTGTCATTCAAAACTCCCATGGGATGTATCATAGAAACAAAGGCATGTCGACAAGTCCCCCTCCAAACACCAAAATGTGCTTTAGTTGCTAACCTTATCATCATACCCATGACTGAATTTGATATAATTCTCGATATGGATTGGCTGTCAAATTATGATGCGGGGATTTATTGCAAGAAAAATGAAGTTATAATTTTTGAAAATAGTGTAAAATATCTTATCTTTAGAGTGGAGACTTCACCATCTGATTCTTATCTAGACCCACCTCCAATAGCTCTATTGAATGCAATTCTTGGAGAGGAAGAGAACCCAATATCTATGGGTGGGGAAAGAAATATTCAAATTGAAGATATGCATATAGTGAAAGAATACATTGATGTGTTTCTAGAGTATTTTCCTGGACATCCTCCTAAGCAGAAAATTGAGTTTTGCATTGACTTAATTTCTGGTGCAATACCTACATCAAATACCCCATATAGAATGGCCACTATGGAGTTAGTGGAACTAAAGAAACAACTAGAAGAGTTGAGTGACAAAGGATTTATTCGACCTAGTGTTTCTCCATAGGGAGTCCCGGTCTTGTTTGTAAAGAAGAAAGATGGATCCATGAGGCTATGCATTGAATACAGGGAAATCAATGTTATTACAATAAAGAATAAGTATCCTCTTCTACGAATTGATGATTTATTAAATCAACTTCATGGAGCCCAATATTTTTCAAAGATTGATCTTCAATCTGGATATTATCAGTTACTTGTGAGGAAAGAAGACATTCTAAAAACAGAATTCTGAACCAGGTACGGTGTCACGAACCAGGCCGGGTCGCCATCCGACCCGGCACCCGACCCAGTCCGCGGCAAGGCCCGAAGGGCGTTCCCGATCCCCACGGGATGGCACAAGTGCCCGGGTATCAAGTTTAACAAGTGGGAATGGTTTTACCCGAAATAAAAGACAGAAAAAACAACTAACAAGATAGATAAACTGAAATTAGAAATAGACAACGAAACGTGCCTTTAAACTATGAACAAGTTTAAGGTCTACAACTTGAAACAATAACTAAAAAGAAAAGACGACAGCGGAAACTAAAACTCATACTCAACCTCCCGGCAGAAGTGAGACCACATCAACACCATTCTGCATGAGAAGACCAACTGCAACCTGAACCACCATCACTGAGCACGAAGTCGCAACCTGAAATACAGAAGAAACAGAATCTACATACACCCAAGGGTGTATGCAGGGTGTGATCTAAAAGCCCAGTAGGATGCCACCGAGAAATGGTTCCATGCCACAACATCAAAAGACAATTTAAAGTGATTATTCAAAATTATACTTTAAAAATGCTTTTAAAGAAAACATTTACAAGCTAAATGCTAAAGAAAAACACTAAAAAAAACTCATTTCACAGACACAATTTTAAAGAGGATAAGAAAAGTTCATTATGGGCACACACACACACACTCTCACACACGCACACACACATACTCTCTCACACACACACACACATACTCACACACACACACCCACATACTCACACACACACACCCCCACACACACACACACGCTAACACCCAAGTGGTCCTCCATATACCGACAGAAGGCACCACAACATTGATGGTAGAGCACTGCGGGTAAATCCCCTAAGGTTCATCTAGCTCGAGTGGGACCCTAGAACCTCGTGTCTCGGTGAAACGTGGCTTAGAAGGCCACGACCCTCAGAAAACATGGCTTAGAAGGCCACGACCCTCAGAACACGTGGCTTAGAAGTCCACGACCCTTAGATATCATGTTTAGTTAGTGTTGCAATCGTCAATCCAGCTAAGTGAAATAGGGACGACACCCATCCGGTTCACTAGCGCACTAGTTCTAGTCCGCCCACCTAGATACCCAGGGTTTTCCCTTGTGCTCAAACAAGTTTCACATTCACATAATATATTTCTTTCTCATTTCGCAGATCAAACAAGATATTGCACACAAAAGTCACCATTTTCATACCAAAGCACTATTTCAAAGACGCACGCACACGACATGTCTCTTTTTTTTAAAATACACCACTTTAAAAGTGAAAGCATATTCAACTCCTATAAAGAACCATTTCAGCGTCATATAAATACACCAACAAATCATTTGAGTTATTATTGAAATCATTTCCAGAAAATACAAGAAGACCTTACACCAAAAACAACTTGATTTTATACAGAGGCGTCACTTTAAAACTTGATACAAGAGGTAACCATGTCAAAACTTGTTTCCCATTATTCAAACAATTTTTCATTCCAACTTCAAAGGTACACAACAAGGAAAACACACCAAAAGTGATTCATATACTTTGAAAATATCTATTTAAATATACAAACACCTAAAGTGACTTGAAAACACCTTTCGCACCTGCCAAACAACCCTCAAAAACCTTTCAACCCTGTTTCGCACTAAAAACGCCACTTAAATAAACAATTCCTCAACTTATGAAACATATCTCATGCAAAAGAAACCATTACAAAATCAATTTCACAAATCACCCCTTTCAAAACCTCTTTGGCACACTATAAACAATTATTAGACATTTCTAGAATTTACCACAACCGAATCGAAAGGAATAAAAATGAAAATTTCTAAAGAAAAGTGCAACATTCATCACGCACGCATGTTACACCATTTTTAAAATGCATTTTCGCAAAACCTCTACAGCTCTACCAAAACATTATAAACATAATTCGCATCTTGCAACTAAACCATAGCACATATTAAGTTAAACTAAACAAACAAATTAAATTATCTAAATGAAGTAATGACATGGAACCACCTACCTCAAATAGGAACAGAAAAGTGACTTGGAGCAAGATTCCAGTTGCGCAACGATCGCACCGTATCGAGCTGTCAAACAGATCCTAAAACAGCAGACCGTTAAACAGGTTCAATAATAATATTAACATAATAGTAATATTAATAATAATAACAAAAATAATAGTAGTTATATCAATAACTTAATAATAATAGCATAATAATAATAATCATAGTAATCTTAATAATAATAATATTTTAATAATAATAATAAAAATACAATAATATAATAAAAATAATAATAATAACATAATCATAATAATAATGATAATAACATAATAATAAAAATAATAACATAATAATATTATCATGATAATAATAATAATAATAACATTGATATAGTAATAAAAATAATATAAGAATAATGTAATAATAGTAACCATAATAATATAATAATAAAATTGTTATTGACATAATAATAATAACATAATAATGATTATAGTAATGATATAATAATAATATTAACATTTTAATAATATAAATGCTATAATAATAATAATGATCACATAAATCATAATTTTATAATAAAATGTTAATAACATATTAAATAAAGTGAAATAGCAGAATAAATTAAAATAAAAAAAAACTGACCTGCACGGCGGAGAAGAGGAAGGAGAAAGAAAAAGAAGAAAAAGAAGAGAAGAAGAAGAAGAAGGAGAGAAGAAGAAGAAGAGAAGAAGAAGAAGAAGGAGAGAAGAAGAAGAAGAGAAGAAGAAGAAGAGAAGAAGAAGAAGGGGGGGGGGAGGGTCTGGCGTGGATGCAGCAGGGCGCAACATGGGTGGAGAGGGGTGGTTGGTCCGACGCGGGTCCGTCTTGGGTGCAACAGGGGAGCAGCGGGGTCGGCCGAGGTGGAGGCGTGGCCGACGCGGGTCCGACGTGGGTGCAGCAGGGGAGTAGCGGGGTCAGCCGAGGCAGAGGCGTGGTCGTGGGGTAGAGGGGGAGGAAGGGAGAGTCAGTAGGGGTGGAGGAGGAAGGAGGTGTGGGGGTCCGCTGCGGATGGAGGAGAAAAACGAGGGAGAGAGAAGGAAAACGTGGGGAGGAAGGAAAAGAGAAAAAGAAGGAAAAAAGAAAAAGAAAATAAAAAAAAGGGAGTGGAGGGTGGCAGCTAGGGTTTCTAGGGGGGGAGTTAAACACAATGAATTAAATTAATGATATTTAATGTCATAATAATAATAATAGTAATAATAATAATAATAATAATAATAATATCAATAGTAATAATAATACTAATAACATAATAATCAATAAAAACAATAATATTATTAGCAATAATAATAATAATGATATTATCATAATAATAAAAATAATAATAATTATAACAACATAATCATAATAAAAATTAATAATAATAGCAATACAATAATAATATAATAATAATAATAATAATAATAATAATAATAATAATAATAATAATCTGAAGCTGAAGTTAATCGCCCGGCAAAAGAACATTCGCGTAGCAAGTGCCGCACGCTAAAAAGGCAATGTCACGCGGCTACGCTCGTGCTCTGACCGCGCACCAAGCGGCGTAGAGAAAATATGCATTTATCAGCACCACAGCAAAGGTCTCATTTCAGGTTCAGCCCACACTTAACACCAGTAATTAAATAAGCGAGCGATTCAACTTATGAAATAAAAATTTAAAATTAAGGTCATACCTCAAGGTGAAGTCCGGGCGTGACAATTCTCCCCACCATGAAAACTTTCCGTCCCCGGAAAGCCACAGCTAGGGTTGAGGCACAAAGAGGAAACTGATACCCCACTAAAGTTCAAAAAGGATCTCTACAACCAACAAGCGGAAAGCAGCAAAAGTAACGTGCTCAGAAGAAGTGACTCAAATGACAACCTCAAGAAGCATGTAAAAAGACTTTTTGATATGAGGTGCCCACCCTAAAGAGCTAGAACGCCTCCAGTTGACTGATCGAGGAAGGAAACTATCGCACCAGTGAAAACCAACTTGACAAGCTGAGACTTCTCAATCACTATTAAACCGAAACCACATCGTTGGCTAGAGTGAACAAACAAGGTCAAACCACGTCCACAGAACACTCTTATCACTTATCACCACGCCATATTTAAATACAGAAGCATAAGAACAACATGGGGAGGCCCGAGGGCTCCCCACCATTAGGAAGTCACTGACGCTCGAAACGAGATTGGAAAACCGAAACATAGAAGTTCGAGCGGACTCCCCGCCATTAAAGAAAAATCCAACACTCATTCATTCTAGAGACATTCGTGCGAGACCCAATGTGGGTCTCCCCACCATTAAGAACCTACCAACATCCAAGGAGAGACTAGAAAACCAACATGGGGAGGTCCAGGCGGACTCCCCACCATTAAGGAAAGGCGAACACCGATTTGTTCCAGAGACCTTTGTGCGAGACCCATCGTGGGTCTCACCGCCACTAGAACTAACAGAGGATATAGAACCTTGAAAAAAAATTCTCGATGGTGACCAAACACCCCACCATAAGGGGCGGGGAGGGAGGGGCCCGAATACCGGGCGTCAAAAGCATGACCCAAGAAAAACCAGTATTTCCACATTCCTGGATGAGCATTACTCAGATTTGAGACAGATTTACTTAATAAACTCTTATAAGGACCACTAAAGCAATTATATCTAGTGGAACGTGACCCCCAAGACTTTAATGCATGAGACGAACATTCTTCCACATGGTCACGAAAACCTTATGCAACCAGACGACTCATTCGGAGCGGAACAACCATAGAAAACAATTTATGTTGCTTTCACTCTCGACACTAATGACATAAATCAGGTTGGGGTCCAGTACACTCCCGGGGTTCCTGACCATGCGCCAGCTTCACTCCGAGGCCTATGGCTGGAGCCCTGATGTTTGAAGCATCCCCTTCCTCGTAGTCAGGTATTGAGGACGCCCGTGCGAAGCTTCTCTTTTTGGTGTCACACGCAACCTCACTGCAACTGAGACGACACCAGCAACACAACACATTACAGCATCTGATTGATCATATGCAGAAAATTCACCAACACCAGAGTTGAAATGGTGCATGCACGTCACCCTTTGTCACACTAAATGAGAACACGACACCACCAATCATCACCTAAACATGACCGTTGCTATTGAGAGGAATGTTACACTGAGAAAGACCTTAAACCGCGTCTTAAACAACACGTGATTCCTGCGAACGACCATAGCAGCCTCATACGACTGGGTCTGCCAAAATAGTAGTCTAACATGAACCTTTTCTTAAACGAGGCAAACCAAAGACCAGAGGTCATTTAAAACAATAGACCGCACCGACAACTTCGGGTTGCTTCCACCTTTTACCCACCGGAGTCTCCTTTACCACTTCCAAACAACCGTTGACTATCAAAGGGACCTCAAGCTGCAATACATCACCAAACATGACCCTTGCAGCTAATGAAAGTACTACAAATCCCTTCAAGACACTGGTAAACACTAATAATTTTGAACCGCCTTCACCCTTCCTCGCTATATTTCCTTTCTCTGTTTCCAGGGGAAACCTTCAAATATGACGACGTCAAAACTCATACCCAATGAATCAAACAACTCAAATGACCAAAACTCCCTTCAACTCCCCTCGCATCTATCATCCCACTGCGAGAGGATCCACTTAGTTGCAAAAAGGAGAGGTGAGTTCCATTCTAGAATTCAAGAAGATATTCCTCTGATCAAATGGAGGGTCGACCAATGGAGAATTGCCCATGGCCACACTTTAATCACATGTCAACACTTTATGGGGGGGGGGGGCGTACACTACTCAAGAAAGAAAAACATGGACCAAAATCAAGCTAGTCCAATGATCAAGACATACCACAAGAAAACACCAAATGTGCAGGGGAAACCACTGCAAGGGCTCCCCATTTCACTTTTCAAAAGAATTAACTAGGTACCCGCTTGCATACCAACTTACAAATAAGAACTCAAACTCGGGACACAAACCATTCAGAAAGAATACTCAGATCAAAACGCCACACATCCAACATCTCAAAAACACAAGGACACGCCACACAAACACCATTTACCAAATTTTTCCTTTAACAAAACATTTTGAAAATAAGCAAACCCAGTGGGTTACACAAACACCAATGGCGTCCCGTGAGCCTCGCACATGCATGTTCTCATGCCGCACTGGCACCCACCTCATGTCCATCCAGGAACTCATCCGCTCGTTCCATTAACCATTTCCCTTTTTCCCATATACACTCATGCATGCGGTTGCCCTCGAGAACACCAATGATTAAAATAATACCATTCCATTTTTCAGAACCAAAACATCCAACCCACACCTTCCAAAACTCACACACCATTTCATTTTTAAAGCGCTTCATTTGAAAACATTCTCCAGGACCAAAACATTTTTACTTAAAAACCAAATTCTCACGAATCCAAATCAAAGAGACAAGAAATGACGCAAGAGAAAACTTGTGTCAGCGGGTGACTGGAACGTATGGTTGGCGGCAATACACCAGTCATGCCACTGCCACGGAGGGTATTCTAGGACAGCGTCCCCGGCTCCACATGTGTTTCCAGACCCTGAGAGCTCGCTAGGACCAATGACCTTACCCCTTTTCATTTCCCTTAGACAAGATTAACCGCAAGGACCAAAAAAAAAATCAGACAAACCTCAACATACTTTGGTAACTTGAGTCCTGCCACGAGGTGTGCTGGCCAGGCACCTTACTCGTAGCCAGGACGTCGAGTCCCGACAAATTTAACTCAAGTCTACCATGACTCTATCCCAAAAGAAAACGACCGAAGAGAGAAAATCTTGCCCTCTGATACCATTTTGTCACGAACCAGGCCGGGTCTCCATCCGACCCAACGCCCGACCCGGTCTGCGGCAAGGCCCGAAGGGCGTTCCCGATCCCCACGGGCTGGAACAAGTGCCCGGGTATCAAGTTTAACAAGTGGGAACAGTTTTACCCGAAATACAAGACAGAAAAACCAACTAACAAGATAGATAAACTGAAAATAGAAATAGACAACGAAACGTGCCTTTAAACTATGAACAAGTTTAAGGTCTACAACTCGAAACAATAACTAAAAATAAAAGATGACAGTGGAAACTAAAACTCATAATCAACCTCCCGGCAGAAGTGAGACCACATCAACACCATTCTGCATGAGAAGACCAACTACAACCTGAACCACCATCACTGAGCACGAAGTCGCAAGCTGGAATACAGAAGAAACAGAATCTACATACACCCAAGGGTGTATGCAGGGTGTGAGCTAAAAGCCCAGTAGGATGCCACCGAGAAATGGTTCCATGCCACAACATCAAAAGACAATTTAAAGTGCTTATTCAAAATTATACTTTAAAAATTCTTTTAAAGAAAACATTTACAAGCTAAATGCTAAAGAAAAACACTAAAAAGAACTCATTTCACAGACACAATTTTAAAGAGGATAAGAAAAGTTCATTATGGCCACACACACACACACTCTCACACACGCACACACACATACTCACACACACACACACACATACTCACACACACACACCCACATACTCACACACACACACCCACACACCCACACACACACTCTAACACCCAAGTGGTCCTCCATATACCGATGGAAGGCACCACGACATTGATGGTAGAGAACTGTGGGTAAATCCCCTAAGGTTCATCTAGCTCGAGTGGGACCCTAGAACCTCGTGTCTCGGTGAAACGTGGCTTAGAAGGCCACGACCCTCAGAAAACGTGGCTTAGAAGGCCACGACCCTCAGAACACGTGGCTTAGAAGGCCACGACCCTCATATATCATGTTTAGTTAGTGTTTCAATCGTCAATCCAGCTAAGTGAAACAGGGACGACACCCATCCGGTTCACTAGCGCACTAGTTCTAGTCCACCCACCTAGATACCCAGGATTTTCCCTTGTGCTCAAACAAGTTTCACATTCACATAATATATTTCTTTCTCATTTCGCAGACCAAACAAGATATTGCACACAAAAGTCACCATTTGCATACCGAAGCACTATTTTAAAGACGCACGCACACGACATGTCTCTTTTTATAAAAATACACCACTTTAAAAGTGAAAGCATATTCAACTCCTATAAAGAACCATTTCAGCGTCATATAAATACACCAACAAATCATTTGAGTTATTATTGAAATCATTTCCAGAAAATACAAGAAGACCTTACACCAAAAACAACTTGATTTTATACAGAGACATCACTTTAAAACTTGATACACGAGGTAACCATGTCAAAACTTGTTTCCCATTATTCAAACAATTTTGCATTTCAACTTCAAAGGTACACAACAAGGAAAACACACCAAAAGTGATTCATATACTTTGAAAATATCTATTTAAATATACAAACACCTAAAGTGACTTGAAAACACCTTTCGCACCTGCCAAACAACCCTAAAAAACCTTTCAACCCTGTTTTGCACTAAAAACGCCACTTAAATAAACAATTCCTCAACTTATGAAACATATCGCATGCAAAAGAAACCATTACAAAATCAATTTCACAAATCACCCCTTTCAAAACCTCTTTGGCACACTATAAACAATTATTAGACATTTCTAGAATTTACCAGAACCGAATCGAAAGGAATAAAAATGACAATTTCTAAAGAAAAGTGCAACATTCATCATGCATGCATGTTACACCATTTTTAAAATGCATTTTCGCAAAACCTCTACAGCTCTACCAAAACATTATAAACATAATTCGCATCTTGCAACTAAACCATAGCACATATTAAGTTAAACTAAACAAACAAATTAAATTATCTAAATGAAGTAATGACATGGAACCACCTACCTCAAATAGAACGAAAAAGTGACATGGCGCAAGATTCCAGTTGCGCAACGATCGCACCGTATCGAGCTGTCAAACAGGTCCTAAAACAGTAGACCGTTAAACAGGTTCAATAATAATGTTAACATAATAGTAATATTAATAATAATAACAAAAATAATAGTAGTTATATCAATAACTTAATAATAATAGCATAATAATAATAATCATAGTAATCTTAATAATAATAATATTTTAATAATAATAATAACAATACAATAATATAATAAAAATAATAATAATAACATAATCATAATAATAATCATAATAACATAATAATATTATCATGATAATAATAATAATAATAACATTGATATAGTAATAAAAATAATATAAGAATAATGTAATAACAGTAACAATAATAATATAATAATAAAATTTTTATTGACATAATAATAATAACATAATAATTATTATAGTAATGATATAATAATAATTTTAACATTTTAATAATATCAATTCTATAATAATAATAATGATCACATAAATCATAATTTTATAATAAAATGTTAATAACATATTAAATAAAGTGAAATAGCAGAATAAATTAAAATAAATAAAAAAACTGACCTGCGCGACGGAGCAGAGGAAGGAGAAAGAAGAAGAAGAAGAAGAAGAGAAGAAGAAGAAGAAGGAGAGAATAAGAAGAAGAGAAGAAGAAGAAGAAGGAGAGAAGAAGAAGAAGAGAAGAAGAAGAAGAGAAGAAGAAGAAGGGGGCGCGGGTCTGGCGTGGATGCAGTAGGGCACAACAGGGGTGGAGAGGGGTGGCTGGTCCGACGCGGGTCCGGTGTGGGTGCAACAGGGGAGCAGCGGGGTCGGCCAAGGTGGAGGCGTGGCCGACGTAGGTGCAGCAGGGGAGTAGCGGGGTCGGTCGAGGCAGAGGCGTGGTCGTGGGGTAGAGGGGGAGGAAGGAAGAGCCGGCTGGGGCGGAGGAGGAAGGAGGTGTGGGGGTCCACCGCGGATGGAGGAGAAAAACGAGGGAGAGATAAGGAAAACGTGGGGAGGAAGGAAAAGAGAAAAAGAAGGAAAAAAAGAAAAATAAAATAAAAAAAAGGGAGTGGAGGGTGGCGGCTAGGGTTTCTAGGGGGGAGTTAAACACAATGAATTAAATTAATGATATTTAATGTCATAATAATAATAATAGTAATAATAATAATAATAATAATAATAATAATATCAATAGTAATAATAATACTAATAACATAATAATCAATAAAAACAATAATATTGTTATCAATAATAATAATAATGATATTATCATAATAATAATAAAAATAATAATAATAATAACAACATAATCATAATAAAAATTAATAATAATAGCAATACAATAATAATATAATAATAATAATAATAATAATAATAATAATCTG
Source organism: Viscum album (assembly GCA_963277665.1). Classification (NCBI taxonomy): domain Eukaryota; kingdom Viridiplantae; phylum Streptophyta; class Magnoliopsida; order Santalales; family Viscaceae; genus Viscum; species Viscum album. Next base: position 1,145,465,943 of record OY728132.1, read on the forward strand.
AAGCCGAAGTTAATCGCCCAGCAAAAGAACATTCGTGTAGCGAGCGTCGCACGCTAAAAAGGCAAGGTCACACGGCTACGCTCGTGCTCTGCCCGCGCACCAAGCGGTGTAGAGCAAATATGCATTTATCAGCGCCACAGCAAAGGTCTCATTTCAGGTTCAGCCCGCACTTAACACCAGTAATTAAATAAGCGAGCGATTCAACTTATGAAATAAAAATTTAAAATTAAGGTCATACCTCAAGGCGAAGTCCGGGCGTGACATATGGGCATTACGAGTTTACAATATTGCCTTTTGGACTAACTAATGCACCATATGTTTTCATGGATCTCATGAATAGAATCTTTAAGGAATATCTTGATGAATTTGTTGTTGTGTTTATCGATGATATCCTGGTTTACTCTAAGAGCTATGAATATCATGAAAATCACTTGCACACCATTCTGAAGACTCTGAGAAGAAATGAATTATATGGGAAGTTCAACAAGTGCGAATTCTGGCTCTAATCAGTTTCCTTTCTAGGCCACATTGTCTCTAAAGATGGAGTATCTGTAGATCCTGTGAAGACAAAATCTTTGCAAGAATGGCCTATTCCAACAAACATAACTGAGGTACGTAGTTTTATTGGTTTAGCAGGTTATTATCAGCATTTCGTTCAGAACTCCGCCCATTTAGCGAACCCAATAACCAAGCTCACATGTAAAGGAGTTAAGTTTGTGTGGACAAAAGAGTGTACGGAATTCTTTAAAGAATTGAAAAGAAGATTGGTCAATGTTCCAATTTTGACTCTTCCATATGAAAGTGATGGATTTGTGATATACAGTGACGCATCGAAGAATGTGCTGGGTTGCGTCCTTATGAAAAACAAAAAAGTTATTGCTTATTCATCAAGACAGTTGAAGAACCATGAGTAGAATTATCCAACTCATGATCTTGAGTTAGCAGCCGTAATCTTTGCTCTGAAAATATGGAGGCATTATCTCTACGGAGATAGATGTGAGATTTATACAGACCACAAGAGTTTGAAATACATTTTCACACAAAAATAACTCAACATGAGGCAAAGGAGATGACTTGAGTTACTCAAATATTACTATTGTTCAATACACTACCACCCAGGAAAGAAGAATAAGGTGGAAGATGCATTAAGTAGGAAGGATCATGGACTTATAACTCAAATGAGGATTGAGAGAGATCCTATATTTTTGGATCTACTAAAGATGGATATGGGAATTGTTAAGGAAGAAGAAACATCTTTTCTCTTTCAAATGATTGCTAAACCGTCTTTATTAGAGAAAATAAAAAGCTCTCAATCTGATTATGAGAATTTGTAGAAGAAAATTAATGTTGTCAAGGATGGAAGACTTGCTGACTTCGTGTATGAAGAAGGAGTTCTGAAGTTTGGGAAGAGGTTATGTGTTCCATCTGTACCTGAGATAAAAAGGGAACTATTAGATGATGCTCATATGTCAAAATTCTCTATACACCTGGGTAGCACCAAGATGTACAGAGATATGAAGGAATATTTTTGGTGGGATAATATGAAGCGAGAAATTGCTGACTATGTGTCAAGGTGTCTAGTTTGTCAACAAGTAAAGGCAGAGAGACAACATCCCAAAGGAGTGATGCAACCTCTACATATTCCTATATGTAAGTGGGATAACATTATGATAGATTTTGTCACCGGAATACCGAGGACACCTAAAAGGAATGATGAAATATGGGTAATTATTGACCATCTCACAAAATCAGCACATTTCCTTCCTATAAGGGAGGATTTACCACTTGAGTGCCTAGAAAGACTGTATATTAATGAAGTTGCAAGACTTCATGGTGAACCTCTATCAATCGTCTCTGATCGAGATCCCTGGTTTACGTCAAAATTCTAGAAAAGTCTCAAAAAGTCTTTGAATACTGAGCTTTATATGAGTACTGCATACCACCCCTAAACTGACGGACAATCTGAAAGGACTATTAAAACTCTAGAAGATATGTTTAGGTCATGTTCTCTTGACTTCCAAGGTATGTGGGATCAATACTTGCCTCTGGTGGAATTTTCATACAACAATAGTTTCCATTCTAGTATTCAAATGGCTCCATATGAAGCATTATATGGAAAGAGATGTCGAACTCAAACTTGTTGGGATAAAGTTGGTGAGAGGAATATTTTAGGCCCAGAGCTTATTGAAGAGACCACGACAACGGTGAAGAAAATACAAGCTCATATTAAAGCATCCCAAAGTAGGCAAAAGAGTTATGCTAACAACTGGAGAAAGGACTTGGAATTTCAAGTGGGAGATCATGTATTTATGAAAGTATCTCCGTGGAAGGGAGTCTTAAGGTTCGGTAAGAAAGGAAAACTGAGCCCTAGATATATCGGACCATTTGAAATTTTGGAAATAATCAGAGCTGTAGCTTACCATCTAGTGATGCTGCCAAATCTCTCTAGAGTTCATGATGTGTTCCACGTGTCATTGTTAAAGAAATACATGCCAGACCCAACACATGTACTCACATATGATGAAATTGAACTGGAACCTGATTTTTCATACTGTGAAAATCCTATCGGGATTCTTGACACAAGGGAGCAAGTATTGAGAAATCAGACAACTCATCTGGTAAAGGTTCTTTGGAGAAACCAAAATATGGAGTAAGAAACATGGGAACCATAGGATTTCATAAAGAAGAACCACCCACATCTTTTTGATGAGCTTTATACATAAAATTTCGAGGAAGAAATTTTCCAAAGGAGGGAATAATGTAGTACACCAAACATTTTATGGTATGTTTCTCTATTAATCACTGAGTTACATTCTATTCATCACTGTGTTCCTTTGAAACAACACTAGGTTATTTAGGAGACAGTTAAAACCTAGCCATTAAACATAAATTTCTCACTTCTTTGTTTTGAATTTCAAAAAATGGTCATCTAGAGTTGTGACCAGTAAGTCATTTTGAGTCTGATAGAACCAACTTGTTTTTTTTTGTGAATAGTAACATACCCTTATAAATAGTAATATGAATAGTAATATGACCATAATGAATAGTAAATTGTATTATTATTTTATTTTCTTAAGGTTTTAAGATAATGACATCTTGATTAATTTTTCAATGAGACATAAAAGCAGTTATAGTTTTAAAATAATTAATTTTTGAATTAAGTATGATTTTATTTAAAAATTAAATTAAAAATATTTAGAAAATTATTTTCAAAAAATGGAATTCATTTTTGGAATCTACACGTTGATAAATGGTTAGGGTGAATTTTGGGAATTTTTCTGAAACAGTTGATTTTTTAGTGAATAGTAAAAAATACAGTTTTTAGTTTTGGTGTGTTAATGAAATCATTAATGATGTAATAATGATGTCATAAATCTGGTAGACTTTTGTATAGTTAAATAATATGTGAGGTGTCCCAAGTGGCTTATACCATGGGCAAGCCCATGGTTTTTCAAATACCTCTCATGAGGTGTCCCTTGAAAATTATTAAAATAATCCCTCACTTTTCCTATAAATACCAACTCTTCCCTTCATTGAATTCATTCCAAATTCTACCTCAACTAATATCTAGCCTCATTACCTACATATTAGTTCTCCCAAGGTTTCCTCAAGCCCCCAACGTCCCAACCTTCAAGTTCTAAGGGTTACTCTACAAGGTAAGAAAATTCTCAATTTCTTTCTTTTTCCATTCAAGTTCTCTTTTATGTGGTATAACTTTCAAGTTTCCATACCATGTTCTTATGTAATTATTATTGTTGATATATTTCTATATTGTGATTTATTTTTGGATGGGTGACCCTTGTCCCCTCTCTTCTTAATGTTTTCTAAAACCCTGTCGTATAGCCGTTGGGCTGCTGAATTTTTTGTAAGAGATTTCTCACTTATTCTTTTATTTTGAGTTCCTTCCTTATTCTTTCTTAATATATTCTTACCCAAGAGGCATTAAATCTCCAGAAATCATGTATATTCTGTATGTTATCACGTTTATGTAAAATCATCATCATTTGTTTCCTCTCCCACTTATTTAAGGAATAAAAACATTGTCCGTGATGTATCGAATTACCGACATTGTGGATGATGTAATCTCAATTTCCATTAATTATTTCAAGTTTGGTCATGAAACCGTTTATATGGTTGAATCAGGTTATAATATATGTGTTATGACTCACCCATGGTTCTGTAATTCTTTTGTACTCATGGTTCTAATTTATAAGACAAAATGAGGTTGTTATTATCAAAGAACCACTAAAACGATCTAAACGAACATAATTAATGTTTTAACTAATGAATCATCATCATGGTATATAACCCAAAATCATTATAAGATAATTTATATCTCCATAATTTCATTAATAAGATATACTAAAAATTCTGGATGTTTAACCATGTTTCAAATGAACTTCCATTAATGGAAACAAGTAAACGAACCATGAGAACCAAGGAAGAAAATGCTTCCAAAACATGAAAATTGAACCAATTGAACCCATAGAAAGGTCCATGAATGAACCTAATAAGGTTATAATAAATAAATTACATGTATATGAGGTTCTTTAAATATTAATTAATGAAGATAAATTTGATTATTCAGGTCATTAAAACAAACGAAGAACACACTCGAGCATAAGGTAAGGGGTTTCTCATCTCACTTTCATTTTTGTGAGATTTCCATTGTTCGCCAATTATTTCCTTGGTATATGTGTACTACCATTTGATATATAATAACATTATTCTCTTTATGTTAATTTTATTCAATGATTCATTTGATGGTTATGAAGTTATGGTCATATGATTCGACCGGTAACATTGTGATAAGGGACTTTGTCTCAACTACCGTTTTGTTGTAACTAAATTTGTATTGTGCACCTAATAATACTTATGTGGAGTACCTACGGACCATTTGATATCACTTTTAATTTGAAATTATATTTCTATTAAATATCCATAATATCATATCATGGGTATGTTTATTGTCTAAACCGTATACTATTTTACATACGGTTTATATTTGGAAAGTTATTTTAACTATGGAAATATTGATGAATCTATATTCTCTACTCTATACGGATATTGAAAAGGCATATTGGTCTTGTATTGAATAAATTTATAAAGAATTATTTGGATTTAGAGGTTGGTGGGGCCCACTACATCCCCTCGATGCATCGGTAGGTCTCATGAGACAAAACAGTTTGGCGACAAACCCTTCGAGTTTGTTTCCAAAAATCAGGCGGGTTTCTACCCATAGAACTAAACCGTTTTAACAGTATTATGGTTTCATTTTCCAGATACATGAATTCCAATTAATAAGCATTCTCTTTATTCATTATCAGTTTTTATTATTATTCATGAGGTTTTCACTATGATAAAATCTATGGATGCAGTTTCATTCTCAGTTTATTAATGGCATTAGATATTCATTTTTTTCACTATGCCATATTGATTATGTCAGGTTGATTGTGACTCACTTATTATTATACTCATGCTTCCGATATTTCTAACCCTTATTGAGCGTTTGATCTCACCCTTTCATTGTTTACTTTCAATAGTTTATGAAGAGGAGATCAATTATTGAGTTCTCATGGATGCAGTTTTTAGTTTTGTTATGTATTGTATCTTGTAACCTTTTTCAATGTAATTTGTGTTACATCTATGTATCTAGTTTCTTCAAGACTATTAAACTAATTGTTCCTTTGGGATTTTCATTCCTTCTAACCATGTCAATATCACAAGTAATGCACTAACTCCTGTCTAGAGGGGTCGGGGTGTTACATAAAGGGTGTCATTATCATCACTTTTAGAAGCGCAAATAAAGGACCTCATTTATCAATGCTTTTATTTAGTACTAATAAAGGACCCCTTTATCATAATATTTAGAATAAATTATAAATGGACTCTTCATAGAAACTTTTAGAAGTGCTGATAAAGGTTCATATTGTAGTGTGCTACTAAATTTACAACACACTACAACACCATAAATAGCACATGTACAATACAAATAGCACCAGAAACAGCAGATAGGTACAATATATGTTATAAATGAAATAAAATTTACAACACAAATACAATAAAAAACACTATATTATAGATATTTTAAAAATTGGTTTATAAAATTACATGAGTAAGTAAAAATTTTCATAAACATTAAAAAACATCAATATTCCTTTGTCTTTATCCCCTAAACCCCACTCATGCTATATCGAACAAACCATCCCAACTCAAAAAATAATAATACACTTGTATAAGAAAACAATTATAATATTAGTAATACTATAAAGAAATAAATTAAATAGAAAATGTTAATTTGAAACTAAACTTTGAGTCATACCAGGAATATTGTATATCAGATTGAGTTGTGGTTGATTCTTGCACGTCACCCCATTTCTTGTTCATCTTTAAGAATTATCTATGTGAAAATTAACTAAATAAGTATAAGAAAAAAATGATAAGGAAATTAATTAAGTAAGAGTAGATAAAATGATGATAAAACAATCTGAGATCATTTTCTCAGTTTTGGTAATATGATGTGCCTTCTAAACTAAATTACACTTATATATTGAAAAGACACACTTCAAGTCATACTAATCACAACATGTGTTGGATTGAGGTTTGAATGATTAATAAACATCCAAATGACTTATGTATTGTTTTCCTAAAGTATAAAAATAATTTGAATGTGTTTTCTTGGTTTTGAGTATGCCATTTGTGTTTTTTACTAAAATGTCATTTTAAACTGGAAACATGTACTTTGTGTCATACCGGTCACATCGTGAGTCGGTTTGATGTGAAAATGATTCATACACATCACAAATGACTTGTGAATCATTTTCCTAAATTATCAAGACAATTTGAGTGTGTTTGATTGGTTTTTAGTGAGTGACACTTTTTGAACTAAATGTTAATTTTAAACTGATAACGAACACTTTGATTCATACTGGGCACATCATGTATCGCATTGAGGTGGGGATGATTATTACACATCAAAAATGACTTATGGATAATTTTACTAAACTATCAAAAAAATATGAATTTGTTTTCTCAGTTTTGAGTATGTTAGTTTTCTTTTTTACTAAAAGTAATGTCATTTTTAAATAAAAAGACACGCATGGAGTCATACCGGTCACACCGTGCATAAGATTGACTTGAGGATGATTCCAAAAAATCCCAAATGACTTATGAATAATTTTACTAAAGTATAAAAACAATATTGATGTGTTTTCTCAGTTTTAAGTATTTCACTTTTTTTACTAAAATGTCATTTTAAAATGGAAACATGCATTTTAAGTCATACTGGTCACATCATGTGTCAGTTTTACATGAGACTAATTATTTAAAGTCAAAAATTAATTATGAATATTTATTCTAAATTATCAAGATAATATAATTAGGTTTTCTCAATTTTCAGTGAGTGACACTTTTTGAACTAAAATGACAATTTTAAACTGATAACAGATACTTTGAGTCATATCGGGCACATCGTGTATCGGATTGAAGTAAGGATAATTCCTACACATCACAAATAAATAATGGATAATTTTCCTAAGTATAAAAACAATAATAATTCATTTTATTTATTTTGAGTATGGTAGTTTTCTTTTTTACTAAAATTAATGTCAATTTTAAATAAAAAGACACACTTAGCATCATACTGGTCACACCGTGCATCATATTGAGGTGAGGATGATTCATACACATAAAAAATGACTTATGGATTATTTTAATAAAGTATCAAAACAATATAAATGTGTTTTATTAGTTTTAAGTATGACACTTATGTTTTTTACTAAAATGTCATTTTAAACTAGAAACCTACACTTTGAGTCATACCGGTCACATCGTGTGTTGGATTGATGTGATACTGATTCCTATATGTCAAAAATGACTTATGAATCATTTTTATAAATTATAAAGACAATTCAAGAATGTTTTCTTGGCTTTTAGTGAGTGGTACTTTTTGAACTAAAATGTTAATTTTAAACTGATAATGGACACTTTGAGTCATACCAAGCACATTGTGTATTATATTGAAGTGAAGATGATTCCTACAAATAAAAAATTACATATGGATCATTTTCCTAAGGTATAAAAATAATATTAATGCATTTTATTAGTTTTAAGTATGTCAGATGTCTTTTTAAAAAAATCAATGTCAATTTTAAATAAAAAGACACACTTGGAGTCATACCGGACACACCGTGTGTCAGATTGAGGTGAGGATAATTCATACATATCCCAAATGACTTATGTATCATTTTACTAATGTATAAAAACAATACTAATTAATTTTCTTGGTTTTGAGTATGTCACTTATGTTTTTTACTAAAATGTCATTTTATACTTGAAACGTGCATTTTGAGTCATACTGGTCACATCGTGTATCAGTTTTATGTGATACTAATACCTAAATGTCAAAATGACTTATTAATCTTTTTAATAAATTATCAATAAAATATGATCCTGTTTGCTCATTATTTTGTAAGTAATGCTTTTTGAACTAAAATGTAAATTTTAAATTGATAACTGACACTTTGAGTCATATCGGGCACATCCTGCATCGGATTGAGGTGAGTATGATCCATACATGTCAAAAATGTCTTATTTATATTTTTAATAAAGTATCAAAACAATACAAAAGAATTTTATCAATTCTGAGTATGTTAGTTATCTATTTTACTAAAATTAATATCAATTTGAAACAAAAACACACTTAGTGTTAGACCAGTCACACCATGCATCAGATTGTGGTTTGGATGATTCCTACATATCACAAATGAATTATGTATTTATTTTATAAAGTATCAAAACAATCCAAATTTTATTTATTTATTTTGATTTTGTCACTTGTTTTTTTACTAAAATTAATGTCAATTTTAAATAAAAACACACACTTGATGACATATCAATCACAATGTGCATCTAGTTGAGGTGAGGATGATTACTACAAATCAAAAATGAATTATGTATTGTTTTTCTAAAGTATAAAAACAATATGAATTCATTGTATTGGTTTTGAGTATGTCACTTATCTTTTTTACTTAGATGTCATTTTAAACTAGAAACACGCACTTTGAGTCATACTGGTCACATCATATGTCAGTTTGACATGATACTAATTCCTACATTTCAAAAATGACTTATGAATCGTTTTGGTAAATTATCAAGACAATTTGATCATGTTTTCTTGGTTTTCAGTGAGTGATACTTTTTGAACTAAAATGTCAATTTTAAACTAATAATGGACACTTTGAGTCATACCGGGCACATCGTATATCATATTGAGGTTTGGTTGATTAATACACATCAAAAATGACTTATGAATCATTTTCCAAAAGTATCAAAACAATCTAAATTAGTTTTCTTGGTTTTGATTGTGTTATTGGTTTTTTTACTAAAATTAATGTCAATTTTAAATAAAAAGGCACACTTAGAATCATACTGGGCACACCATGCATCAGATTGATGGGAGGATGATTATTGCATGTCAAAAATGACTTATGGATAATTTTATTAAAGTATAAAATCAATCCTAATGTTTTTTATCAGTTTTGAGTATGTCACTTGTCTTTTTTACTAAAATTAATGTCAGTTTTAAAAAAAATAAGAACTTTGAGCCATACCGGTCAGACCATGCATTAGATTAAGGTGAGGCTAATTACTACACATAAAAAATGACTTATGGATCATTTTACCAAATTATCAAAAAAAAATATGAATTTGTTTTATTGGTTTTGAGTACATCACTTGTCTTTTTTACTAAAATGGATGTCAATTTTAAATAAAAAGACACACTTTAAGTCATACCATTCACATCGTACATCGTATTTATATGAGGCTAATTCCTATATGTCTCAAATTATTTATGTATTATTTTACTAAAGTATCAAAAAAATATGAACGTGTTTTCTTGGTTTTGATTATGTCACTTGTGTTTTTTACTAAAATGTCATTTTAAACTGGAAACAATCATTTTGAGTCATACATGTCAGATCATGTGTCGGTTTGATGTGAGATTAATTATTAAACATAAAAAATGAATTATGAATCATTTTATAAAATCATCAAGACAATTCAAGCATGTTTTTTTTTTCAAAGAGTGGAACGCGTTTTGAATTAAAATGTCAATTTTAAATCGATAATGGACACTTTTAGTCATACCGAGCACACTGTGTATTGGATTGAGGTGTGGTTGGTTCCTACATGTCACAAATAACTTATGGATCATTTTTATAAAATATAAAAACAATTTGAATGTATTTTCTTGATTTTTAGTATGTTAGTTGTCTTTTTTACTAAAATTAATGTCAATTTCAAATAAAAATATGCACTTAAAATCATATCGGTCACACCATGCACTGGATTGATGTGCGGCTGATTCATACATGTCACAGATTACTTATGGATGGTTATCCTAAAGTATAAAAACAATCTTAATGAATTTTATCAGTTTTGAGTATGTGATTTTTTTGAACTAAAATGTAAATTATAAACTAAAAACATACAGTTTGAGTCATACCGAGAACATTGTGTATCGAATTGAGGTGAAACTGATTGAGTATGTGATAAGTGTTTTAATTTAAACTATCTATAAAAATATATAAAAGTGATAACATGATTCAATTTTATGAAAGAGGAAACCTCATTATCACAGGACTTGGCCTTCTCTAAGCTCTTGTGTGAAGCCTTGAAGGCCCAAGGGGGTGTTCTGCAATACTCTAGAGAAGTATGGAATATTCTAAAACCTAGTAGATTCTAAGATATTTCTAGAGAATTCTAGAGATCCTCATCACTATACATCCCCTCCATGTGGTGGGGTATGAAATCATGTTGAGTCAAATACTTCACATTTCAGGCATCATGGGGTTTCCTCTTCCATAAAAAAGGAACATGTTTTTCCAATATCTCATGAGCACGAACAGCTTCAAACAAACCACCCCAACTCGAACAAAATAATACACTTGTATAAGAAAACAATTATTATGTTAGTAATGCTATAAAGAAATAAATTTAATATAAATATAAAATAATTCATTCCTTTCCACATTGTTTTAAACTATGATTCCAAACTATAACATTTTTGATTCACCCACTGTGGATACATATGGGATATTTAATAATCTCAAACTAAAAAACATAATATATTTAACCACTTTACAGCAACATAACATTCAATTATTTCATAAAATTACCATAAAAACTTTTATTATTTTGGTTAGTGTAAAACTCATATATAAACATTTCCCTTTTTATTTGCTACAAAAAACTATCATAACATGTTATATATTACTAGATTATACTAAACATTAGCGTATCACTTTATTTATTCCTATAAAACATTAACTATTAGTGTAAATATATTAGAATTCATTGATTAAACTAAAATAAATATTTACATTTGAGTTTTTATCAAAAATGATAAAATCTATATTTCCCTTTCACCATTATAGAGAGTACAAACTCCATGATAAACCATTTACCTTATTTGATAAAAAAATGTCAGTGTAACCCATTATGTATTTTCAAAAGACACTAAACTCCATTATAATTTTTTACCCCTTTTGGAAGTATTAAACATCACTATATCCCTATATAGAATCCAAATGAAACTAAAATCTAGCGCATCCATTAAGTATTCTGGGATTGTGCTATAGATTAGTATATCCTTTTCAATATTCTAGGTGATAATAAAGTCTAACATAAAATCATCATTATTTTTTCATCAAAATGGGACAACCCTATTCTCATTTATTTTTTATTGAGAATGATGATGAGTTTTTTATTAATGAGCTTATAAACATGGATCAATTTACACAATGAATGTGCACATGTATATTAGTGACGAACTAGTGGACACATTTTTTGGTGGTGAGATGGTGAACAAGTATCTATATACATAATAAGGATAGGTTAAACACCTCTACTCATGTAATGATTGTGATATTCTATGTGATATAATGGTGGGGTGATTTAATTTTACGTCATGTGCATTCAAAAGAATCAGTTTTAGTCAATCCATTTCACTAATTTAAACTTGATGTGTTACTTGTATAGATTTCACAAGCATTTATGATATTATATCATGCATCTAATTGATGATCTAATATCCTAAATAATTACACCACCCACCAAAGTGAAACCACTATATTGTTATTTTATTCTATCATTTACCACCAACCATGATAGAAACCTATAGAGGAAATTGGTCTAATTTTATTCTAAAAATGATAAGGAAATTAATTAAAAAAATTAGATAAAATAATAAGAAAATTAAATAAATAATTAGTAGGAAGTAACCTCTTTATGATGCCTGTATAAAATTTGAGAAATTTTTTTGTACTCGTTTCTAAACAAATTGATCTCATCCATTATACTTCTACTTGAGAAATAGATCAAAAATAATATATAATCATTTTGGTACTAATCCCTCACACCCCAAATATATTTCTAAGGTCATAGTCCATACTTGATCATAAAAATAGTAGGTAATCACCTAAATTTGTTTTCAAAAACATTATGACACCATGTACATTATCCACTCATATATAAACAAATTTACTTCTTCTTTTGAGTATTAAGGTTGTTGGAAATCTTGGTAGTTCTTGGAAAATATAGAAAAACAAATGATTAAAAAATATTTTTAATGAAATTTTAATTACCTTTAGAAATTACCTATTCAGGTATGGTGGTTTTTTCATGGTTTATGATCTCTCTCATAAATTTTCAAACATAATATCCACAATCCTTGTCATTATATTATTTCCTACACTGTAGAAACATTGAAAAAAAAATAAGTAAATTGTTTTGAAATATGTTTTGATAGTTAAATCTTTCTATATATACCTTAATATGTTTCCATTTTAAGTAATCCATAGGCTTTTTATATTCAATCACCGACCTCATGTCGTGATTTATCCTATATTTATCGATCACTCTATTATAACAAAATTCTTGTTAAAACACATAATAAAACATATAATTTGAAGATTATCTATAAAATGTTTATTATAGTTTATTAAAAATTTACAATAAACATCATGTGTGGTTTTTTTGTTGGATATCCATGTATTGGATCCAAAAAATAAATATTTAGGGTATCCAGATTGAGTGTGATCAGTATTCAGTTCTTCCTAAAAAAATAACAACAAATAAGTAATGAAAAAATAAAAATATATCTTATGTGATTAGATTTTATAGTTTTACCCTTGCATTTTAGGCATCAAAAAGAGTTTTTCAGCTATTATTTTTTTCTCAAATGCATCATATAGTTCATCTTTCTTCTTATCAATTTCTTCCTTCTATAAAAAAAAGTTTTGTTCATTGAAATGATATAGGAATTAATGAATCTAAATCATGATTCGCATGGTTTTACCTATATATAGTAGTAATATAAATGCATGTAGAAAATATTAATAGTTATTAAATTTAATTAACATATTATATCACTATTTAGAGAGAAGTATTATGAAAATTTACCTTATGTATGTATTCACAACCGAGGCACCCAACCATTCAAACTTCAGAATCTCATTTATACTCTCGAGACCAATTATGTATATAACTAAAGTTCCTAATATTTCTTATTTATATGAAATGTAAGATATATTTTCATCTTTAAATGTGGTCTCTACATGAAGTTTCAATGATAATAAATGTTGATGTGAAACTGAAGGAAGAAGGTACTTTCAGAAGGTCCTTTTGATTTCTTGGTCAATTCACTAGATTGCCTTGATCTGACCTTCTATTTCCCTATCATTTTATCTGTATGTAATACCATACCTCACTTCAGACCTTTTTTATCAACTATTATAGGTTTTTCATAAGAAAAAATTTGTTAAATACATACCTCATGTATCTTTATAATATTATACAACCATGCTATGAAATTTCTGATAGCATCATTGATCATTGTAATATCTGGATCATCAAGTGGAACAGGTAACTCATCAGTCATATCTTGAGATACCTCAATCCCTACTCTCATGTGATCTTTTGGGAGTTATTTATTATATAGCTTATCTCTCGATATATTATACATTTACCCCTTTCAACAAGGTTGTTCATGGGTATTTATAGATATAAATCACATACAACTTTACCCTACATAATTTTAGTAATATTAAGTTATCAGAAGTTATTTAATTCACATTTAGGAGAAAATTTAATTAAAAAATTGATTACCTCAGGTAAGGTATGCTGTTGAGGGTAATGAATAGCCTCAAAACTAGTGGGGAAATTTATTTCTTCATGTGTTGATCTTTGTTCCACTACCAGTTTGCTTTGATCCTTTCTCATATATTGGTCTACCAAACTAGATCAGATAATAATATCTTACAAAGTATCTATTTATGCCTAAAATCCTTTCATCATATTATATTTATATTATTTTGGTTTTATCTCTTGAAATATGTTTTAGGAGACACTCCAAAACCTACTCCTATAACGTGACCATATTGTTCCAGCCGCTTCAAAGCTACTGAAAGTAGTTTTTCTTCCAGTACGATCGCTATTGATTCTTGTGTTTAAACCATATAAAAACTTATGAACATAAATATATATTTTTATGTAATATTATTATAAGGCATAATTAATTTCTAGAATTTCATAATTACACATGTTTCCCATACTACTTTTATGTTTTAATCAACTAGTTTACCCTCTTTATTTATGTGAGCCTACTTCTATAGCACATGACGTGGGATGAAAGTGGCTTCGGATTTTGATTCATCAATTTACATATAAATAAAGGAACATATTTTGTTTCATATCACATAAAAATTTTATCGTTGATTTAAAATATATACCAATTTCTTCTCTAGTGAAGTGTGTCTCATCCTTGCTTTGTGATAGGGGTACATTGGTTTTGATGCATGTTATTTATTTTCAGAACTCTTTTTCTATTTCATAAATTAATAATTTTGAATCAAATTAGATAAAAATAAATAATGTAAAATAATATATTATCATCTATAATGCACCTGAAATTATTTCTCATCATGAAAAAAAATGAAATTATTTCATGTTTCCTACTTTATAATGTGTACATAACTAACTGGTGGGTGGAGCTTTACTTTCTCCTTAACATTCCTAAGATGTAACCTTGTAAGAAGAGCTTAAAAGCCTATATGGGATTTTCCAACAGACATTAATACATATTTATTATGGAAATATTCTAAAATAAATGAACTCTACAAGGAATAATAAAAATTAAATCAACATTTCATTATATATATTTTCAGTAAAATAGAGAAAGTATATCATTACATTACCTTTATATCTTTCTAAAGGGTTTCCTTCATTATAGGTTAGACATGGAGTAATGAATATATATCAATTGGCACATTCATCCTCATTATGACCCCAACATAACTATTGGGCATTGACTTATTGGGTTCAATAGGTAGGCCACGTTAATTTCATCCAACCTCAAATTTTATACCCCTACTTCTTGCCTTGATAATTTTATTCAACACTGTGATGTTGGTCCATTCTTTTTTTTTCATAAACATGTTGTTGATCCCCTAATAATTATGCATTTTCAGCATCAATAGTCTATTCTTCCCCAAGATTAGTAATATCATCATGTGCAGAACACATTGTCTGCATGAGTAGTCAAATATTTAATTTAGATTATGTTAACGTAATAGAGAAAAAATTATAATATGAGAAAAATTATATTATATTAAAAAACAATTTAACCTTATTATTAAACTTTATTTTTTTTAAGGTTGAAGGGATTTGTATCCTCTATTAAGAATCCAAATCCCCTCTTTGTGGTCCCCTCTAACATACAATACATTATCTACATTGGGATAATCATGAACTGATTTTGATATCCCAATGAAATGGTCATCCTTGATTGAATTTTCATCTGACCCTACAGTTGTTTTAGTCTCTAGTAGTAAAATTGACCAATTCTTTTTTTTCTGGATATGAGACATGAAATACTTTCACTGCTTGTGATGCCATTATGAATGACTTATCTTTTCCCCCTTCTACACTAAAAGTCACCTTCACGAAGCCAATTTCATCAACTTTCACTACAATCTTATTATTAACTCATTTTAAATAGAAAATCGGCACTTGAAATGTTGTATAATCTTACTCTTATATCAGTTTGATAATTTCTAAATATGACATATTCACATAAATTGGATTTCTATCCTTAGAAATAGATATGTGCATTGTTTCTATCACAAGTGTAACTCCACTATTTTGCATCATACTACATTCATTGTGCTCTTTTGTATAGAACCATTGATTACAAAACCAGTATAAGTTATAAAATTTCATTTGGTGTCCTGGATAGCCATCAAAGTCATTCAGTAATCGAATTATGATTTTTGGATAACTTCTTATAAATTTAATCTCTAAATCATCCTATAAAGAATTTATTATGTGTATTTGATATCTATCTTTCAGACCTTGATGGATTCAAATCTCTAAGAATTTATTTACAGGATTAAAATTATGGATTTACATCTTTACTATTATGTAAAATGTAAAGGTGTACGTGCTCCCACTCTGTGATGGTAATTGTAACAATATCTCTTCTAGAAATCCCTTCACTCATAATGAATCTACTATTATCAGACTTTGGGAGACTGATGCTGTCAACATCTGATAGGTAATTGGCACATAATTCAATAGATTCTTCAAAAATATATCATTATACAATAAAATCTTATGGATGACTTCGATTCTTTACATACCCTTTCAAAATATTCATATACCATTAAATGGGGTACATTCATCTGTAATGGATAGAACCGCATAGTTAAACCACTCCAATCAAGTGAACCATTAGGTGGACCATTATATCAAAGAATGGTGGTGGGAAGAACATATATAATTCACATAATATGACTGTAACGTCCTTATTCGTGATTGGAAACTTCATCGGTTCAATAACTCTATTGCGTATGGATTTGAAAAAGAAGCAGAGTCTGGTTAATGTATGCCGTACATTTTTTTGGCAAAATGCAACATAAAAAAATAGGCATCATATATAACAGTCATTTGATTTTAGTCCTTATAAATTTAAATTATTCATTGACATGATATTCTTCATATTTTATGAATACTACTATGAAACTTTTACACCATTAAGGAAAATGAAAAATTACATTTTTTTCCTGTCTGGATAGAGTGTAAGATGCTGGAGGAGGTAAATTCCACCCTTTACCCTTCACTGGTGTTGACTCTTCCATTATCCCCATATCAATCATGTACAACCTAGCCTTGATTCTATTTTTTTTCAAGAAAATTTAGTAATGTGCCAATAATAATATAAAATACATTTTTTCTACATGTATGACATCAAGAAAATTCCTGAAGTACAAACAATTCCAATATAGTAATTCAAAGAAAATTGATCTCTTTTTCTAACCTGATTTCGTAAGGTTTTTCAAATATGGTTTACTGAAAATAGTTTCAATATCTTTTAATTTATCTAATATTTTATCACCCATTAGTTGAGATGATTTTGTACGTTGTTTGGTATTCTCATTGAATTTTGTCATCCAGGATTGATATTTATATCATCGAGGTAAAAATTTATAATGTCTTAAAAACATAGTCTTTGAGGAATGTTTCAACTAAACTGAATGTGTACATTCTTCACAAATGGGACACCCCAGCATTCCTTTAATTCTATAGACTAACAAAATTCCATAAGCAGAAATTTCATTTATCATCTCGTACAACATGGCCCTTAATGTGAATTATTCATTTTTATGAGTATCGTAAATTATAACAGTTGTATCCCACATCAATTTCGGTTCTTTGATCAATGGATTCAAGTAGACATCAATATCATTATCGGGGTTCTTTGGTCTAGATATAAGTAAAGAAAACATAATGTACTTTTGCTTCATGCATAACCATGGTGGTAAGTTATAATTTACCAACATGATGGGCCATGTACTGTGAATACTAATCTGTAGACCAAGAGGATTTATTTATCTATAGATAATGAAAGACGAAAGTTTCTCAGATCATTTCCAAATTCATGATACTCATAATCAATTTTCTTCCACTGAGGAAAATCTGTTGGATAACATATTTTACCATATTTAATTATTGTATCTTCATGCCATGTCAATTGTATCACAGTTTCCTGACATCCATATAGTCTTCTAAACTATGGAATGATAGGAAAGTACCTTGCAACTTTCTAAGGACTTGATTCATTTTTCTTGTATTAATCTTCACCACACTTAGGGCATTTTATGAGTGATTCATGGTCCTTAAAAAACAATATGAAATAATTTATACAAGCATGTATTTTTTTAGAGATCATTCCCATTGAATGTATCATTCATTTAGTATCATATATTTGACATGGAAGTTAATTTTCTTCTGGTAACATTTTGTTCAAAAGACTAAGTAGTTCTATAAAGATGGTGTCTCTCCATCCATTTACAGCTTTCAAATTATATAACTTCAATACAGCTAACAATGTTGTGTATTTAGTACAACCAGTATACAATGGTCTCTTATCATAGTTATTTAACTTCTAAAACAACTTTGGAAAATCAAAAATGTCATCTTCAATTGACATTTTCATTTATTCCATGCAATCTCCATCATCATTTACACTAGTATTCATATAAAATGATCCATAAACCACAGTATCATCCCAATCAGCATGCACGTTCATTTTTTCCCCATGTTTAGTCCAACATTTATAGTTCTGGTCTATTCTGTGATAAATCAAATGTTCTTCCAACTCTTTCGGACTAAGTTTTCTTAAATAACAACAATGTAAACATGGAAAAAGGATTTGAGAAGGGTCGTATGCATGCTATATTGAAAATTTGATGAGCTCTTTAACCCCATATTTATATTCTTTGGTCATACAATTAGAGTGCATCTATTTTTTATTCATATCCATCTTATTAGGTTCATAAAATATTCATTTTGTATAAAAAATAAATAAATACACATAAGATATTCATTATCAAAGGTGAAAGTTATAGATAATTCTAATAAGGGGAACCCAACATTTGATTATTTCAAATAATGTTAGTATGCTTTAAAGAAAATGGGTAATTGAGTTTAATAAAAGAATTACTTCACTACAGTAGGTTTTATCCTCTGAATTCATCCAAAATGATCACTGGTGCCCGGTATGGGATGAATACTGCTCAGAGTAGTTTAAGCAACATAGGTGCATGTCCATAAGAGATAGGGGATGACTCTCAAGTACCAAAATTCAATAATAAATGTTTGGTAGATGAAGCTGATGAGGATGAAAAATTTTCTCATTCAAAATTTTAGAATTACCCCATCTTAATTTAAAATTTCAAATCTCATCTCAAAATCACTTTAAAAATTCAAAAGGATTTTTTTGAATTAAAAAAACACTTGAAATATATTTTTTTAATTCCAGATGAAAATTGACTAATTTTTTCAAAACACTTAATGGGATATGAACTCCCTTTTTTATAAAAACTATTAGCATCAAGTGAAAAATTTTAAAATCATATTAAAAAGCCATTAATAATAAATTAAAAGTTTTAAATTGTTTCTATGGAAAGATATAAAATTTGGAATTTTTAAAACTTTATAGGTTCACTTTGAAATCTCTTCATGAGTTTCAAAACACTGAATCCATTTTAGTTAATTTTAAGGGAAAACCTTGTTTTTTCATTTCAAACCCCGCTTTAACATTTAAAACAAAGTTTCCATGTTTAAAACTGAAATTTAAAATAGGTATGACCATAAAAATGATAAGTAGTCCACCACCCAGTCTGAAGAATATCATGATTATTAAACATTTCATAAACATTTTATAAAGATGACATGAATAAAACATTTTTCAGAAGTCAGTAGTAAATTAATAATTTAATTCCTAACATGATTTTCCTAGACTACCCTCCTAAATATTGAGGTTCCCATGGTATTTTTTTCAAAATTCAATCAAGGGGGTATTCATTTATCAAAAACCAGTTTCATAAAATATCACACAACAAGACACAAATCCAAGATTTCACATGCCATAAAATGTATTCAAGAATCAACATCAAGAAGGTTTTCTAAATATTCATGACATTGAAAAATATTTTCCAAAAGATCATGATGTGTTAGATGAAGTCTGTGTGTGATATCAGGCTTAGGTTTGATTTGGATTTATCTGAGTGTGAGTCAAATTGGAGGTTCTCTAGTACCCAGGGTGAGAGAACAATAGTGGATTTTGTTTTTATTTGGAAAAGCAACAACTATGAAGTTACACCAAGTTTTGAGTTTGTACATTATTGTGGGTGTTTAGAAGATAATGGGATGATTTTGGTTGTTTAAAAATTATGACAGAGCGATGAGATAGTGCGTTGACAGGTGAAACTAATCGTTTTCAGTGAAAATTTATCCAAAGGAGGACCGAATAATGTTTTACCATGAGATTGGGTGTGGTGAGATGGAAATCACATCACATGTGTTGTTCAAATTATATATTTATGCTTTCTTTATTGTGTAAAATCTGTTAAACATGTTTACTTGTTTTAAAAGTATTTATTCTATGAAATTAAATTTTGGAGTTGTATTCCTTAATTATTTACATTCTTTCACTTATATAAGTTCATTCTTATAAATTATATAAGTTCCAAATAATTTTAAGATCCATAAAGTAATGTAGCTATCATATGTTTGGGTTATGTTACCTCACTTTATTTTGATTAAGTAACCTAAATATTCACATGTCTTAGACCTTTGTTCAAGAAAAGAAATTACTTTTTGGTACATATTTATGTTCTGATATCTTAAGTACTTTTATTAAACATGAATTTAGTTTTAAATCACGAGTTTAAATTGTATGAATATACTTATTTAATTATTCCCTTGTATACCTTGAGATCATAACCTTTTATGGGTGAAAATATTCTTACAAAACCATCCTTATTATAAACTAAGGATACCATTTATCAATTACCAAGAAAGATAGTTTAAAATACATATAGAGAATATTTTTTATTCTTTTAAGAAAATCCAACCATGATCTTTCCCTGACATCAATCTTTAAAAATGAATAATATTTTAAACAATCATTTAGAAACCTTTATTAAAATATTTATTTTTTCCTTTTAAATGAAAAGAATCACTTGAAAATCATTTTCCTTGGACCAGTCCTTATTTATTAAAAACACACATTTAGAAATCCCTTTTGGTTTTTCTTTTAAAGAAATGGAACTAAGAAGGAAAACACAGTTTAACAAAATGTAACTAAAATGAAATAAATAAATAAAATAAATCCAAATAAGAAACTAAAGTGTAAAATATGTAAGTGATAAAATTAAATAAGAAAGATGACGATAACCTTCCATAAAAGTGATAGTGGATACCAAACAATATATATAATAGAAAAAGTATAAGCCACAACACATAGGGAGGATCTTTGACCTGTAGATTCTAAAGGTAACTGACTCACTCATAGAATACTAGTTGTCTATGTGACTAAAACAAGTAATGAAACTTGAGCCTCTTAAGGAAACTGAAAATAACCCATAGCTAATACCTTAATTAAGCAATAGCAGCACCCATGTAAGATCTCAGCCTTTTCTAGAGTCATCTCGGGTGCATTTTTAGGTAATTCTTGATGTTTTTAAGTACCTTTGATTTGGAGTAGTGGCTTGGAGTGCGTTTGGGTGAATCTTTTAAAGAAAACTAATGGATAGTTTGTTGTACACGGTTTGCGCACGGTTTGCGCAGGGTTTGATAAACCGTGCGACCAAACCATGCCAAGCGTGAAGAACTGGACAGAGGAGTCTATACGGTTTGCGCACGGTTTGAAAAACCATGCAGTCAAACCGTGCCAACCATGAAAACCTAGACAGAGAGGTCCGCATGGTTGGTTCATGGTTTGACTAACCGTGCACCTCTACCTAGAAACTGTGCACGCGGTTTTTAAGATCCAAAAATCTTTTTTTCAAACCACCCGAACCCCCAGGACTTCCATATTTCGACCTTGGCTCAGGATTGACCAATTCTAGGTGTTCCCAAAGCCTTCCAAAGGGATTCCAAGGTGATATGAACGACGTTCTTCGAGATTGGAAGCCCGGATTGAAGATCTGCTCTCTTCCCGGTACGTAGATTTCATCTCGTTGCTTCTCCCATTCTTTCCTCCATCTTTCCGTGATCTTTTCATGGTGGATCTACACTGTTTCCATGGATCTAAACCTATGAATTGAGATCTAGATCTAGGATTGTGGATCTAGATCTAGAATTACAATATCTTGATTCCTTTGATATTAATTTTAGTTTTAGGGATTTAGATCCAGAGCTTGATAGACGACGTTGTGCCACTCGAATTTTGTGGTTTTCCATTGGTCTAACTTTCGTCAATAAACTGAGGTAGGTGGTTTGTGCCTTTCTGTAGATATTCTTTGAATTTTATGTGCAAAAGTGACAATACCCCATTCAGGGTATTGCGTGTTTAGGGTTTTTGACCCGGTTATTTACTGTTATGCTTAGAATGCCTGAGTTGAGGTTGATTGTTGCTAATATGGTTGTTTTCCATGCTATGGATGTATTTCCCATGCATGTTCTGTTTATGACTGTTTGGTCTTGCTTAGCCTGTTAGGCTGCTGTGCTTTCCATGCCCAGTGAAGATAGGATGGAGTTGTTTAATTATCTTACATGCTATGATATGATGTAGATTATTTAGCCAAGTAGTTATTAAGGTTTAATTTGGCTACTGAATCTCGCTGTGCATGATTGACTTACATAGGGCTATGAGAAACTGGTGTAGTAGACCATATGGGGAATGGACATTGAGGGATTCCCCAGAGTGTCTGTTTACTTTTACGTTGCGAGACCATAGGGGGGTGGACTTTGTGCTCCCTTAGAGTGTTTGTAGCTCCTCGATACGGGCCACAGGGGGAATTGGATGTTGAGTGCTTCCCCAGAGAGCCTTTTAGTTACTGATACGAAACTATAGGGGGAATTGAAGGTGAGTGCTACCTCAGAGAGTCTGTTTAAAGCTGAACCAAAGGGGTTAGACTGTGAGTACTTTCCTAGAGGGTTGCTTGTGTTTTCCTGGTTAAACCATAGGGGTTAGGCTGTGTGCACTTCCCAGAGGGTTACCTATGATTGTTGGTTTCTGAACTAATAAATGAAAATGATTGTAATTGAAATAGTAGGATTGTTTACTTTTGAGTACTTCCTTGTTTATTGCTTCATTTTGTATATTGTCTGCCATATATATTCACTAACTGTTATGTACAAATCTTTGGGTGGCTGCCTACTGGGATTCGTCTCACACCCTATTTGGGTCATGCTTTTGGGCCCAAAAAGATTATATTGTTACAGGTATAGATAAGGGCAAGCACCCTTCTACTTCAGGTACCTGAGCTGTGGAGCTGGAGAGCATGAGACCAAGATAAGGCTTGCGATGCTGGGGAGTTGTTTACTATTTTATTGTACTTTGGTTTAGTACTATTTTCAAGAATTGTGACTTATTTGGCTGCTTTCCTAGATACTTGTGACATGCATCATTATTGTTATATATGTTGTAGTTGTTTATTTACTTTCAGTCTTATACTATTTACTATTGTATGGTATTATTACTGCTTCCGCTGTTGTTTATCTATTTACTTCCTCTGCTTACTCTGCCAATGAGGGCATAGTTTCCCCACTATCACACCCAAGTCACTTGCTACTAGTCGGCAGCCTCTAGCATTTGTGGAAATGCACTTGAGGCCATGTGACCAACCAGGTATGGGGCATCTCTGGATGGCACCCAAAACCGGGATGTTACAACCCATCTATTTACCATCCTATCTATGGTATCCCATGTGAAAACCACAAAAAAATTCACATAAAAATCATCCATTCCATTAACAATAACAACCCACAATTGTGAACAAAATTGAAACCATGCCTCCTTTTGAAAACCCATTTGAAAGCTCGCTAGAAAAGAAATCATTTTTCGTCAGGCCATTTAAAAAAATGGTAAGTTCAAAATAGTTTTTAAATGAAAAAAAACCATTTAAAACCACTATTTAAAAACATATATAAGAAAACCAAATTTAATCAACATGTTTAAATTTGAAAACTTCTCTTTAAATGTTATAAACATATGCAATTACACACATAATATCCAAATAGCTCTCAATATAAATATTCACATATTTTCATGTGAATATGTTCATGTGTCTAATACACACACACACACACACACACCAATACATATGTGTATAAGCATAAAACATGAAAAGAGGAATCCATAATATTGGACATAAATAAATAACATAAGAACAAAATAAAACATAAGAAAACTTCTAAAATAAGAAAACCCCAATTAATCAATGTTATGAACTCATGTATTACCAAAATAGATTTCATAAACAACCTAAAATAATTTTAAAAAACCAAATTACTTTATAAAAACCATCATAAATATTTTATTGTCCAAAAATATAATTTATACTTTGAATGCAGATAAAAAGCAAGGCTAAATCCACAAGAACCCAATTGGAAATCAGTTATAATCCCTTAAAAATCTTGAGAAACAAGCATATTTAAATCCAATTAAACCCAAATAATAATTATAATTTTAGAGAAACCAATTTCAAACACCCAAGAACATGAAACAAATTAGGTAATAAAGAAAGCATAAATACACCTACTTAAGGATATCATAGATGATATAAAACATTTAGCAACAGCAAGTGGAAGGCTTGAAGAAGAAGCGAAAGTAGTAATGAAACCATAGTGGAAAAAATGTGATAAACAATGAGAGAGAATGAACAAAAGAACACAAAAAGAAATGAAAATATAAAAAAACTCCTAAATTGACCAGTTGCAAGAAAATATATAGCCAAAATTACCTTACACGGAACCCAAACAAGCAATCAATGAGTGAGGAGGAGGAGAAAATAACATACCTTGGATTCATTCTTTGATTAATCTAAGAGAAAGTAAAGATATCATGAAATCTTGGATTCGTTCGACCCTTGGATTCGTTCGAGTCGTGGATTCAAACCTTGGATTCATTAGAGAGTTGATTCAAGCCTTGATTCATGCCTTGGATTTGAGGAGGATGAGTACTGGCAATAGGGGGAGTTCCACAAAAGCTTGAGATATCGTGACTGAATCATTTGTGATTAGGGTTCTTTAAATAGACCAGGAAGATTTTTATCACTGCTAAAGCTTTAGCACTGATAAGAGATTTATAATTGTAAATATAAATAAAAAAATTGTAAATATATATTCATTTATAATTATATAAATACTTTTTTTAAATCTATATTTTATTTATAATTATAAATATAAAATTTTATAAATATAGTAAATATACATTTATAAATATATTTATATTTATAATTATTTATTTATAATTATAAATATATTTATATCATTATATAGATTTATATAATTATATATATATATATATATATAATAAATATATAAAAATATATATATAGTAAATATATTCATTATTTAAATATATTTATATATTTATATATAATTATGTATATATTTAATAAATAAATATAAATATAAATATAAATATAGTAAATATATTCATTATTTAGATATATTTATTATAATTTTATAATTATAAATATATTTATATCATTATATATATTTATATAATTATATATACAATAAATATATATATAAATATAAATATAAATATAGTAAATATATTCATTATTTAAATATATTTATTATAATTTTATAATTATTTAAATACATAATTATTTATTTATAATTATATAAATGCTTTTAAAAAATAATATTTATATATTTATATAATTATATATATTTATATAATTATATATATTTTTAATAAATATAAATATAAATATAAATATAAATATAAATATAAATATATTAAATATACTTATTATTTAAATAAATTTATTATAATTTTATAATTATTTAAATATATATAAGTATTTATTTATAAGTATATAAATACATTTTTTTAAATAATATTTATTTATTTATAATTTAAATATATAAATTTATAAATATAATAAATATACATTTATAAATAAATATATTTATAAATATTTATTTAAAAATATATTTTTAATATTATTAATGAATATATAATCTTAGATACATGCATGTTAAAAATGAGTGAAATTGAATAATTAAAAATGAGCACACTTTAAAAATATTGAAAAAATGGATAAGTTTTATTAATTAAATATAAATTATTATACAAAATATGGATATATATTGAAATAAATATGAATACATACTGAAAATATTAAAACATAGTAACTAAATATATATAAATAAATAATAGATAATGATTAAATTCAGAATAAAAAATAAAAAACATTAAATATTAAATATTAAAAATGAATAAATAATACCTCACCATAATAATATTAATAATAAATAAATATAATTTATTGATTAAAAACATAATATATTAAATACATCATGTTATAATGAAATTATAAAATGAACACTAAAATTTTAATAAATTACATAAATATTAGGTGTATGTGTTTTTATATAAGATTTCACATAATGGGCCTTGAGCCAAAATTTTGGGCCTATGGGACATGTAATGATCTACATGCCCACTGGG
Source organism: Viscum album (assembly GCA_963277665.1). NCBI lineage: Eukaryota > Viridiplantae > Streptophyta > Magnoliopsida > Santalales > Viscaceae > Viscum > Viscum album. The sequence continues at coordinate 1,145,492,479 of OY728132.1, forward strand.
CCTTCGACCTAAATATATATAATGTCATAAAGCGGGTGGTTAGATGGGTTATCCTTTGGGGGGCTATGACCTGCCTTTCAACCCTATATGTATGTGGTGTGTGTGTGTTTGATGTAATTGTACCTCCAAGAATCTAATGTGTGTGTGTGTGTGTGTTAAATTGAAAAATCAATAAACCGCTAAATATATTACTTATTTCATGTAAGCATAAATATTTTGTATTATATAAATCATATTTTAGGAAATATTATATACATTGATATATATATATATATGTGAATATATTTTTATATTAAACATATTAATAAATAATTATGTATAAAAACCAATAAAAATAAATAAGATATTAATATGTTTTTAATTATTACATTTTATTCATTTTCTATATTATATTTAATATATATTATTTATTACTATTTATAATTAATATATATATATATATAACTTATTCATTTTTATTAATAATTATTTCATTAATATTTTTTTATAATTTTGTAAATTATTCATTTCTAATTTTTTTGTTTAACTATTACAATTTATTCATTTTTAATTTTTTTATTTAATTATTACAATTTATTCATTTTATATATCTATATTTAATATATACTATTTATTAATATTTATAATCTATATATTTGTATATCAAATTTATTCATTTTATCAACAATTAGTTAATTAATAAAATGTTTAATATTTTTCTTAATTTACTCATTTTTTATTTTTATTTTTTTAATTATTTCATTTTATTCATTTTATATATCTATATGTTTTATATAATCTATTTTTTAATATTTATAATATATATATATATATGAATATTAAATTTATTCATTTTTATCAATAATTATTTAATTAATAAAAAAATTGTTTTTTCTTTAATTTACTCATTTTTAATTTTTATTTGTTTAATTATTTCATTTTTTTCGAAACCTTATATCTGCTAAAAACATTGATCAAATCTATCCTTTATTAGTGCTAAAAATAAAGGGCAGATAAAGGGTACCCTTTATCAGTGCTAAAAATAAAGCGCTAATAAATGACACCTTTTATCAATGCTAAATAAAAGCGCTCATAAAGGTTATCCTTTATCAGTGTTAAAAAATCACGGATAAAGGGTATCTTTTATCAGTTATTTTTTTAGCACTGATAAAAGGTACCCTTTATCGGTGCTTTTTTAAGGATGATAAAAGGAACCTTTATTAGTGCTTTTTCTAGCATTGATAAAGGCCAATGTTGTTAAAGACATGTTTTGTAGTAGTGAATGAGGATAAAATTTTGAATTTTATTGATGATTTCAATAAAAGGGTTTGTGAAATGAATTTTTCATTGGTTTTCTAAATGGTACAAGTGGTTTTTGAAGGTTGGGTTGTTCCTCGAGAAGGGGTAAGCTTCCTTGTAGTATAATTGTTTTTATGAAATAAGTTTTAAGTTCTTGATTTTAAATTGGTGGTTTTGAAAGGAAAACATGGTACTTTTTGAAAGTGTTGTATTTTGGTGACTTGTGTTTTTAGGTGTGCCTTTTTGGTTTTATTTGAATTTGTTTGGCTTAGGTTGTGAAGTATGGATTGTTTGGGTATATGTTCATGTCATTTTAATGGTGCCTCTCATGAAGGTATAAATGAAATGGATGAGTGTTCCCCTTTTAGGGTGTTTCCTTATATTGTCTAGGTGTAAACCTGATTTAGAATAGTGACAGTTCTCTCTTTATAACTTTTTTTCATCAAGCCTAAAGTAGATGAAGTATCTCAAGTGATTCTCGAGTGATGTGCCTCTGTGGGTTCTTCCCTTGATTTCCTTAATGGATTTTTAATCATTTTGGAGATGTTCATGTTTCAATGGTTGGTTGTACTTTGGTTATTTGGTGTGATGTCAGACTCATTGTGTGATCTTGATTTTGAGGGGGTAGGAATTGGAAGTCTTGGGTGTATTCATGGGTAACTGAAATAAGTGATACCCCCCAATGTAGGTCATGCCTTGGTGGATTCCTTAGTGAATGCCTTGTTTATATAGGTGGGTTCACCGGTATTTGGTTCTCTACGGGTGATTCCACACATTGTTTCCTTTTCCAGCTTAGTTATAAGGCTATCATTACTTCTTCATATTCAGGCACATCTTATTTAATGTAATCCCAACTATGTTTCATCTTCTCACATCTAACGCGCCCAATTTTTCCTTGTTTGAGATGAGAGTTTTTTTTTGCTCTTGTAGATGGTTTCTTATTCTGACAATTCTGGATTTTGTTGTATCTCTTGGAGATCCTCCTTCCCTTCTAGAGTTTTGGTCTTGTATGCTTCCAAGATTAAGTGGTTATCTTGTAGAGTTCATGAGACATAGTAATTATAATATAGTGGGGAGACCATCATAGGTTATCCTTTTGTGGAAATTATTTGTTTATAGAGTTTTGGTTTTCTTTAACTGTGTGTATGCCATTCATCTTGTGAACAAGTGTGGTGCTTGGTTGGGAAACCATTTTATGATTATTTCCCAACCATCCCCACCCAAAGGACAAGTGTTTATATTTTATCTTTACATGTTCCTTGAGATATCTCTTTATCACCGATGATTGAGTCACTTTTGGTTATTTCCATCATTCCCCTTTTTAGTTATGGTGTTCCTTAGTTTGTCATTATTTTAATTATAGTCCTTTATTAGTTTATCTTATAGTCTGTTATGGTTGATTTTTATGATGGAATTAGAAAATTATGGTGTTTTCTAATTTTATATTGATGATGATGATGTCAGTCATTAGTAGAAATTATAGTCGCTCATCGTGTTCCATGAATTGTGTCTTTGGTGAGGGAATTAAACCTCATTCCTTCTTGAGTCAACCATTTCATCCAAGGATTTTTGGGGAAAAAGTGTTATGGTGGGGAGTGTTATCACAACCTAACCCTAGTTTTTTGGTTTTATTTTATTTATTTGATTATTTTTAATATTTTCCTCAAATTTTGGGCCAAACCAGTTTAAATTTTTGAAATGTCACATTTTCATCACATTCTCATGGTTGGCACATGGTTTGTATAAACAATGCAGAAACCTTGCATTTTGAGTCAACAATTTATAGAGGAATTTTTCACAGTTTCACGTGATTTGTTTAACTGTGTGAGTCAAGCATGTGGGTACCCTGGTATACCGATTGAAGTTCACATGGTTGACGCCCGATTTGGTAAACCATGTGGTAGTCGTGTGATATGCCCAAATTTTAATTATTCAAAATTTAGATTTTTCTCTTAATAAAAAAAAATTAAAAACCCTCATCTCTCCTTCCCTCCCACCACACGTCGAACCAGGCATCCCCTAGGAGAGACCCCTCATGTGACACCATACCTTGCTCCCTCTCCCTCTAATCTCTAGCATTCTCCTCTCATTTTTTGTGTGATCAGACCAGGTTAGGTTTTACTCTTCTTCATTGCCATCTTCTCTCTCATTTTTCCTCTCTCTCTCTTATTATATTGTAACCTAGGCCAAACCCTATTTGGGTTTTTGGTTTCAATGTGTCCAATTTCTTAAAATTTTGATTCTCAGGGTGTGTGATCTTCTCTTGGGACCTTTCTATCTCATTTTTTGAAGGTATTGAACCGTTTTTTCTTAGTTTTAGGTAGGTTGACCATTTTATTGGGTCTTTAAATTCAATAACCATAATTTATTTTGTTTCAAATTAATTTTTTGGATGTATAATGGTATTTTAAATATGTTTAAGGGGTATTTAAAAGGAAAATAAAGTTTCACATGATTTTAATTTCAATGCATGAAGTTTCTCAAATTGTAAGTATAAGAAAACTATTATTTATAAAACCATACACCTATAGTGTTTCATAAACTACCTAGATGATTTTAAAAAATTATATTTGAATTATTTAAGTGTGTTTTACCCAACTGTACTCACCTTTTATTCTAATAAAAATATTGAATGGCCTTTGTAAATGATTTATGCAATTTATAAAGGTGTTTTGGGTATTAAAAATAGATTTCCAATTAGTCCTTTTGTTTTAATTGGAATTTCAAGTAATTACTTAAAATTCCATGCAACAACCTAAGACTTTACAACATATTTTTTTTAGAATAAATTTTATTTCATCGATAGCTTGCAATGCATGCAACATCGGGTTTAAACAAAACACGGTTTAGTCATGCTTTGCACACTTAATTTAAAATTAAAATATAACAATTTAGAAAATTTATTTGAAAAATTAAACTTCATTTTTGAGATAATAATACCAAAATTATCTTATGGTTAATTTTTGGGATTCTTCTGAGAAGTTTTTTTATGAATAGTGAAAAATACTGAATTTTAATTGAAAACTGCCTTTTTGTTTTAATAATTTATAATGTTAAGTTATATTTTGAATTGTTTTTAAAGTAAAATTAGTTCAATATTATATTTATTAATCCAATATAGGTAATTTGAATCATTTTCATATTGAATTTGAATATAAAAACTTTTTAAAACTTTTGAATATTTTCACTATAAAAACATGCTCTCTTGTCGCGTCTCCGGGATTAATTTTAAATTATTTTTTGTCACTTGTGTGTATTGAATTTGGAAAATTGAATTAAATATTTTAAATCATAATTATTTATAATTTATAATAATTTTAACTTAATTTTTTACCCTAATGATTAGCGAAAATAATTAAAATTAATTACAGTGATTAAGGTAAAAACGAGTTTACTTAGTGGTTAAAATTAGAATATAAGGTGTAAGAATGTCACAAAACTTGTCCAAAACCCATTGGATGGAAATATTTTAAACCTTGTGATTTTTTTATCTATTTTTATGAGTTATAGGGACACCTTTCCATGATAGTTACCTATATAATAAGTTAAGTAAAGAAAAAGATAAAAAATAAACTTTCCTTACTTTTAATATCTATAAAGATTTTGGATAGGGAAAAACCACACTGGTTCAGTTATATATGTTATTTTTAAATATAAATTATTTTTTATCATAACAATTTATATTTAATTTTTTTAGATGAATTAGTTACTTAAAATGCTTACAAAACGTCAAAGAAGTAATTATTTAGTTAATAATTAAATAAAATAGATGATACTAAAAATATTAAAAGTGAAGAAAATTGAATGAATTATTATGTTACCTTATTTTATTATATTAATATGTAATTTTACACATCTATGAACTTAAAATATTCAAATTATATTACTGTATTTATATTTTTAAATTCAAATTAAATGAGTAATGTCAAAATTGACATTAATGTTATTTTATAATAAATGATATTTTATTAATTGATTTAAAATTACTAAAAACCTATATTTTGTTAATTGATTTATAAATATTGTAAAATATCAAATATTTTCCATTAATGGACCAATTTTTCTATTATAATGACTATATTGACCGTTAAATAGTAAAAAACTCGGTTAGCGCGGTTACGGTTAAAGCCGTATTTTTACATGTTACTTGCGCTTGTGTTAAAATTAATTTCCATCACACATAGAATTCATATTTTATAAATTAAATATAATATTTAGAATCAGTTTTTACAAATTATCTATTAAAGATCATTTTATTCTAGTCTTAAAGTATAAATTACTTAGGTTAGAAAACTAGTTACCATAATGAAAAATCGAAATGGAAAAATAAGGAAACTTAGGAGTTAAGGAACAAAATGTTTAAAAAATGTGTTCTATTGTGTGGTTGTGATTTTGATAGACCATATCATCCCTAATACCCATTAATTATAAATCTTGGATCCATTTTAGATAATATTGACCTCCCAATAGTGAATACTTTTGAGTATTTACATGAATGTCACTCCTCCTCAACTATAAAAGGATGCTCACTCCCTTCAATTCTTCACACCTCTAAAGTCATTTGGATCATCCAAAACCTACCCAAATCAATTAAAAACTTCCATAACCTAATCCTAGAAGACTTATTTTTGTAATAAAGAAATCCTTTCAAGGTTTTAGTGATAACCTAAGGAGGATACCTAAAAAAGAGGTAATGTTCTTCTAAAAGCATTTTTATATTATTTCCTTCTCCACCTCCTTAAATTTTTATTATACCATGATTATATAATAACATCACTATATTCCATATAATTAGATTTTTTTTATGTTAATTTTATGACCTACAACTGCACACACTTTTATCGAATGGGTTACTAAATCATTATTCGTGTGTACAGCAGACTACAGCCTCACGAACCAATATCATTCGTTTTTCCAATACCTCCATTCAAGGTTGGGAATAATGATGGATTTATAGTTTATATATAATATATATTATATTTATGATGTTATTATGATTCTTTAATTATTATATTACATATAACTTCATGCTTTCCATTTTGTGGGAATATGATAACACTGCTTGTGTGTACGACAAACTACTGCCTCATGAAGCGATGTGATACGTTCACGCTTTACATGGAATGTATTAAGAATGGGTTTAATAAAAATATGTGATATATATGACATAAAAATGATACTAAAATGATAATATATATATCATTTTATTTTATTTCTTTCAATACGATAAAAAAATGGAAACAATGTTCATGTGTATGTACAACTTACCATCTCCATGAATAGTGCATTTCATTTCCCTTCACAAAATTTTTGGGATTACTATAAATAAATTTATAATTAATATATATTATATTTATATCATGTTTTAAATTCTTAATGTTATTAAATCATTATTTAATTAATAGAAACAAAAAAATAACATGTCAAAAAATACATGAAAAACAAAGCAGTTATTACCTGAAACAATGAAAATAATGAGAAATTATCAATGAACGGGTGATAGATGTTATAAAAAAATCATATATGATATTATGAATATGATTATGGTTCTTTTATAAGTTAATAAAATTCTTAAAATCATTATACAAGAGGTTAAAGATCATTTAACAAAAAGGAAGCGTAAGGTAAGAGATTTCATCTTAATTTACATTCCATTGAGACTTATTTGTCGTTATGCACCAATTCACTTTTATGTGGTGTATATAATGTCCCTTTGACATTTAATATAATTATTAATTCATAATTCATGGTATTTTATGTTTAAATTTGAATTATTTCATCCAAGGGGATGTGAATTGAAAATTACTAAGTGGTGGAATTTATTGAACAATCTCACTTTATGTTGTGATTGTTAACTTTCTCTTGAAACAATAACTTTATTATATTAATTTTTCATTAATTTTTACATTTATCTTAAATATACATATTATTTAATGATTTATATGATTATTTCTTAAACTGTATACCAATATTTATATACAGTTTTTATTTTGAAAATTATTTTATTAATTGGGGAAATATTGAAAAATATGTATTTTTACTCGATACAGATATTTGATAATAAGGAATATTGATTCATTAATTAAATTGATTATTATATATATGATTAATGATTTGTACCTAAAGTAAATATTGGGTCCTGGTATAATATATCCCCTCGATGCATCTATGGGTCTCATGAGACAAATTAAGTTGGCCAAATTAAACAGGTTTCTACCTGTAGTATTTAAACTATCTTATGAAAGGTCTTGATAGTATAGGTACCATGATTCTTGAGATAATGATATATAATAATTAATAATTTACTTCATTCAGGATTTAGTTATCATTATCCATGATATTTTCACTATTATATTATATATGGATTCATTTCATTCCCATTTTATTGATAAAATGGCATGTTTTTTTAGTTATTTGCCTTACCATATTTATTATGCCTGATCTATTCAATCAGTAAAGTTATTTAAATGGAATATTTGATCAGTTATTTACCTTTACATATTGAATACGATTATTGAGTCATGATTTCTTATGTGATACTTAACCCTTACTGAGCATTTGACCTCGCCCTTATTTTGTATCCTTTCCTCAGGTTATGAAGAAGAGATCTTTGAATGAGTTTTCAAGGATGCAGTTTATTTTATTTTTTTATGTAATTTGTTTTATTTTCTATTCCCAATGTAAAATGGTGTATTTATTTGTTTCTCCAAAACTGCTAAACTGATCGGTGCTTCCGTATTTGATTCCTTGTAATCATGTCAATGTAATAAAGTAAGGCACAAGCTCCAAGCTACTGGGGTTGAGGTCGCTACAATTGGTATCAGAGTAAGTTTAGTAGAAAACTTAGGAACTAGATTTAGGAAAACATATATTATGAAATATAACTCTATGATATACTGAGGATAAATATAGAAGGACATCCTAACATTTTGGTAAGGAAGATATTATGTGGGTCTACCAAGCAATACATCTCTGTATGAATACTATAAGTGGATGTGGTTCTAGCACAAAGATACCTAGTGGTAATAACTCTAAAAAAGGCATGTCAGGCTTGAATTAAGAATTTCCTGATACCTAAGAAAATTCCTTACTGTGCATCTGGTTTGACACTCTTAGAGTATATACTTAGGATAATTTAAATTTTTATTACAAACCACTATGAAGGGTTTAGAAACAAAGATATCCCCAAAGGAACCAAGTTTAGGATTCAGAAATTAACAATGCGTAAATTTTAATTTATTTTAAGTGTTACACCATATTTTGAATTATACATTATGATTTAAAATTAATAATCTTATGATCTAATCTAGTATATAACATTTTTTAGAAATGGCACCTGGAAGGAAGAAGGGATTCAATGCTCGTAGTCAATACAGATATTACCTTACTAAGGATTCCAATATAGATGGTATTGGAACTGAGAAAGTTATGTATATATTAGGATAGATTAATCAGGTTATGACTAATAACCTTACTTGAATGGAGCAACATGTTTCACAACAAGATTCTCCTATGTTGGATCACTTTATGCGATATATGCCCCTATCATTTAGTGGGGATACTGATCCAATAAAATTTGAACAATGGATTAAATCTCTGGAGAAGATATTTATGGAATTGGGATGTGGTTAAAAGGAAAATTTTACATTTGTAGTGTATTATCTCAAATGTGATGTTGATCAATAATGGCCATTGATCTAAAATACTAGGGAAAAATAGGAAATAAAATTCATGGAATGGAAATATTTTAAGGAGGCATTTTTAAACAAATATTTCCCTCATGAGCAATAAAATGAGATGAATAAAAGGTTACTTATCTTAAAAAAATAAATAATAAGGTGTTTCGGAGTATAAATATACCTTTACAAGGTTAGCTAGGTATATTATGGATTACATATGCAACATGTAGTGCAATATTGACCATTTATTTGAAGGGATTAAGCCAAGTCTCTTAAGGGTGCTGGTATCTCAAAATTTTTATTCATATGATGAAATAGTTTTATGTGCTATCAATATAGAGAAATAATTCTCCAAGTCTTATGGATTTAAATGGTATAAAGAGTATAAGAGGAAGACAAAGAAAATCATGGATAAATGAAAGAAGGGAAATAAGGATTTTGTTGTTGGATTTGGTGGCCTAGAACCATCTACTTTGTACTTTATTCATTAATAAAAGCCTTATCACGTCTTGATTGTTCTTCTGCATGACAATGCATGTGATAATTTCCTAAGGATAGCTATTGCATTAAAGGGTCATAGCGGATATCTACTATGATGAGAACCCAGAAGTGACATAACACTGTTCTTGAATATATGTTCTATGGCCGGATGATGTTATTTGAGGGACACAAATAATATAGGCCATTAGGGGTGAGGACTCATAAAACTTTGAGGCACCTTCTCATGGTGTATTCCCTTGGTAATATCCAAGAGGATATTATGAGAACGAGACCCGCCAGTAGGAAATCCATATTTTATAGTGTCATTGGATGTTCCTATCTGCGGACGTGTGTATTGGTCCTTAGACATTAAGATTATTATTAATGGGTATTACAACTCACACACTTAGATGTATTGACAAAAACTGTGATGACACACTGTTCGCAGTGAGGTAGGATACGTTGGGTGTGTCATGAGTAATATTGCGTTAATAGATAATGCGAGAAATGATTTTTCCCTTCTGTTCTATAACAGAAGTAGATATCTCAGACCCTTTGATGGAATTTATATAGCCTAAATAAATCTATTCCCATGGTAAGGTATGGGCGAGTTCAATTTCAAAAAGTCAAAGAAAGAATAATCGAGCACATGGGTTGATGGCACTATCATGCAACCCGCTTGATTCAAGATATCGTGACAAAGGGATTATATTACACGGTAAGCGTTCGTATGAGGTGACACGTCAATGTGGCATCAACTTCTTTCTCTTGGGTGCCTTGACCCATTGCTAGACAGTAATCTTAGACTTTAGGCAAGCCCGCTTAATGCCAACGAGAAAGAGGCCTAGAGGTTCACACACTAAGTGTGTCCATGTATCTTAGTTAAATATTAATTTAACAAGTTAAATAAAGATTATTCCCGACTATGGTTTAATAATTATTTAAGGATGACTGATCGCATTTATTTTGACACTAGTTATTTGAGAGAATATATTGTGGTCAAAATAATATTTATTAGTGAGTAATGCAGTTATATTTATTTAATAAATAAATAGTCATTACTCAAGGTCTAATAAATGTGGTGGAGGAAATAAAGAAAAGTGGAAAATAAAAGTACACACCATGTATATTGAATATACATGCCGTGTAGTTTTATGGAATACAAGTACATGCCGTGTATTAATGATTACACAGCATGTAGTTTTTATAGTCGGGATTTTGAGGAAACAATATCATTTTATTAAATTATATTTATTTTAATCAGTATTGGCGCATGTCAAAAAATTAATCATTCGACATGGGGGGGTTTTCAATTAGAGTTAATGAAATAAATAAAACACATAATGCATTTATTTATTATCATAACTCTATAACCTCAAACATGATTATAAATATCCTCACAACCCCAACACTTTTCCCCAATCATTGTGCACAACAATTCTGGAGAGTTCTCTCAAGGCCAAAAGAACTCCTTCCTCCAAGAACGCTCTCAAGACTGAGAGAGATCCACCACCACCGGATCATGGTGATCGAAGGCAGATATTGCAAGCGAAGGTTCTTCCATGCTAACACCCGGATATCCCTTTGACGATGTCTAGAGATACGTGGAGCACATGTGGATCGCCGCTAGAGGAATCCTACACTTAGATTCAACGATGAAATGACGGATCACATCGGATTGTGACCGGATACATCAACGAAGAAAGAATTCCATCAAGGTAATTATTGTCAATTAATTAAATTAATTATAACCAACATATGATGATCCTATCTCTATGGTTTCGGGACTCCCTATTTTTTTGTTCTTAATTCTATTTCGAAGATCTGGCATTTTATATCATGACGGATCTCGGATTGATCGTTGTTAATGATAAAATTAAAGTTGGGAAAACCCACCAACGTACTTCCACTGCACCTGGAACCTACAAGTGGTATCAGAGCAGTCATATCATTGATTATAATTATTTAGTTTTTCGTTGGTGATTTATGCATTTAATAATTTAGTTATTTCAATTCAAGTTAATCATTCTTTAAAATCTGAATCTCGAGATATGTTCCTCCCCTCTTATTTCTTGTTCACCTTATAGAAATGAATTTTTCTTTTAATTTTGATTAAAATAAAATAGAGGAACTCATCCAGAGGTGCCAAACATTCCTGGCCATACAACACTAGAATACATGGCGTGTATTCGAAAGTACACACCGTATAGTCTAGATTCATGCATCAGACTGATCCGCTAAATCAGGTTGTGTATTGGATCTTATCTAAGTCATTAATGACACTGTGTGTTGACCAGGAATAGGTGGCACACGGTTTTTAGATTACAAGTCATGTGGTCCAACTGAACATGGCGTGTACTCCCTTCGGGTTAGGGTTGGACCGTGTACCCCGTACACGGTTTTCCCAACTGGAAACCGTGTAACGTGGATACTACATGGCGTGTGTCCAATTGAACACATTGTGTACTCCAAAAATTTCCAAAGTACATCAACACGCCATGTCCCCGGGTGTGTACTTTGGATGGACGATGAACAAAAGTACACATCATGTAGTCGGAACTGCACGTTGTGTACTCACCCAAATTATGAAGATTTATTAAAATTTATTATTATATTATACAAACCCTTGAGATGTGTACCATAGTGCAGGCATAAAGCTAAGGCACAACACGTGATAGGTGTTTTATATATATGTTTTTGATTTAATATCTGCGTAAACAGGAATTCACCAGGTTGCCTCCAAGGTACAAGTTACGTACAAGGATAATTTTAAATGAATTTATTTTTTTAAAATTACGATGGATGAGAATCTCAAGGAAATTTAAAAAAAGGTTTAAGATTAAAGGATTGATTAATTAAAAATAATTAATTGATTCGAGCATGATTTATCTTAAATAAGAAAGATTAAAGAATTGAATGCTGGTTTTATTTATGCATAAATATCATTTCATGTATGGATGATCGTGAGCTAGACCAAGACCTTTGTATGTGAATGGTTTCTTTTAATTTATTTATTTAAAATTAAATTTGTTGGCATGTGAACCTTCTCCTCATTAATATGTAGGGCTTGCGCATCCAAGGATTCTTTTATGTAAAAACCCCTTTTTACCCCTCACCTGTGTGTGAGATAAATGCATATATAATGGATGGAACTCCCAATCTAATGGAGGCGGCTCAAGTTAAGAGCCAATACAAAACCAATCGAAGGAGATACAAAGGTTGAAAGGTGGAAAGATTTAAACACAAACTTGAAAGGTTCAAGGTGTTTCTCCCCTAGGTCTTGGGTTAGTTTATCAACCGCTAGATAAACTAACCAATAGAAAAATCTCATGATCATACCATTTATTTTATTTCTGTTAGTTGCATGGTTTATTTATTGTGGGTGTGTTGTCACGATCACACAATTAATGAATTAAACGAGCATGCAAGATGGAACTAAAATAAAATCAGCTTATACGTAAATATTATCTTAGACATGCTTAATCACTTAAGTATATCCCACTTAATATTAACAAGCATGTAATAAAAGATAATAAATTGTCAATTTATGTATAAGTATAAAATCCCTCAAAAGAATATTAAGTTGATATAGCCTTCCATAATCTTGGTTAGAATGGAACCATAGTTCAAAGTGCTTGACCAACCCTAGTTGGGGTGCTTTCAATTATTGGGGAATTATAATTCAAGGTTTTGGGTTGAATTGACTTGGTTTGCATCAAGGGTTGACTGCCACAGCAGGACTTGGTGTGACAAAGAGGCAAAGATTGAGGAAATCCAAAATAAAAGGATTTCAGGATTGGGGAGTCCACTCAGCGGATCAAGGAGCTGCGAGTTAATGCAGTTGGCATTTGGAATGCCTACCTAAAAACCCTTCAAGTTTCTTGACCAACCCTAGTTAGGGTAATTAGAAGGGAAATATGGATCCTTGACACTAGAATATTCAGGAAACAAAATATTTTGAAGTCAATGGTGAGGGCTATTGTATTTCGATAAAATAGTGGGAGACTAATAAGTATTAATTAATTTATTTGTCTCAGTTTTTATAATAAATTTCTAAACCTTTGCTCATATTAATTTGTAGAAATGGCAAGAAAAATGACTTCAAACATATCATTGCGAACCATACTCGAGAAGGAAAACCTTCTCACCGGCACCAATTTCCAAGAGTGGCAGAGGCGTTTACGCGTCATCCTTCACCACGAAAGGAAATTGTATGTACTAGAAGAGCCTGTTTCAGTTGTGCCCTGGGAAAGAGGCCAGTGATGAGGAAATATTTCTCTATGTGAAACATTTAGATGATGCAACAGATGTCTAATGTTTCATGTTATCGGCCATGTCTAATGAGCTTCTAAAGCAACATGAAAACATGGACGTGTATAGCATGATGTCTCACCTTAAGGATATCTACCAAGAGAAGGAGAGACAAGAGAGATATGAGATCTCCAATTCTTTGTTTACAACTAAGCTTGGAGAGTTTGTGCCATCTGGGCCTCATGTAGTCAAGATTATTGGCTACATTGAACGCCTGGACATCTGAGGGATTAAATTCCCAGATGAGTTGTGTATAGATCTCATCCTATCATCGTTGCCCAAGATCTTCTCTAGATTTATTGTCAATTATAACATGAGAAGCAATGAAAAGGGTCTATCAGAACTTTTGACCTTGATTCTCCAGGTAGATAAGGACATGGGGCATGAAAAACCCACAGTCCTTATGGTGAATAGGAAAAGGAAGGACAAGGAAAAGGGCCCAAAGACTTATAAACAGTCTGAAGCCCCTAAGAACCATCCCTCCAAGAAGGGAAAGATCCATAGGCAGGGTAAGGAACGGGAGGCGGTATGTTTTTCATGTGGCAAGCAAGTCCATTAGAAGAGGAACTGCACCCAGAAGCATGGGGATGCTAAAGGTGCATTCGTTATTGAGTGTAATCATTCTATTTCTACACATTGGGTATTAGATATAGCTTGTGGGGCTCACATATGTATTCAAATGCAGGAAACAAGTAGATTTATAAAGATTTCCAGAGGAGAGGTGGATCTTCGAGCTACTAATGGCACAAGGCTGACTGCATTGGCTATTGGCGACTACCACCTCTCATTGCTGATTGGGATGATTTTGGTTTTACATAACTGTTATTATGTGCATATTGTTACCAAGAACATAATTTTTGTATCTTGTTTGGATATGGATGGATTTATTTTAAAGTTTAGAAATAAGGGTTGTCTCTTTTATAAGAACAATGTATGTTATGGTATGGCGCATTTAAATAATGGTTTGTATGTATTAAATTACGAAAACCAAGTGTTGTAAATCGATAATGAAACAAACTCACATGGCTCATGCATCACCCAGTTGTGGCATCACCGTCTCAGTCATGTAAAGAAGAAGCGCTTGACAAAGCTCTGCTAAGATGGCTATTTAGACTCTACTGAGCTAAAACCACTTGATAGATGTCACACTTGTTTATAAGGAAAAATGACCAAGCTGCCTTTTGGTGGAAAAGGTGAAAGGGCCACAGAGCTTCTAGGATTGGTACACACAGATGTGTGTGGACCATTTCTAGTAGAAGCTAGAGGTGGATATTATTACTTCATTACTTTTACTGATGATTTGAGTAGATATGTCTATGTATACTTAATGAGGTATAAGTCAGAAGCCTTAGAGAAATTTAAGGAATTCAAGAATGAAGTAGAGAATCAGCTTGGTAAGAATATAAAGAAACTTCGATCGGATCGAGGTGGAGAATATCTTAACCAAGAGTTCATCGATCTTCTACGGAAGTCTGGGATTCTATCTCAGCTCACTCCTCCTTATACACCACAGTGGAATGGTGTTAGTCAAAGGAGGAACCGCACCTTATTGGACATGGTGAGGTCTATGATGAGTCATGTGGATCTTCCATTATCCTTTTGGGGATATGCATTATAAACTGCAGCATACACATTAAATTGAGTACCAAATAAGGTAGAAAATTAAATTCCCTCTGAGTTATGGAATGGAAAGAAACCCATTTTTTCGCATACATGTGTATGGGGATGCGAGGCATTTGTTAAGGCCTTCTCAAGAAACAAACTAGCACCCCAGGGCACAAGGTGTATCTTTATAGGATATCCCAAGGAAACAAAAGAATATTACCTATATAACCCTCAAGACAAGGAAGCGATTGTCACCATACAAGCCATCTTTCTTGAGAGGTAGCACATCCTCAAAAAGGATAGTGGTAGAAAGATTGAATTAGATGAAGTTAATGCTCAAGATACATAGGAGTTGGTACAGGAACAAGTTTCACAAGTCTCCATGGAAGAGGTTCCAAAAACAAAAGTATTGCGTAGGATCTCAAGAGTGGTAAGGGAACCAGAGAGATTTGGTTTCCTAGTCACCGAGGATGGTGAATCATTATTGTTGGATAATGATGAGCCTATCTCCTACAAGGAAGTAGTAGAAAGCTCAGAAGCTGCAAGATGGCTAGAAGCTATGAATTCTGAGATGGATTCCATGTATCAGAACCAAGTCTAGGTTCTATTAGATAAGCCAGTTGATGTAAATCATGTTGGATTCACATGGGTATTCAAGAGAAAACTGGACATGGAAGGTCAAGTTAGCACCTATAAATAAAGGCTAGTGGCTAAAGGATTCAAAAAACATCAAGGAATTGACTATGATTAAACCTTCTCGCCATTTTCCATGTTTAAATCCATAAGAATCATACTTTACATAGAAACTTACCATGACTATGAGATTTGGAAAATGGATGTAAAAACAGCATTCCTTAACGGGAACCTTCAGGAAGAAGTCTATACGACACAACCATAAGGGTTTGTGACACTAGGTGAAGCCAAACGGGTTTGCAAGTTGCAGAAATCCATTTATGGATTGAAGCAAACATCCAGGTCATGGAACATTCGATTTGATGAAGCCATAACGGAATTTGGTTTCATTAAAAACGAATGTGATCCATGTGTTTATAAGCGGTTTAATGGGAATGTGATCGTTATCCTAATAGTATATGGTGACAACATATTACTTATTGGAAATGATGTACCAGTCTTACAGTCAGTTAAGGACTGGTTGAACAAGTGTTTCTCTATGAAGGACTTGGTCAAAGCAGCCTACTTTCTAGGGATCAAAATCATTCGTGATAGATCAAAGAGGCTTCTTGGACTAATTCAGGGTACATATATTAACCAGATACTAAAGAGATTTAGTATGGAACAATACAAGATGGTATTGGTTCCAGTGTCACATGGCTTGCATCTTTCTAAGAAAATGTGTCCCCAAACACAACAGGAGAAAGATGGAATGAGTAAGATCCCATACACTTTGGCTATAAGATCCATCATGTATTCCATTTTATGTACCAAACATGATGTTGCATGTGCATTGAGCATGGTAGGTAGATATCAAGCAGATCCAGGAGAAAAACATTGGACTACTGTTAATACTATCCTTAAGTATCTGAGAAGAACTAAGGATATGTTCCTGGTATATGGAGGAGATGAGGAGCTTGTCATCAGTGGGTATACTGATTCTGGTTTTTAGACAGATCAGAATGATCTGAAGTCGCAATCTAGATATGTTTTTTTTCTCAATGGAGGAGTTGTGAGCTGGAAGAGTTCAAAGCAGCCGGTTGTCATCGATTCTACAGCGGAGTCCGAATATATAGCGGCTTCTGATGCATCCAAGGAAGCTATCTAGATTTGGAAATTTGTCCAGGATCTTAATGTGGTGCCTAGTAGTAAAGATCACATTACATTGTATTATGATAATAATGCAGTGGTGGCTCTTGCAAAAGAACCAAGGTTACATCAATGGAAAAAGCACATACTCCAGAAGTATCACCTCTCAAGGGATTTCTATCAAAGGGGTGAAGTTGCAGTGAGCAGAGTGTCCACAGAAGAGAATGTGGTGAACCCCATGACTAAAGTCATATCTCAGTAGAATCATGAATATCATGTGAGAGAAAGCGGGTTAAAGTTTGTTAGAATTTGGCTCTAGTACAAGTGGGAGTCTATTGGAGTTGGTGGCCTAGAACCAACTAATTTGTACTTTATTCATTAATAAAAGCCTTATCACATCTTGATTGTTCTTTTGCGTGACAATTCATGTGATAATGTCCTAAGGATAGTTGTTGCATTAAAGGGTCATAGCAGATCCCTGCTATGATGAGAACCCGAAATTGCTATAACACTGTTCTTGAATATATGTTCTATGGTCGGATGATGTTATTTTAGGGACACAAATAATACAGGCCATTAGGGGTGAGGACTCATAAAAATTTGAGGCACCTTCTCATGGTGTGCACCCTTGGTAATATCCAGGAAGATATTATGAGAACGAGACCCTCCAGTAGGAAATACACATTTCATAGTGTCATTGATTATTCTTATCCGCGGATTTGTGTATTGGTCCTTAGAATTTATTATTATTATTAATGGGTATTACAACTCGCGCACTTAGATGTATTGACGAAAACTATGATGACACACTGTTCACAGTGAGGTAGGATACGTTGGGTGCATCATGAGTAATACTGCATTAATAGATAATGCGAGAAAGGATTTTTCCCTTATGATCCATAATGGAAGTAGATATCTCAGGCCCTTTGATAGAATTGATATAGCCTAAATAAATCCATGGCCATGGTAAGGTATGGGCGAGTTCGATTCCAGAAATTCAAATAAAGAATAATCGAGCACATGGGTTGATGGCACTATCATGAAACCCGCTTGATTATAGATATCATTACAAAGGGATTATATTACACGGTAAGCGTTCGTATGAGGTGACATGTCAATGTGGCGTCAACTTCTTTCTCTTTGGTGCCTTGACCCGTTGCTAAACAGTAATCTTGGACTTTAGGCAAGCCCGCTTAATGCCAACGAGAAAGAGGCCTAGAGGGTCACACACTAAGTGTGTCCATGTATCTCAATTAAATATTAATTTAACAAGTTAAATAAAGATTATTCCCAACTGTGGTTTAATAATTATTTAAGGATGCCTGATCGCATTTATTTCGACACTAGTTATTCGAGAGAATATATTGTGGATGAAATAATATTTATTAGCGAGTAATGTAGTTATATTTATTTAATAAATAAATAGCCATTACTCAAGGTCTAATAAAGGTGGTGGAGGAAATAAAGAAAAGTGGAAAATAAAGGTACACACTATGTATATTGAATATACACGCCGTGCAGTTTTATGGAAAATGAGTACATGTCGTGTATTAATGATTACACGACGTGTAGTTTTTCTAGTCGGGATTTTTGAGGAAATAATATCATTTTATTAAATGATATTTATTATAATCAGCATTGGCACATGTCAAGGAATTAATCATTCGACATGGTGGAGTTTTCAATAAGAGTTAATGAAATAAATAAAACGCGTAATGCATTTATTTATTGTCATAACTCTATAACCTCAAACACAATTATAAATATCCTCACAGCCCCAACACTTTTCCCCAATCTTTGTGCACAACAATTCTGAAGAGTTCTCTCAAGGCCAAAAGAACTCCTTCCTCCAAGAATGCTCTCAAGACCGAGAGAGATCCACCACCACCGGATCAAGGTGATCGAAGGCGGACTTCGCAAGCAAAGGTTCTTCCACACTAGTAGCTGAAGATCCCTTCAGCGACGTCTAGAGATACGTGGAGCACGTGTGGATCATTGCTAGAGGAATCCTATACTTGGATTCTACAACGCAATGACAGATCAAATCGGATCATGACCGGAGACATCAAAGAAGAAAGAATTTCATCAAGGTAATTCTTGTCAATTAATTAAATTAATTATAACCAACATATGATGATCCTGTCTCTATGGTTCCTAGACTCCCTCTTTTGTTTTTCGTTCTTCGTTCTATTCTGAAGATCCAGAGTTTTATATCGTGATGGATCTCAGATTGATCATTGTTAACGCTAAAATTAA
Organism: Viscum album; assembly: GCA_963277665.1. NCBI lineage: Eukaryota > Viridiplantae > Streptophyta > Magnoliopsida > Santalales > Viscaceae > Viscum > Viscum album. The sequence goes on from OY728132.1 coordinate 1,145,511,849, forward strand.
AGTTGGGTAAACCCACCAACGTGCTTCCGCTGCGCCCGAAACCTACATTTTCCACATGTGACAACTATGGAAAGAATCACCATGAGAAATGCTTGAAAGGATTGGGAGTTTGTTATAATTATGGAGAAAAGGACCACAAAGCTCATGATTTCATGGTAAAAAAAGAAATTTTCAATGCTCAATGCTTCAATTGTAAGGATATAGGGCAGTACACAAATGAATTTCTCAAGTGTCAAGGAAATATACATGAGAAGAAGTTAAGAGATAAAGGTCGAGCTTATGTTATTAATGCAACTGAAGTAGAATAATTAATGTGATTGTATATTTGGAACCAATAAATATGTTTTAAAAGTATCTTATTAATGATATTATTATCATAATAATTTTGAAATATATAAGGATTTTACTGTAGTACTATTTCATTAAGGATTTGAGAGAATATGTTGAATGGTAACAAGAGAAGTGATTCAGTAGAAAGTTTAACCTTTTGGAAAACATGTGGTTGAGGTAAATATAACCATTAATATGTTTCTAATATTGAGATAATGATGATTTATATGGATAAAGTAAATTGGATACTTCTAACTACCTTGGAACTGATTAATGATAAGATCATTTTAAAAATCTAGTGACCTTCTTTCTAAAGTTTTGGATCATAATATTTTGTAAGGGTCATAAGTTTAACCATTTATGAAATAGTTTAATTTTAAATTTTTTTTAGGTTTTAGAGATTAATGTATTACTTAACCATATAAAGATTTATGCATATTGGGTAACATGTGCTTATGAAATGGAATGAAATCAAGTAAGTACGTCTTCCATAAAAGTTCATAAACTTTATAAAAATGATCTTAAAGAAAAAAAATTATTGTATTACCATAATTTTTGATGATATCAATGAACTTATTCACATATATTTGGTTTATGGTTTTGTGGTCTATAACCTTCTCTCGATCACCCAATTTCTTATGATCAATTATCTTTATCACTCTCTATTAATCCTTGGGTGTTAGTATTCTCTTCCATGTCCATGATTTCATTTATCACCTATGTTCTCTTAATTTTAAACCTAGTTATGTTATTTTTCAATATGACATTCATATTTCCCTTTCTCTCTTATTAAGGTTATGTTTTATTAACTCTTTTACGATGTGGGTTTTTCAACAAAGGAATTTTCAAATATCAAACCATTGATTACTGAGATAAAGTTTAAATTATGAGAATACAATTTATTTAAGGTGGGGGTAATTTAACACTCCAATACTTTAAAATATATTTATATTAGAATAAATTTAATTCCATTGATAGTTTGTGATGCACACAAAAATAGGTTTAAACAAAATACGGTTTAGTCACGCTTTGTACACTTAATTTAAAATTAAATTTTAAAAATTTAGAAAATTTATTTTAAAAAATAAAATTAATTTTTGAAATCATAATACCAAAATTATCTTTGGATTGATTTTTGGGATTCTTCTAAAAAGTTTCATTTTTTGATGAATAGTGAAAAATACTGAATTTTAATTAAAAACTGTCTTTTCGTTTAAATAAATTATAATTTAAAATTTTATTTTGAATTTTATTTAAACTAAAATTAGTTAAATTTTACATATATTGATCCAATTTAGGTAATTTTAACCATTTTCATATTGAATTTAGATATACAAATTTGTAATCTTTTAAACATTTTCACTTTTAAAACTAGCTCTCTCGTCACGTCTGTAGGATTAATTTTAAATTAATTTTTTTCACTTATATTGATTGAATTTAGAGAAATGGATTCCATATTTTTAATAATCATAATTTATAATGTCTAATAAGGTCAACTTAATTTTTGACCCTAATGATTAGTGAAGATGGTTAAAATTAATTATAGTGATTAAGATAAAAAACGAGTTTACTTAGTGGTTAAACTTAAAATATAAGGTGTAAGAATGACACAAAACTTATAAAAAACCAATTGGATAGCCATATTTTAAACCTTATGACTTTTAGATCTTTTTTTATAATTTTATGGACACTTGTCCATGAAAGTGACCAATATAATAAGTTAAGTAAAGAAAAGGACAAAAAAGGAGCCTTAAGTTTTGGGATAGGGACAAAAACCACATTGGTTTGGTTATATATATTATTTTGAAATATAAATTATTTTTTTGTTATCATAATAATTTATCTTTAATTTTTAGAGATGAATTAGTTACTTAAAATTCTTAAGAAACACTAAAGTAGTGATTATTTAGTTAATAATTAAATAAAATAAATGATACTAAAAATATTAAAAGTGAATAAAATTTAATGAATTATTTTGTTTACGTTATTTTTTACATTAATATGTCATGTTACACAAATATGAGCTTAAAATATTCAAATTAAATTATTTTATTGATATTTTTAAATTCAAATTAAATGAATAATGTCAAAATTGATATTAATGTTATTTTATAATAAATTTTATTTTATTAATTGAATTAAAATTAATAAAAACCCTATATTTTGTCAATTGATTTTTAAATATTAATAAATATAAAATATGGTCCATTAATGGATCAATTGTTCTATTATAATGACTATATTGACCGTTAAATAGTAAAAAACTCGGTTAGCACAGTTGTGGTTAAAGCGATATTTTTACACGTTGCTTGTGCTTGTATTAAAATTAATTTCCAACACACATAGGATTTATATTTTATTAATTATATATAATATATATAATGATTGGGTACAAATTATCTAGTAAGAATAATTTTATTATACTCTTAAAGGATAAATTACTTAGGTTGGAAAACTAGTTACCATAATGAAAAACCAAAATGGTAAAATAAGGAAACTTGGGAGTTAAGGAAAAAAATGTTTAAAAACGTGTTTTATTGTGTGGTTTAGGATTATATAGACCATATAATCCCTCCAACCCATTAATTATCAATATTTTATCTACTTTAGGTAATATTTACCTCCCAATAGTGAATACTTTTGAATATTTACAATAATGTCGCTCTTCCTTAACTATAAAAGGGAACTCACTCCCCTCACTTCTTCACACATCTCAAGCCCTTTGGATTTTCCAAACCCAGCCCAAATCACTTAATAAATTTTATAACATAATATTATAAGCCTTATTTTGGGCATAAATTAAACTTTTCAAGGTTTTAGTTCAAACCTAAGGAGGATACCTGGAGAATAGGTAATGTTCTTCTAAAAAAAAATTATTTTATTTCCTTCTCCACCTCCTTAAATTCCTATTATAGCATGATTACATAATAAATAAAGTATATTTCATATACTAAGGTGTTTTTATGTTAAGGTTGTGACCTAAAACTGCACACACTTTCATTAAATGGGTTACGAAATCATCATTCGTGTGTACGGAGGACTACCGCCTCGCAAACCGATGTCGTTCGTTTTTTCACTACCACCTTTAAAGGTTGGTAATAATGATGGATTTATAGTTTATATATGATATTTATGATGTAATTATTCTTATATAATTATTATATTACACATACCTTCACGCTTTCCATTTTATGGGAATATGATAACGTTGCTCATGTATATGGTGGACTACCGCCTCGTGAAGCGATGTGATTCATTCATGCTTTACATGGAATGAATTAAGGATGAGTTTAATAAACATATGTGATATACACAACATAAAAATTATATTGTAATGATAATATATATATATATATATATATATCATTTAATTTTATTTCTCTCAATACGATAAGAAAATGGAAATAACGTTCATGTGTACATAAGGTCTACCATCTCCATAAACGATGTATTTCATTTCCTATCACCAAATTTTAGGGACTAATATAAGTACATATATACTAAATATATATGATATTTATATCATGGTTTACATTCTGGATATGATTAAATCGTGATTGAATTAAGAGGAACAAAAAAATAATAAGTCAAAATATTCTCGAAAACAAAGCATTTATTACCCAAAATAATGAAAATAATGAGAAATTATTAACAAATGGGTGATAAGATGTTATAAAATAATCATATATTATAATATAAAAAGTGTTTATGGTTCTGGTATAAGTTAATAACATGCTTAAAACCATTATACACTAGTTTAAAAAGTGTTCAACCAAAAGGAAGTGTATGGTAAGGGATTTTGTCTCAATTTACATTCCATTGAGACTTATTTGTTGTTATGAACCAATTCACTTTTATGAGGTGTAAATATTGACCCTTTAACATGTAATATCATGATTCATTCATACTTCATGGTATTTTAATTTTAAATTTTAATTATTTCATCAAAGGGGATGTGACTTGAAAATTACTAAGTGGTAGAAGTTATTGAACAATCTCACTTTCTTTTATGATTGTTAACTTTATCTTTAAATGATCAATTTATTGTAATCATTTTTAATTGTACATTACATTTATATTAAATTTAAATATTCTTTAATGATGGATATTATTATTTCCTAAACCATATACCAATATTTACATACAGTGTTTACTTTGAAAGTTATTTGATTAAATGGGGAAATATTGATAAATCCATGTCTTTTACTCAATATGGATATTTGATGATAAGTAATATTGATTAATGAATTAAATATATTATTAAATATATGATTAATTATTTGGACCTGAAGTGATGGGTGGGTCCCAATATAATATAGCCCCTCGATGCATCAGTTGGTCTCATGAGATAAATTAATTTGACCAAATTAAACAGGTTTCTACCTGTAGTATTTAAAATGTATTGTGAAAGGTCTTGATAGTAGAGGTATCATGATTCTTGAGATCATTATGTCTAATAATTAATCATTGTCTTTATTCAAAATTCAGTTATTATTATCCATGTTATTTTCACTGTGATATTATCTATGGATTCATTTCATTATTATCTTATTGATTAAATGACATGTGTTTTTGGTTATTTACCTTATAATATTGATTATGCCTTATATATTCATGTAGTCAAGTTATTTAAATGAAATGTGTGTTTATTTATTTACCTTACCATATTTATTATTCTTATTTATTCATGATTGCTTCCGCTATACTTAACTCTTATTGATCATTTGAGTTCACCCTTATTTTGTTTCCTTTCCTTGGGTTATGAAGAAGAGATCTTTGAATGAGTTTTCAAGGATGAAATTTATTAGATTTTGTTATGTATTATGTTTTTTTCTATTATGAATGTAAAATGGGTATCATGTATGAATATGGTTCTCCAAAACTGCTAAACTGGTTGGTCCTTGAGGATTTGATTCCTTGTAGTCATATCAATGTAATAAATTAAGGTCCCAGCTCCAGGCTATTGGTTTCAGGGTCTCTACATGCCAAGTATTGATGACATATTTCAAAATTGGTTCTAAATAAAAGTGTGAGGTTTGTAAATTCATTTTTAAGAATTTGGTGGTTATGCATATGTGTGTTTGTGTGTGCATATATACATACATATGTGTGTGTGTGTGTGCATATTTACATGAGAAAAAGTGACTTCGTGTAATAGGTGGAATATATATGTGTAAATGTATATAATATTAATGATAAGTGGAAACCTTGAAAATTTAAATTTGATACTCATGCTTCATTTTCAATCAATTTCTTAAGTGGGTTTTTAAAATAAATCACAATGTCCTAGTGTAACACCCCAAAATTATAATATATGATTAACTTTAAATAAGTCAATATGTTTGGTATCTTATTCCACAAGCAACACCAAACTTAAACAAAACTATGATATATTTAGATAAAATATAAATATTAAATTATGACAATTAAAAACCTAGTTGTTGAATTAGCGGGAATAAATAGAAGTAATCGATTTATATAATATATGTATAATGAAAAAGGGATACTTTTAATATGAATGAAATTCAATTAGCTTATCTAAAATTACTAATAAGATCATTTATTGTTTAGAACAATGATTTTCTAAAAATTACCTTTTTAAGCGATATGTATTTATATTTCAAGAAAAATATGATTAATGAAAAATTATGTTTAATATTAATAATTTGTTAGCACCAATTTATTTGGTAAATGATATGAAATAAGAATAATTATAGTTAATATTTGAAAATGTCATTTTCTAATTAAAACGGGTTTTCATTATATTTTATGATTTTATTCAAAAATTGAATTTATAAATTTTGGAATTTTAAATTAATAAAAAATAAATGTATTTTTTAATTCCTAATATCAAAATTGACCTAGTATGAATTTTTGAGCTTTTTCTGAAAATGTTAGTTTTCAGTTGAAAAATACAGTTTTCACGAAACATGTAATTTTCATGAATTCACCATTATATAAGAATGGCCTAGAAATTTATAAAACCATTTAAGTAATAAATTATGAATTTGGGGAATAAAATTATTCATTTTAAAATATTTTTTAAAATTATAAACTTATGCTAAACATTTTTATAACTAATTAAAATGTTGTTTTAATATAGAAACAATTTTCAGTATTTTTCTTTAAAATCAAGTATTTTTAAGGTAGATTTGATTTTTTATTTAATTTAAAGCCTTATAAACTTTTTTAGTTATAATAAATCAATATATTCCATTAAATTTATTATTCAAAGTAATTTTATCTTGTATATAAATTTAAAGCTTAAAAATGTTATTTATCTAAAAATTATTTTACGTGTATCTATTTTAAAAATAAACTTTCACATGTTTAGAAATTTTATTTTATAAAATTATTTTCAAATTTAAAATTATAAGTATAAAATTAGGTAAAAATTTAAATCTTAATATTTCTCATTAAAATTAATTACTAAGGTTAAACATTAATTACCAAGGTAAAAGTAAAAGGGGTAAATTGAGTTTAATCTAGTGTAAAAGTCCTAAAAATTTAATAAATGTACCTATAATTGATTTTTTGAGATTTTAATTGACCAATAAATTTTTCCGTTATACATTTTTCCATTTTTGAGCCATTGAACCTTGAATAGTGTCATGACATTATTGAAAAATGTAATGGTGTTCCCCAAACAACTATTCCCTTCACTTATAAAAGGGAAACATATTCACCACTTCAATACACACATTTCATTATAATTTATAATTTAAAATATTAAATTTTTATCTCCCTATAATCTTATACCAATAAAATAATCCCCTGGTCACTCATAGTTAACCTTAACCCTTCAAATTTAAGGAGACTTTCAAGAGAGTATTATCAATACTTGGATTTCTTATTAATTATATTCTTTAAAATTTATTCTAAACACACTAATATAATGATATTATTATCATTTATATACTTTAATTTTACTATATTTAGGTTATTGTCATTATTTATTCATATACCCCATCCATTATGAAAAACAAAATCGTTGTTTGTGCATTGTGCGGACTACCGCCTCCAAGATGTAACGTGTTTCATTTTCCTTCACCGCCTTACAGGGTTGGATCTAAGGATGGTATTAAATGATAAAAATTAATTTTATGATATCATTAATCTTCTATAATGAAAAATTTGAGAACCTATTAATGATATTATTAATTAATGATCATCGTTAATTTAATCGTTTAAAATAAGTGTACTAAGAGGGTAATATTTTATTCAAATTATGTAATGTTTTCATATCCATTATTTCTTCTTCCAATTCCTTATAATTATGATATATCACACTAATAAACACTAAATATTGTCATTATTCTTATGGTATAATGATATTACAATAAAAACCACCTCATAATCATTCATTATATCAGGGTATGTTCACGTTTTGGTCGATTTATCCACCTGATTGAACAATACTGCGAATTTATATCATGAATTACTATGGGAAAATAATTACTGGTATAATATGATATAAATTTTTAAATAATTATTTTTTTTAATATATTTAAGTTATTAAATTAATAAAAAATACTTCAATCATTAAGAATCATCCAAACATGCATGTTATTGATTTCATATTCAAGGATAAAGATTAAAACACCCATGAAAGGAATTTGAAACATTATAAATAATTATAAATCACTACTAACATTAAGTTTAGTTATATATAAGTTATAAACTTTTAATGAAGAATGAACATGGACGCCGCTATTATGAAACTAATACAAATGATCAAAATTATAAACACCTGATGTGAAAAATCAGAAGAATTCAGGTTGAGAATGAGTGTTTATAAAGAGTATAAATGAAAAATGGATACATGTAAGGTTGTGAATTAAGTGATTAGGATTATAAATGGTTTTTATACAAGAGGTTAAAGTATGTTCATGGAAGTCAAGAACATGAGATAAGGGTTTTCATATCAATTACCCTCCATTAAGATAAGTATTATATTTATGCACCTAATTTGATTTATTTGGTGTATATAGTACTTATTTGGGATATAAAATCATGAATTATCTTTTAATAATGGTATTTGAATTTCAATTACAATACCTATCTTTTAAGGGGATTTGATTAAAGTTTCACTCAAGTCGTAGGGGTTTTCCTGATCTCAATTTTGATTCTTTGAGACATAATATATTTTGTGCACCATGTTTACTTTGAATGGTGTATTCACTATCCATGTATATATTCTTATAATATTATTTTTATTTCATGGGATTTACTATCCAAATAATTCAGAAGCCTTAGAGAAATTTAAAGAATTCAAGAATGAAGTAGAGAATCATCTTGGTAAGAAGATAAAGAAGCTTCGATCGGATCGAGGTGGAGAATATCTGAACCAAGAGTTCATCGATCTTCTATGGGAGTCTGGGATTCTATCTCAGCTCACTCCTCCTTACACAACACAGTGGAATGGTGTTAGTGAAAGGAGGAACCACACCTTGTTGGACATGGTGAGGTCGATGATGAGTCATGCAGATCTTCCATTATCCTTTTGGGGATATGCATTACAAACTGCAGCATACACATTAAACCGAGTACCAACTAAGGCGGTAAATGGAATTCCCTCCGAGTTATGGAATGGAAAGAAACCCACTTTTTCACATACATGTGTATAGGGATGCGAGGTGTTTGTTAAGTCCTTCTCAGGAAACAAACTAGCACCCCGCGGCACGAAGTGTATCTTTATAGGATATCCTAAGGAAATGAAAGGATATTACCTATATAACCCTCAAGACAAGAAAGTGATTGTCACCAGATAAGCCATATTTCTTGAGAGGGGGAACATCCTAAAAAAGGATAGTGGGAGAAAGATTGACTTCGATGAAGTTGATACTCAAGATACACAGGAGTTGGTACAGGAACAAGTTCCACAGGTCCCCGTGGAAGAGGTTCCAAAAACACAAGTACTTTGTAGAAGCTCAAGAGAGGTAAGGGAACCATAGAGATTTGGTTTCCTAGTCACCGAGGATGGTGAATCATTATTGTTGGACAATGATGAACCTCTCTCCTACAAGGAAGTAGTAAAAATCTCAGAAGATGCAAGATGGCTAGAAGCTATGAATTCTGAGATGGATTCCATGTATGAGAACCTAGTCTGGGTTCTAGTCAATGAGCCAGTTGATGTAAAGCCTATTGGATACAAATGGGTATTCAAGAGAAAACTGGACATGGAAGGTCAAGTTAGCACCTATAAAGCAAGGCTAGTGGCTAAAGGATTCTGACAACGTCAAGGAATTGATTGTGATGAAACCTTCTCGCCAGTTGACATGTTTAAATCCATAAGAATCATACTTGCCATAACAGCTTATCATGACTACGATATTTAGAAAATGGATGTCAAAACAACATTCCTTAACAGGAACCTTCAGGAAGATGTCTATATGACACAACCAGAAGGGTTTGTGACACCAGGTGAAGCCAAATGGGTTTTCAAGTTACAAAAATCCATTTATGGATTGAAGAAATCATCCAGGTCATGGAACATTTGATTTGATGAATCCATAACGGAATTTGGTTTCATTAAGAACGAATGTGAGCCATGTGTTTATAAGCGGTTTAATGGGAATGTGATCATTATCCTAGTAGTATATTTTGATGACATATTACTTATTGGAAATGATGTACCAGTCTTACAGTCAGTTAAAGACTGGTTTAACAAGTGTTTCTCCATGAAGGACTTGGGAGAAGCAGCCTACATTCTAGGGATCAAGATCATTCGTGATAGATCCAAGAGGCTGCTTGGACTAATTCAAGGTACATACATTGACCAGATACTAAATATATTTAGTATGGAACAATCCAAGAGGGGATTAGTTCCAGTGTCACATGGCCTACATCTTTCTAAGAAAATGTGTCCTCAGACACAACAAGAGAAAGATAGAATGAGTAAGATCTCATACGCTTCAGCTATAGGATCCATCATGTATGCCATGTTATGTACCAGGCTTGATGTTGCCTATGCACTGATCATGGTAAGCAGATATCAAGAAAATCTAGTAGAATGACATTGGATTGTTGTTAAGACTATCCTTAAGTATCTAATAAGAACTAAGGATATGTTCCTGGTGTATGGAGGAGACGAGGAGCATGTCATCAGAGGGTATGTTGATGCTAGTTTTCAGACAGATCAGAACGATCTAAAGTCACAATCTGGATATGTTTTCTGTCTCAATGGAGGAGCTGTGAGCTCGAAGAGTTCAAAGCAGCCAGTTGTCGCTGATTCTACAATGGAGTCTGAATATATAGTGTCTTCTGATGCAGCCAAGGAAGCCGTTTGGATTTGGAACTTTTTCCAGGAGCTTGATGTGGTGCCTAGCAGTAAAGATCCCATTACATTGTATTGTGATAATACTGCAGTGGTGGCTTTTGAAAAAGAACCAAGGTCTCATCAACGGACAAAGCACATACTCTAAAAGTATCACCTCTTGAGGGATTTCTATTAGAGATGTGAAGTTGCTGTGAGCAGAGTGTCCATGGAAGAGAATGTGGCAGACCCAATGACTAAAGGTCTATCTCAGCATAAGCATGAATATCATGTGAGAGCTAGCGGGTTAAAGGTTGTTAGTAGTTGGCTCTAGTCCAAGTGGGAGTCTGTTGGAGTTGGTGGTCTAGAACCAACTAATTTGTACTTTATTCATTAATAAAAGACTTATCACATCTTGATTGTTCTTCTGCGTGACAATTCATGTGATAATGTCCTAAGGATAGCTGTTGCATTAAAGGGTCATAGCGGATCCCTGCTATGATGAGAACCCAGAAGTGGCATAACACTGTTCTTGAATATATGTTCTATGGCCGAATGATATTATTTGAGGGGCACAAATAATACAGTTCATTAGGGGTGGGGACTCATAAAACTTTGAGGCACCTTCTCATTGTGTGCGCCCTTGGTAATATCCAGAAGGATATTATGAGAATGAGGCCCGCCTATAGGAAATCCACATTTTATAGTTTCATTGTATGTTTCTATCTGCGGACGTGTGTATTGGTCCTTAGACTTTAAGATTATTATTAATGGGTATTACAACTCACGCACTTAGATCTATTGACAAAAACTATGACGACACATTGTTCGTAGCGAGGTAGGATATGTTAGGTGTGTCACGAGTAATACTGCATTAATAGATAATGCGAGAAAGGATTTGTCCCTTCTGTTCCATAATGGAAGTAGATATCTCAGGCCCTTTGATGGAATTGATATACCCTAAATAAATCCATGGTCATGGTAAGGTATAGGTGAGTTCAATTCCAGGAAGTCAAAGAAAGAATAATCGAGCACATGGGTTGATGAAACTAACATGCAACCCGCTTGATTGGAGATATCAAGACAAAGGGATTATATTACACTGTAAGCATTCGTAGGAAGTGACACATCATTTCAGTGTTAACTTCTTTCTCTATGGGTGCCATGGCGTGTTGCTAGATGCTAACCTTGGACTTTAGGCAGGCTCCGCCTAATTCCACTGAGAAAGAGGCCTAGAGGGTCACACACTAAGTGTGTCCATGTATCTTAGTTAAATATTAATTTAACAAGTTAAACAAAATATTATTCCCGAATGTGGTTTAATAATTATTTAAGGATGGATGATCACATTTATTTCGACACTAGTTATTCGAGAGAATATATTGTGGGTGAAATAATATATTTATTAGCGAGTAATGCAGTTACATTTATTTAAGAAATAAATAGTCATTACTCAAGGTCTAATAAATGTGGTAGAGAAAATAGAAAATAAAAGTACACGTCGTGTATATTAAATATACACGCCGTGTAGTTTTATGGAAAACAAGTACATGTCGTGTATTAATTATTACACGCCGTGTAGTTTTCCAGTCAGGATTTTGAGGATATAATATTGTTTTATTAAATGATATTAATTATAATCTATGTGGGCACATGTCAAGAAATTAATAATTCGACATGGGGTTTCAATAAGAGTTAATGAAATAAATAAAACGCGTAACACGTTTATTTATTGTCATAACTCTATTAACCTCAAATCTGATTATAAATATCCTCACAACCCCAACACTTTTCCTGAGCCATTGTTGTGCACAATGGATTTGGAAATACTCTCAAGCCAAGAGAGAATTCCCTTTCCACCAAGAATGCCTTCAACTTACGAGAGCGAAATCCTCCACTGGATCAAGGCGGTCGAAGGCGGACATCACAAGCGAAGGTTCTTCCGCGCTAGCACCCGGAGATCCTTTCGGTGACGTCTATAGATACATGGATCACGTGTAGATCACCACCAGAGGAATCCTATACTTGGATTCTATGACGCAAAAATGGATCATAAGATCATGACCAGAGAGATTGATGAAGAAATAATTTTATCGAGGTAATTCTTATGAATTAAATAAATTATTTATAAACAACATATGATGACCCTGTCTCAAGGGTTCCAGGACTATTCTTTTCTTTTTTTTTCTTCGTTCCATTCTGAAGATCTGGCATTTTATATCGTGATGGATCTCGGATTGAACATTGTTTAACACTAAAATTAAAGTTGGGCATACCCACCAACGCGCTTCCACTATGCCCGAAATCTACAAGTATCTGTTGGAGTTGGTGGTCTAGAACCAACTACTTTGTACTTTATTCATTAATAAAAGCCTTATCACATCTTGATTGTTCTTCTGTGTGAAAATGTATGTGATAATGTCCAAAGAACAGCTGTTGCATTAAAGGGTCATAGCAGATCCCTGCTATGATGAGAACCCAGAAGTGCCATAACACTGTTCTTGAATATATGTGCTATGGCTGGATGATATTATTTGAGGGGCACAAATAATACAGGTCATTAGGGGTGAGGACTCATAAAACTTTGAGGCACCTTCTCATGGTGTGCGCCCTTGGTAATATCCAAGATGATATTATGAGAACGAGGCCCACTAGTAGGAAATCCACATTTCATAGTATTATTGGATGTTTCTATCTATGGACGTGTGTATTGGTCCTTAGACTTTAAGATTATTATTAATGGGTATTATAACTCACGCACTTAGATGTATTGACGAAAAATCTGATGACACACTGTTCGCAGCGAGGTAGGATACGTTGGGTGAGTCACGAGTAATACTGCATTAATAGATAATGCGAGAAAGGATTTGTCCCTTCTGTTCCATAACAGAAGTATATATCTCAGGCCCTTTGATGGAATTGATATAGTCTAAATAAATCCATGGCCATGGTAAGGTATAGGTGATTTCAATTCCAGGAAGTCAAAGAAAGAATAATCGAGCACATGGGTTGATGACACTAGCATGCAACCCGCTTGATTGGAGATATTGAGACAAAGGGATTATATTACACAGTAAGCATTCGTAGGAAGTGACATGTCATTGTGGCATTAACTTCTTTCTCTATGGGTGCCTTGGCGTGTTGCTAAACGCTAACCTTGGACTTTAGGCAGGCTCCGCCTAATGCCACTGAGAAAGAGGCCTAGAGGGTCACACACTAAGTGTGTCCATGTATCTTAGTTAAATATTAATTTAAAAAGTTAAATAAATATTATTCTCGACTGTGGTTTAATAATTATTTAAGGATGCCTGATCGCATTTATTTCGACACTATTTATTCGAGAGAATATATTGTGGGTGAAATAATATATTTATTAGCGAGTAATACAGTTACATTTATTTATGAAATAAATAGTCATTACTCAAGGTCTAATAAATGTGGTTGAGAAAATAGAAAATAAAAGTACATGCTATGTATATTAAATATACATGTCGTATAGTTTTATGGAAAACAAGTACACACCGTGTATTAATTATTACACGTCGTGTAGTTTTCCAGTCGGGATTTTGAGGATATAATATTGTTTTATTAAATGATATTAATTATAATCAGTGTGGGTGCATGTCAAGGAATTAATAATTCGACATGGGGTTTCAATAAGAGTTAATGAAATAAATAAAATGTGTAACGCATTTATTTATTGTCATAACTCTATTAACCTCAAACCCGATTATAAATATCCTCACAACCCCAACACTTTTTCTGATCCATTGTTGTGCACAATGGATTTGGAAATACTCTCAAGCCAAGAGAGAATTCCCTTTTCACCAAGAACTCCCTCAAGTTACGAGAGCGAGATCCTCCACCGGATCAAGGTGGTCGAAGGCGGACATCGCAAGCGAAGGTTCTTCCGCGCTAGCACCCAAAGATCCCTTCAGCGACGTCCAGAGATACGTGGAGCATGTGTGGATCACCGCTAGAGGAATCCTATACTTGGATTCTACGATGCAACAATGGATCATAGGATTGTGACCGGAGACATCAATGAAGAAAGAATTTCATTGAGGTAATTCTTATGAATTAATTAAATTAATTATAAACAACATATGATGATCCTATCTCAAGGGTTTCGGGACTCTTCTTTTCTTTTTTGTTCTTCGTTCCATTTTGAAGATCCGGCATTTTATATATTGAAGGATCTTGGATTGAACGTTGTTTAACGCTAAAATTAAAGTTGGGCATACCCACCAACGTGCTTCCGCTGTGCCCAGAATCTACAAGTGGTATCAGATGGATCATATCGTTGATTATAACTATTTAGTTTTTTCATTGGTAATTTACACATTTAATAATTTTGTTATTTCAATTCATGTTTAATCATTCTATATCGAGATCTGTTCCTCCTCCCTCGTTTCTCGTTCACCTCACAGAAACAAATTTTTCTTTTAATTTTGATTAAAATAAAATAGAGGAACTCATCCGGAGGAGCCAAACGTTTCTGGCCGTACAACACCAAAATACACGGCGTGTATTCGGAAGTATACGCCGTGTAGTCTAGGTTCAATTCATTGACTAATCCACCAAATCAGGTTGTGTATTTGATTCTTTCTAAGAATTTAAGACACCGTGTGTTGACCAGAAACAGGTGGCACATGGTTTCTAGATTACACGTCGTGTGGTCCAATGAACACGGCGTGTATTCCCTTCGGGTTAGGGTTGGGCCGTGTACCCCGTACACGGCTTTCCTGGCTGGAAACCGTGTAATGTGGAAAATACACGGCGTGTGTCTTACAGAACACATCGTGTACTCCGAAAATTTCTAAAGTACATTAACACACCCTGTCCCCAGGCGTGTACTTCGGATGGACGGTGAAGAAAAGTACACGTCGTGTAGTCAGAACTACACGCCGTGTACTCACCCAAATTATGCAGATTTATTAAAATTTATTATTATATTATACAAACCCTTGAGATGTGTACCATGGTGCAGGCGTAAAGCTGAGGCACAACACGTGATAGGTGTTTTATATATATGTGTTTAATTTAACATCTGTGTAATGAACGATAATTCACCGAGTTGCTTCCAAGGTACAAGTTACAAACAAGGATAATTTTAAATGAATTTATTTGTTTAAAATTATGATGGATGAGAATCTCAAGGAAGTTCAGAAAAGGGTTTAAGATAAAAGGATTGATTAATTAAAGATAATTAATTAATTCAAGCGTGATTTATCTTAAACAATAACGATTAAATAATTAGATACTAGTTTTATTTATGCGTAAATATTATTGCATGTATGGATGATCATGATCTAGACCGAGACCTTTGTATGTGAATGGTTTCTTTTAATTTATTTATTTAAATTAAATTTGTTGGCCTGCAAGCCATCTCCTCATTAATATATAGGGTCTGCGCGCCCAAGGATTTTTTTATGTAAAAACCCCTTTTTACCCCTCACCTGTGTGTGAGATAAATGCACATGTAATGGATGGAGATCCCAAGCTAGTGGAGGCAGCTCAAGTCAGGAGCCAAGGTGAAACTAATCCAAGGAGATACAAAGGTGGATAGGTGGAAAGCTGTAAACACAAACCCGAAAGGTTCGAGGTGTTTCTCCCCTAGGTCTTGGGTTAGTTTATCAACCGCTAGATAAACTAACCAATAGAAAAAGCTCATGATCATACCATTTATTTTATTTCTGTCAGTTTCATGGTTTATTTATTGCGGGTGTGCTGTCACGATCACACAATTAATGAATTAAATGAGCATGCAAGATGGAACTAAAATAAAACTAGCTTATACGTAAATATTATCTTAGACATGGTTAATCACTTAAGTATATCCCACTTAATATTAACAAGAATTTAATCAAAGATAATAAAATGGAAATTTACATTTAAGGATAAAATCCCTCAAAAGAAAGATTAAGTCGGTATAGCCTTCCATAATCTTGGTTAGAATCGAACCATGGTTCAAAGTGCTTGACCAACCCTAGTTGGGGTGCTTTCAATTATCGAGGAATTATAATTCAAGTTTTTGGGTTGACTTGACTTGGTTCAAATCAAGGGTTGACTACCACACGTAGGAATTGGTGTGACCAAGAGGCAAAAGTTGAGGAAATCCAAAATAAAAGGATTTCAGGATTGGGGAGTCCACTCAGTGGATCAAGGAGATGCGAGTTAATGCAGTTGGCATTTGGAATGCCTACCTAAAAACCTTTAAAGTTGCTTGACCAAACCTAGTTGGGGTAATGAAAAGGGAAATATGGATCCTTGCCACTAGAATATTCAGGCAACAGAATATTCCTAAGTCAATGGTGAGGGTTATTGGATTTCGATAAAATAGTGGGAGACTAATAAGTATTAATTTATTTATTTGTCTCAATTTTTGTAATAAAGTACTAAACCTTTCCTCATCTTAATTTGTATAAATTATAAGAAAATTACTTCAAACATATCATTGTGCACCATACTCGATAAGGAAAACCTTCTCACCGGCACCAATTTCCAAGAGTGGCAGAGGCGTTTATGCATCATCCTTCACCATGAAAGGAAATTGTATGTGCTGGAAGAGCCTATTCTAGTTGTTCCTGGGAAAGAGGCTAGGGATGAGGAATTATCTCTCTACATGAAACACATGGATGATGCCATAGATTTCCAGTGTTTCATGTTATCGGCCATGTCTAATGAGCTCTTGAAGCAACATGAAAACATAGATGTGTATAGAATGATGTCTCACCTTAAAGATTTCTACCAAGAGAAGGTGGGATAGGAGAGGTATGAGATCTCTAATGCTTTGTTTACCACAAATCTTGGAGATTCTGTGCTAGCTGGGCCTCATGTAGTCAAGCTTATTGGATACATTGAACGCATGGACATCTTAGGGATTAAATTCCTAGATGAGTTGTGTATAGATCTCATCCTATCATCACTGCCCAAGACCTTCTCTAGCTTCATTGTCAACTATATCATGAGCGGTAATGAGAAGAGTCTGTCGAAACTTCTAAACTTGATTCGCCAGGTAGACAAGGACATGGGGCGTGACAAACCCGCAGTCCTTATGGTGAACAAGAAAAGGAAGGACAAGACAAAGGGGACAAAGACTTATAAACGGTCTGAAGCCCCCGAGCACCATCCCTCCAAGAAGGGGAAGATCCAGAGGTAGGGCAAGGAATGGGAGGCGGTGTGTTTTGCATGTGGCTAGCAGGGCCACTGGAAGAGGAATTGCACCTAGAAGCATGGGGACACTAAAGGTGTGTTCATTATCGAGTGCAATCTTTCTATTTCAACACATTTGGTATTAGATGAATCTTGTGGGGCTCACATATGTATTCAAATGCAGGAACCAAGTAGATTTATAAATATCACTAGAGGAGAGGTGGATCTTCAAGCTGCCAATGGCGCAAGGATGGCTGCGTTGGCTATTGGCGATTACCACCTCTCACTACCGACTAGGATGATTTTGGTTTTACATAACTATTATTTTTGTGCCTAGTGTTACCAAGAACATAATTTCTGTATCTTGTTTGGATATGGATGGATTTGTTTTCAAGTTCGTAAATAAGGTTTGTCTCTTTTATAAGAACAACGTATGTTATGGTATGACACATTTTAATAATGGTTTGTATGTATTAAATTACGAAAACCAAGTGTTGGCAATCGATAATGAAACAAACTCATATGACCCATACATCACCCAGTTGTGGCATCACCACTTGGTCATGTAAATGAGAAGCGCTTGACAAAGCTCTGTCAAGATGGCTATTTAGACTCTACTGAGCTATAACCACTTGATAGATGTCACGCTTGTTTACAAGGTAAAATGAACACACCGCCTTTTGGTGGAGAGGGTGAAAGGGCCACAGAGCTTCTAGGATTGGTACACACGCATGTATGTGGACCATTTCTAGTAGAAGCTAGAGGTGGATATTCTTACTTCATTACTTTTACTAATGATTTGAGTAGATACAGATTTTTCTACTTAATGAGGTATAATTCAGAAGCCTTAGAGAAATTTAATGAATTCAAGAATGAAGTAGAGAATCATCTTGGTAAGAAGATAAAGAATCTTTGATCGGATTGAGGTGGAGAATATATGAACCAAGAGTTCATCGATCTTCCATGGGAGTCTGGGATTCTAGCTCAGCTCACTCCTCCTTACAAACCACAGTGGAACGGTGTTAGTGAAAGAAGGAACCACACCTTGTTGGACATGGCGAGGTTGATGATGAGTCATGCGGATCTTCCATTATCCTTTTGGGGGTATGCATTATAAACTGTAGCATACACATTAAACCGAGTACCAACTAAGACGGCAAATGGAATTCCCTCCGAGTTATGGAATGGAAAGAAACCCACTTTGTCGCATACACGTGTATAGGGATGCGAGGCATTTGTTAAGGCCTTCTCAGGAAACAAACTAGCACCCTGGGGCACAAAGTGTATCTTTATAGGATATCTTAAGGAAATGAAAGGATATTACCTATATAACCCTCAAGACAATAAAGTGATTGTCACCAGACAAGCCGTATTTCTTGAGATGGAGCACATCCTCAAAAAGAATAGTGGGAGAAAGATTGACTTCGATGAAGTTGATGCTCAAGATACACAGGAGTTGGTACAGGAACAAGTTCCACAGGTCCCCATAGAAGAGGTTCCAAAAACACAAGTACTGCGTAGGAGCTCAAGAGAGGTGAGGGAACTAGAGAGATTTGGTTTCCTAGTCACCGAGGATGGTGAATCATTATTGTTGGACAATGATGAATATCTATCCTATAAGGAAGCAGTAGAAAGCTCAGAAGCTACAAGATGGCTAGAAGCTATGAATTCTGAGATGGATTCTATGTATCAGAACCAAGTCTGGGTTCTGGTCAATGAGCCAGTTGATGTAAAGCCTATTGGATGCAAATGGGTATTCAAGAGAAAACTGGACTTGTAAGGTTAATTTAGCACCTATAAAGTAAGGCTAGTGGCTAAAGATTCAGACAGCGTCAAGGAATTGACTATGATGAAACCTTCTTGCTAGTTTCCATGTTTAAATCCATAAGAATCATACTTACCATAACAGCTTACCATGACTAAGAGATTTGGAAAATGGATTTCAAAACAACATTCCTTAACGAGAACCTTCAAGAAGATGTCTATATGAAACAACCAGAAGGGTTTGTGACACCAGGTAAAGACAAACGGGTTTGCAAGTTGCAGAAATCCATTTATGGATTGAAGAAAGCATCCAGGTCATGGAACATTCGATTTGATAAAGCCATAACGGAATTTGGTTTCATTAAGAACAAATGTGAGCCATGTGTTTATAAGCGGTTTAATGGGAATGTGATCTTTATCCTAGTAGTATATTTTGATGACATATTACTTATTGGAAATGATGTACTAGTCTTACAGTCAGTTAAACACTACAACAAACTGCCCATTTCCCGGCGGTTTTTTAGCGGCGGTTTTGAAAACCGCCGCCAAAAAAAATCGGGGCAGCTATTTCGCGGCGGTTTTGAAAACCGCCGCCAAAAAACCGCCGCGACACGCGCGTAATTTTTTTTTTTTTAAAAAAAAAAAAAAATTCAAAATAATTTTATGGGTCATTTAGCGGCGGTTTTAAACCGCCGCGAAAAAACCGCCGCGAAATGCAAGCGCGGGAAAAAAATAATAAAACCTAAAAAAAACCTAAGAAACTCTAAAATCACTAAAACGGTCATAACTTTTGACCCGGGAGTCCGCTGGAGCGCCGCGACCAGTCAAATCGAAGACATTGAAGAGATCTAGAGGCACATATGATGAAAACCCAGAGCCGATTTAAGGCCGGGAAGATATAAGAGTTATAAGAAAGTTGAAAAAAGTTTTCCAACTTCAAACGGCCATAACTTTCGCTCCGGGTGTCCGTTTTGGCTCCACCACATATCAAATCGAAGCCAGCGAAGAGAGCTACGCACCGGTTTGACAAAAGCAAGCTTCTGTCAAGGTTTTCGACCCCAAAAACCCCTCCGAAGGCCTCCAAAACCCTCTTTCCGTCACCGGTGCCCCTTCGAACTTGCCTTCAAACGGACCTAACTTTTTATCCGCGTGTCCATTCGGACTCCTCCGCCTGCCAGATCATAGCTCGTTCCATGAGCTTCAGTTTGACTGGTCGCGGTGCCCACATGGACTCCTGGATCATATGTTATGCCCATTTTAGTGGGTACCGGGTTTGTTATGTTTTTCGATGCCTCGTTTCTAGCACCCGTTCCCCGTCAGCTTTTTTTTAAATGGTCGTAACTTCTGATCCACCCATCCATTCAGTCTATTTCACATATCAGGTCGAAGAACATTTCCGGATCTTTGATTTGATTGGTCGCAGATCTGGAACGGACTCTCGGATCATAAGTTATCTCTGTTACTGTGAGTTCAATATTTTTGTCACTTTATGACTGTTTTAACGGGTTTTAACGGTTGCTCCATTTATTACTATCTATTATTGACTCCATGACTCCATGGATTATTATCATTATCAATGGGTTTGGGGGGGGGGTTATGATGATTATGTTGAATTTTTAATAGGTTTTTCAGAGTTGTCATGTTTTCTCATGCTTATCAGTGCTTCCCCATCCGTTTTCATGTGTTTTCATTATTTTCCTCCATTGTCATGTCTGTTCATGTTTTTTCATGCGTTTTATATATTATATCTTATTTATTATTATTTATTTATTGTTATTATTTATTTATTATAATTCATTGTTTCTTATTTATTATTATTTTTTATTTTTTTATTTGTTATTTATTATTTATTGTTATTATTGATTATTTATTGTTTATTATTTATAGTTTATAGTTTATTGTTTATTGTTTGTTGTTTATTGTTTGTTGTTTATTGTTTATTGTTTCTTATATATTTTTTATTGTTTATTGTTTATTAAATATTAAATATTATTTATTTTTTATTATTATTTATTATTTATTGTTTATTATTTATTACTTATTATTTATCATTATTTATCATTATTCATTATTATTATGTATTTATTGTTTATTGTTTATTTATTACAATTTATTTGTTATAATTTATTTATTATTTTGTTATTTGTTATTTATTATTTATTATTTATTATTTATTATTTTTTATAATTTATTATAACTTATTATATATTTTTAATTATAGTTTATTTATTATTTATCATTATTTATTATTATTGTTTATTTATTATTTTTAATTATAGTTTATTTATTATTTATTATTATTTATTATTATTTATTATTATTATTATTTATTGTTTATTATTTATTGTTTATTGTTTATTCTTTATTTTTTATTCTTTATTGTTTATTCTTTATTGTTTATTATTTCTTATTTCTTATTTATTATTTATTATAATTTATTTATTATTTGTTATTTATTATTATTAATTATTTATTATTATTATTTATTTATTATAATACATTGTTTCTTATTTATTATTTGTTATTTATTATTTATTATTCATTATTTATTATTGATTATTTATTATTGATTATTTATTATTTATTATTTACTATTTATTGTTTATTGTTTATTCTTTTTTATTTATTTTTTATTATTTATTTTTTATTATTTATTGTTTATTACTCATTTTTAATTATAATTTATTTATTATTTATCATTATTCATTAATATTATGTATTTATTATTATTTATTATTTATTATTTATTATTTATTATTATTTATTATTTATTATTTATTATTTATTATTTATTATTTATTATTTATTATTTATTATTTATTATTTATTATTTATTATTTATTATTTATTATTTATTATTTATTATTTGCTATTTATTATTAATCGGTTATTATTTATTATTTATTGTTTATTATTTATTATTTATTCTTTATTATTTATTGGTTATTATTTATTATTTATTATTTATTATTTATTATTTATTATTTATTATTTATTATTTATTATTTATTATTTATTATTTATTATTTATTATTTATTATTTATTATTTATTATTTATTATTTATTATTTATTATTTATTATTTATTGTTTTCTATTTATTATTTATTGGTTATTATTTATTGTTTATTCTTTATTGTTTATTCTTTAGTATTATTTATTTATTATTTGTTATTTGTTATTTATTATTTATTATTTATTATTTATTCTTTATTCTTTATTCTTTATTCTTTATTATTTATTATTTATTATTTATTATTTATTATTTATTGGTTATTATTTATTATTTATTGTTTATTATTTATTATTATTATTTACTATTTGTTATTTATTATTATTTATTTATTATTTCTTGTTTATTATTTATTATTATTATTTACTATTTGTTATTTATTATTAATTATTTGTTATTTATTGTTTATTATTTATTATTATTTATTTATTTTTGCTATTTATTATTTATTCTTTATTATTTATTGGTTATTATTTATTGTTTATTATTTATTGTTTATTATTTATTGTTTATTATTTATTATTATTTAATATTTGTTATATATTATTTATTCTTTGTTATTTATTATTTATTATTTATTATTTATTTTTATTATTTATATCAATTAGTTATGTATTATTTGTCTTTTCAATTAATATATATATAAGTATATAATATTCTGTTTATTAACTATATAGTGAGATTGGTGTAGTGGTAAAGTGTGTTGAGTGATATCCATGAGGTTGAGGGTTCAAATCTCACCCAACGCAGAATTTATATATATTGCATGGGGCATGGGCATGGGGCATGTGCATGTGCATGGCATGGGGAGTAATATAATAATATAATAATATAATAATATAATAATATAATAAATACGAAAATAAATAAATAAAAATAAATAAAAATAAATAAAAATAAATAAAAATAAATAAAAATAAATAAAAATAAATAAAAATAAATAAAAATAAATAAAAATAAATAAAAATAAATAAAAATAAATAAAAATAAATAAAAATAAATAAAAATAAATAAAAATAAATAAAAATAAATAAAAATAAATAAAAATAAATAAAAATAAATAAAAATAAATAAAAATAAATAAAAATAAATAAAAATAAATAAAAATAAATAAAAATAAATAAAAATAAATAAAAATAAATAAAAATAAATAAAAATAAATAAAAATAAATAAAAATAAATAAAAATAAATAAAAATAAATAAAAATAAATAAAAATAAATAAAAATAAATAAAAATAAATAAAAATAAATAAAAATAATATGAAAAAGAATATAAAAATAAATATATACGGAAAATAAAAATAATATAAAAAAGAATATAAAAATAAATATATACGGAAAATAAAAATAAAAAAAATAAAAAAAAATTCATTTAGCGGCGGTTTAAACCGCCGCTAAACAACCGCCGCAAAATAAATAAATAAATAAATAAATATTTAAAAAAAAATTTAAACCGCCGCTAAAACATTTAGCGGCGGTTTAAACCGCCGCTAAAAAACCGCCGCGAAACGTTCTCCGGCGGTTCTTAAAACCGCCGCCAATAGTTTCCCGACGCCACATTTAGCGGCGGTTTTTCAAAACCGCCGCCAAACCATTTAGCGGCGGTTTAAACCGCCGCGAAACGAAAAAAAAACCGCCGCGAAATACATTTTTTGGTGTAGTGAAAGAATGGTTGAACAAGTGTTTTTCCATGAAGGACTTGGGAGAAGCAGCCTACATTCTAGGGATCAAGATCATTCGTGATAGATCCAAGAGGTTGCTTGGACTAATTCAGGGTACATACATTGACCAGATACTAAAGAGATTTAGTATGGAACAATCCAAGAGGGGATTATTTCTAGTGTCACATGGCCTACATCTTTATAAGAAAATGTGTCCTGAGACACAACAAGATAAAGATAGAATGAGTAAGATCCTATACGCTTCGGCTATAGGATCCATCATGTATGCCATGTTATGTATCAGGCTTGATGTTGCCTATGCACTGAGCATGGTAGGTAGATATCAAGCAGATCTAAGAGAACAGCATTGGACTGTTGTTAATACTATCCTTAAGTATCTAAGAAGAACTAAGGATATGTTCATGGTGTATGGAGGAGACGAGGATCTTGTCATCAGAGGGTATGTTGATGCTGGTTTTCAGACAGATTAGAATGATCTGAAGTCACAATCTGGATATGTTTTCTATATCAATGGAGGAGCTGTGAGCTGGAAGAGTTCAAAGCAGCCAGTTGTTGCTGATTCTATAGTGGAGTCTGAATATATAGCGACTTCTGATATAGCCAAGGAATCTGTCTGGATTCGGAACTTTGTCGAGGATCTTGATGTGGTGCCTAGCAGTAAAGATCCCATTACATTGTATTGTGATAATACTGCAGCGGTGGCTCTTGAAAAAGAACCAAGGTCACATCAACGGACAAAGCACATACTCCGAAAGTATCACCTCTTGAGGGATTTCTATCATAGGGGTGAAGTTGTTGTGAGCAGAGTGTCTATGGAAGAGAACGTGGTGTACCCCATGACTAAAGGTTTATCTCAGCAGAAGCATGAATATCATGTGAGAGCTAGTGGGTTAAAGGTTGTTAGTAGTTGGCACTAGTCTAAGTGGGAGTCTGTTGGAGTTGGTGGTCTAGAACCAACTACTTTGTACTTTATCCATTAATAAAAGCCTTATCACATCTTGATTGTTCTTTTACGTGACAATGCATGTAATAATGTTCTAAGGACAGTTGTTGCATTAAAGGGTCATAGTGGATCCCTACTATGATGAGAACCCAAAAGTTCCATAACACTATTCTTGAATATGTGTTCTATGGTCGGATGATATTATTTGAGGGGCACAAATAATACAGGTCATTAGGGGTGAGGACTCATAAAACTTTGAGGCACATTCTCATGGTGTGCGTCTTTGGTAATATCCAAGAGTACATTATGAGAACGAGGCCCGCCAGTAGGAAATCCACATTTCATAGTGTCATTGGATGTTTCTATATGCGGACATGTTTATTGGTCCTTAGACTTTAAGATTGTAATTAATGGGTATTACAACTCACGCACTTAGATGTATTGACGAAAACTGTGACGACACACTGTTCACAGCGAGGTAGGATACGTTGGGTGCGTCACGAGTAATATTGCATTAATAGATAATGCAAGAAAGGATTTGTCCCTTTTGTTCTATAAAGGAAGTAGATATCTTAGGCCCTTTGATGGAATTGATATAGCCTAAATAAATCCATGTCCATGGTAAGGTATAGGTGAGTTCAATTCTGGGAATTCAAAGAAAGAATAATCGAGAACATGGGTTGATGACACAAGCACGCAACCCGCTTCATTGGAGATATCAAGACAAAGGGATTATATTACACGGTATGCATTTGTAGGAAGTGACGCGTCATTGTGGCATTAACTCCTTTCTCTATGGGTGCATTGGCGTGTTGCTAGATGCTAACCTTGGACTTTAGGCAGGCTCCGCCTAATGCCACTGAGAAAGAGGCATAGAGGGTCACACACTAAGTGTGTCCATGTATCTCAGTTAAATATTAATTTAACAAGTTAAATAAATATTATTCCCGACTGTGGTTTAATAATTATTTAAGGATGTCTGATCACATTTATTTCGACACTAGTTATTCGAGAGAATATATTGTGGGTGAAATAATATATTTATTAGCGAGTAATGCAGTTACATTTATTTAAGAAATAAATAGTCATTACTCAAGATCTAATAAATGTGGTGAAAAAAATGGAAAATAAAAGTACACGCCGTGTATATTAAATATACACGCCGTGTAGTTTTATGGAAAACAAGTACACGTCGTGTATTAATTATTACACACCGTGAAGTTTTCCAGTCAGGATTTTGAGGATATAATATTGTTTTATTAAATGATATTAATTATAATTAGCATGGGCACATGTCAAGGAATTAATAATTCGACATGGGGTTTCAATAAGAGTTAGTGAAATAAATAAAACGCATAATGCGTTTATTTATTGTCATAACTCTATTAACCTCAAACCCGATAATAAATATCCTCACAACCCCAACACTTTTCTTAAGCCATTGTTGTTCACAACGGATTTGGAAATACTCTCAATCCAAGAGATAATTCCCTTTCCACTAAGAATGCCCTCAAGTTGCGAGATCAAGATCCTCCACCAGATCAAGGCGGTCCAAGGCAGACATTGCAAGTGAAGGTTCTTCCGTGATAGCACCCGGAGATCCCTTCGGCGACGTCCAGAGATATGTAGACACGTGTGGATCATCTCTAGAGGAATCCTATACTTGGATTCTACGATGCAACAATGGATCACAGGATCGTGACCAGAGACATCGACGAAGAAAGAATTTCATCGAGGTAATTCCTATTAATTAATTAAATTAATTATAAACAACATATGATGATCCTATCTTAAGGGTTATGGGACTCTTCTTTTCTTTTTTGTTCTTCGTTCCATTCTGAAGATCCAGCATTTTATATCGTGACGGATCTCGGATTGAACATTGTTTAATGCTGAAATTAAAGTTGGGCATACCCACCAACGCGCTTCCACTGCGCCCAAAATCTACAATTTTGGTATTGTATTAATCATATATCCATTACTCTATATAGTGTAAACATCACATATTCTATAACTTAGATTGGATGATGTCTAGCTAGAAATTATGTTATTATATTTACATGGGGAAAATTATTAGCATTTTGTGTGTTGTTATTCCAAAACGGATGATTATTGTCAAGTTAACTATGTATTGTTTAACTATACACCTTCTTCCTTCGGATGAGTCATGATCAGGTTATCCCTATGAGGAAAATTATTGACATTTTGTATGTTTTTATTTCAATATGGATGATTATTGGAAATGTTTATTATGTATTTTTTATTCATTTTCTCTTATAGTGAATGCATTGGACTAGAACAAATGATGGGTGGGGCCCAAAATTATATATCCCCTTGATGCATCAATGGGTCTCATGAGATAAAAAAAGTTGGGTCATCATGTATGCCTCTTCCCATAACAGGATAATGTCTTTAAATAAGGCCTTGACAGTAGGATTTCTTGACTATGGTCTCGATGATAAGTTTAGTGTCTTGGCACAAGGCTTCGAAAATAGGTTTTTAAGGTATGACATTATGCATTCCATTAGTATGAGATTAGTATTATTGATATCCATGTTTTCATTTATTATAGTAGATATAACATGCTTTAAGTTTCATGTTGATTATGAATTCATGTTTTTTACCAATTTCTACCATAATGTTTAAGCCTTGTTTATGCCATGATTGATTTAGTTATATGTTTTACTTACTGAGCATTTGAGATCACCCCTTCTTATGTTTCTATTTCCTCAGGTTATAGAGAAAATTATTATTTATGACATGTGTATAAAGATAACATGTATGAAATAATTTGTGAGAGAAGTTTAAGACTTATCATGAATTAATTAGTTTCATATATAATGGGAAAATTGTCCTTTTGATACAAAAAATATAGGATTTATCAGCTTACGATTCTCTAAATATATAAACATGAAAAGATCATTAAGATGTAATAGATGCAACAATAATTTTTGATTTTGTAACTAAGGATGGTTAAATATAGGCTTTCATAACTAGTATCAAATAAAGTATGTAAAGTATGTGTTTATGATACCAGATTCAAGAGCACAGGTCTACGATGCCATAGTTAGTATCAAAAGAAAGATTTAAATAAATTTATAGATTATGATGTTTGTTGGGGATAATTTAAGGGTTGATAGGTTAGAGTTAATAATAAGTTCAAAGGTATAAATAACCCTTTGGGATAAGTATATGATTTAGTTTTAAGGTACTAATGCACATTTTATTTTGGGATTAAGAGAAGATAACTTTAGTGAAAACCCCGTGAATAAGTCTAAGTATTAGATAACATCTTGTTGTTTTGTTAAAATAGAGATTAAGTTGTTTTACCTAGAAGTGCATCCCCATATAGATACTAGCAAGTGGATATGGTTTTTTCATAGATACACCTATGGTTAATCACCCCAAAAATGGTTGTTTGGGCATTAACTCAATCATCACTTTGATGCACTATGAGTGGGCCTAAGAATACACACATGGAGAGACACTCTTAGGATATATTATTTTGTTAATAAAATTCTCTTTATGAACCATTATAAAGGATTTAATAATGTTTTTAACTAATTTGGTTCAATAACTCCCATGGATGACCAAGGTTTCACCAAAGAGAGTCATATATTGATCCAAAAGTATCATATGTTTTAAAAAAGTGACATAAGGTAAGAATTATTCATATTTATGTTTTCATATATATATATATATATATATATTGGATATTATCATAACCATTTTACTTTTATTATTTGGTTGAAACGGGATTATGAAAATAAATTTGAGAAAGATATGTACCTGGAAACTACTATGCCTTATAAATGAATAAAGGAGCATACTTAAATGCTTTAGAATATTATTATATGTATATTATGATGGAAAAGGTTGGTTTTATAGTCTTACCTAAGGTAGTGAGATTGATATTTTCTTGAAACTCTTGATTATTTTCATTAGTCAGTGATATTTATCAATAATAGTCAGGTATATTCTAAATTTTATGAGGATTATATGAAACATCTAAGTATTTTTCATTAGTAGCTCTTATTTAATGGTTTGGAAACATATATTAAATGGTATTAATAACCTTGAAAAGTGATTTTATGAAATGGTTATATTTTTGGGATAACTATTGGAGAACACAAGATTTAATTATGGGAAACTATTAGGTTTAATACATGTTTGATGTTGAGGTAATAAACGGTCAATTTATTTTGAATAAGTAAGTTAGATAGTAATTGGTAACCTTGGGATTGATAATTGATTCATGATATTTTTGAAGAACACCATCTCATTTATTTTATTATGATATATAGTGACTAAGTGTGTGGCCTTGTAAACTAGTGGTTAATACCATTTGAGGGTTAAAGATAAAGTTAATTTTTGGAGGAATATATAATCTTGTTGTGGTTTAATGTCTTGGAGACTCAAATCAGTTTTGGGAATGGTTTGTTA